>JPKZ01001930.1:511712-528461 GCA_000803305.1 Toxocara canis
TAAAAATGCTCTCATGTGAAAACCCAAATTCGAAATCAGCTCTTTCATTTACTGCTCCGGCCAACTGTGTGCAAGAAAAGAACAACTCACAAACATTTCCTGCCGTAAGCCGCTGTTTTGCCAGTTTATTACCGGCCAATTCGGTTTATCTTCATAATGCATATAATAAATGCTCGTGTTCTTAAACTCGGACATGAATGGCGGTGATCCGGTTCTTCTCCAGTGATAATAACCGGAATAGTTGGCATTCTCGGGTAGACTTGCCTTCGAACTTCGAATAAACCAATCGTGCTCATTCGACGTTACGCCTACTGGCATACTCATAACCACCTTCATACCTAAATTCTCATTTTCCTAAATTCACGTTACGCCTACTGGCATACTCATAACCACCTTCATACCTAAATTCTAATTTTCCCGTTCTTTCTTCATTACCTTGTAGTATCTCTGGAGGTAGCAGTATGCTCGATATCGAACCTTTCTATTTAAGATAAAACTATTTCTAAGCTTTATTGGCGCTTAGCTACAGCAAAAGCAAATAAAAAGGCGCTACCGATAAGATATCATGCGCCTATCCACTTTCATATTTAAGAAATTTGAATTTAATTTAGTTTTCTTAGCCAAGAAATTTGGGACTGTGACAAATTAAGAATTTTAATGTGACACCGACTCGAACGAGCCCTGCTTCGGCGTTTTAGACTCGGCCCGCAAACTTTTACAAAAGATGACGAAATCGTATATTGGACGGAATGCCTCAGCATAACGTAGAATTTTCGTTCATCCGATTTTTGTTGTCGCCCTTTTGGTAAACCCTTACATATGAGCCTCTCACTGGATCAGCAGTGTTTTGCACCATCAATCGAAGACGTCGAACTAACCAACTGTGTTACGGTTTTATAATTTAATAATTCAGTTCGATTTGCAACTGATCCGCAATATTAGATCAATTAGATGATTCAAAATTCGTATATTACTGACCTTTTTGGTCCATTTTGTGAATGACAATAGTAACTCGGCAATCGCAATATCGGATGTTTCGCGCTGTTGACAGAGATCTTCCTATCAGCAAATAACAAAGGAAAACATGTGGCTATATGACCGCTGGGATGTCTAGTTATTTTTACTATGTCGGAATGATCTCAAATACGTTTTATTGGTCATACCTTTGTCGTGAACAGCCTCAATGAATTTGTCACCGTCAGCATTAACACCCAACTTTGAATCGATTGCCCGATGGTCTCTGATCGCATCATTGAAGTTATCCGATAACAAAAATGGAGCCGCCCAAACAGCATGCACTCCTAAACGACGAACATTCTCCAGACGGTCGACCGCACCGTTTAAATCGCCTAAACCGTTGCCATCGGAGTCTTGGAAAGATGGCGTCCAAATCTGAAATCGTTTTTCTTCGAAATGTCTCAGAAATTAGCTCAAAAATTTCCAGTTATGATCTCAATCAGTTTAACGTATGCCTATGAAGCATACGTAGAACGGCACTGACGCCCTCAGCACTCTGGCGTGCTCTGTTTCCTCCTTTCTTCCTTACAAATAAGCACGGCATCGTCAATTTTTTTCTATAAATTAACAACTGCCGTTCGCACTCCACTCCAACTGTTCTTCCTCCTTCCTCATCTTTTTCCTTTCTTCGTCTTTTGCGAACAGATGGTCTGATTAGATAACATAATATAGTGACCACTGCGATGAATATTTGCTATCTATACCTTTTAATGCAACCTTCGTTGGAATTTCTGATGTCGAGTTATAGGAAGTGATGAGCAGTTAAGATAAAGGAAACATTCGGTAAAGGAAACTGTCAAAGGTGAGATATTGAGTAGTTAAGGAGGAGGATATAGTTACACATCTTTACCAATAGCAACATTACCTTTGACTTCCAAATAACCTTGACGAATATTTTCAAGAGGTTTAACATAACAAAACTCGCAAAATTCAAGTTTTATTTTTCTTTCAACTGTGTTCATGGTTTTGGAAAAAATGGCCCAATAATATTCTTCGTTCGCATCATAGAGATGCTTTTAACCATAGATGAAACGCTTGAGGAACTTCATGCTTCGAAGATTGTCCGAGAAGAGAAGAGGTGAAGGAACAGAAATCAGACTAACATGGTATGCTATAGCGCTCTGCCACCAACTTGGTGCAACCTTAGCCACACATCCAGGACTCAGTGCCACAATCAGAATCGCCGCAAGGAACATCAGAATCCAAAGAAGCCAGAATAGAACAAACAGAATCCATCTGCAACAAATAACATTCCCTAAATAACTTTTTTCATTGCAGCAGATGTCGCCTCCAGACAATTGCTCGGGTGTGCGCAAATGGGCTAAAAATATGTACAACTTCCAGGTGAACAATTCTATCAAAGTTGCGTTTACCATATAAACGAATAATATTGACGACAGGAGCGGAAAGCCTTGAGATGAGGTGAAATAAAGCATTTGTTTGAAATCAAAAGATTCGTAAATAAGGACTCGAGCTATCGTACTGGTTCGTTTTTTGCTCTCATAAGCCGCAGTCTCGATGGATTACAGAAGAATTTAAAATATTAGGATACTATAAAATTGCTCATTTGATGATCTCTGCACACTCGCATTTTTTAAATTTTTCAACGCTGCTTTTAGAGTCTCCTCCAACGCCACCCTCCGAACTATTTCATTTTAAATCGTTTCCTCTTCAACTTTCCAAGTCACTTTTTTAATGCTTCCAGTAAACTTACATAATATGGTTGCTGGAATACTTGTTTGACGATTTGAATTTTTAGTCAATTTTCATAACATTTTCATCTAGCGAACTATATAATTGCATAAAAAGTTATATATGGCGCTCGCTTGTCGCAGTAGTCATGAAACGATGATTGCTCAACAATGTTAGATGTTCGCTTGATAAACGTTTATTCTATTGGCATATTACACTTACAGACTGAAATGTTATCCAGTTTTTTATTTTGACGTGTAACTCATACATTATTACTAAATGAACCATTAATCCTCTTCTTCATCTTTTGTAATTTATTCATCCAATTTGTCGAGTTTTTACGGAAGTGCTTCTAACCGCTATTGTCAGCTAATTTTACGAAATAGAAAACTTTGAAAACAACAGCAATTTTACTGCATTTCCGAAATTTTTTTGGAAAAAAATTTCAAGCAAGAAAAAGAAAGCCATACAAATTAGTGGGAGAAATGTCATGTTATTTATTATCGGTTGAACATTTAGTTCATTAGTTTGCTCTCCGTTTGTTCTAATCAAGGTTGGTTGCACTATTTTTATTCTTTGTTTCTTGTCGACGAAACAGTTGAACTTCTGAGACAATCGCATAATTTTTTCGGTTTATTGCTATCATTAGAGTCGATCTGAAGTAAGGATTTGCTAATCGATTCGGGTTTCTTTTACAAATGAAGTTTCTTAGGAAAAAAGCTTATAAAAAGTGCCTAATTAACAAGTCGCACTACAAATGAAATTTATTTCTCTCTAATTTAATGATAAGCCCCTATGTTGCTCGCTACACACAACATCGCAACAAATGAACCTGGCGACATTAAATATCATTTCGAAGGAAAAAACCTGCTCGCCATTCAAACTGGAATTCGCAGTTTATTGATGGTGATTAGGGCATTTAATGGTTGATTTACTGTTCGAGTTCAAAGGAGTGCTATGAAGATCAAGGAATGTAATTAGACTTGACATAAAGTCGATTACATGGGATGATCGTTATGACGATGGTTCTCATAAACATCCATCAAATTTATTGCATCTAAATTTTTGCTCATCGCCCTTCTTCACTATATTTGAAATAGTCAATCGTACAGTGAACGTGAGCAAAAGTGACTGCGCTTGCCTTAGAAAATTTAACAGTACCAACGTTGACCATTTGTTTGGCCCGTTTTGCGCTTTTTTTGAAACAAGAAAGTTCAGAGATTTTTTTCCCGTCACTAAACAAAGCAATTCGAGTCAAAATATATTGTCGAAAACAATAAAGCCTCAAAAACCATATTATTGATCGGATTGCGATGCGCGTGATTGTGCACCATCCTAAAGTATAGATAGTTCAGTCGTTGCAAATGCTTGCAGATTGCTATTCAACCATCTTAGTACTGAGTATAATTGAATGCATTTAGTGCCCATCAAAGAAGCTTTCATATCAGAATGTCTTCTTCCTCTTACAGCAATTAACATTGATAAATTAATGATGCGATGTCAATTTGAAAATGACGTTTTCGGTTTTTTGACGACGACTAAAGCGACATCTCATGGTCGATTGCCTGACTGAGTTCATCGTTTGCGACCATATGAGACAATAACATCTACGCAAAAAACTAATCGTTTCACTGTAATAGATAGTAATTACGAAAGATCTTAATTGATCGTTCAATAAAAAGCCCCATACAACCTACTTATGTAGTTAATTAAAAAGCCTTAAAGTTATCAGTGAACAAGTTCTAACAAGTGCACATACGTTGTTCGTGTTCATGCCTGAATATCAATTGATCATAGTCAGATGTTTCGTAGAAGTAAAGAATGCCCAATTATGCTGAAGAACTAATCGTATACTAATCATATACTGCGAACAATGCATGCATTAAATGCTAATTGTTGCTGCAGTAATATTAATAGAATTTTTTTTCAAAAATAGCGACTCGAATTGTCTCGGTTCCGAAATTTAATTGTGAAATTTTGAGAACAAAAATTATCTATTATTTACGATCAAATTTCCCATCTGCTTTGATATCGGCAAATTTTATTGATACGGTTTTTCTTCCATAATAAACACTCATCGCTAACGATAACAATATATATTCACTTCTATTTTTCATCAACATCGAGCTGATGATTTCTCCGTGCCGATCTCACTCTCTCTTTCTCTATCCCTCCCTCCCTCTCTCTCGTCGTTACGGCATTCACTCGCATCCCTATACATACTTTATGTTCCCATTTGCGTTTCCGCATTGATCTCACAATGTTTATTACGTTATATCACAATCAATAAATGACAGCCGTTCAGTACACATCAGACAAACAACGTCCCCATCCATGTGTGACTCTTGGCAAAATGAATGAAATGCCGTCGAATGGGTTGACGCTCAAACGATTTACGAATAAATGGAAATCTATGAACTTCCATCGCCAAATTAATTTTTTAAAAAATTTAAAAAGATGAAATTTGATGTTGAAAATGAGTAGCGTGAAATGACTTCAACTAAACTTAGATATTCGGAAGTATGAATATATTGGGAAGCTACGGTAAATGTGCATTTCGCATTTCTCAATTTATGCTCTTCATCTGAACATTTTTTTCGTATCAATCAATTCAGCGACACAAATAAATATTAAGATGTAAACGAAAAGGGTGCGCTATCGCTTTGATAAGAGACGAGCAATCAAAGTAATAACAAGTAACGTCATACCTCAACGTACGCCAGAATGGATCGTTTTTGTATTTCTCAACTTCGGCAAGCGTTAAACCGAAATTGTCTCGTGGTTCCTCGCCTGGAAACGGCGGTTCATGCTTCGGTAACAGCTCGTCCTTCGGAAGAGGCTCACTTTTAGGTGAACCTTCTTCAATTTTCGTCAAAGGTTGCTTGGTCGGCTGGTTCGTCCCCACTGTGGGTTCGTATTTTGTAGGCGGTGGTTGACTTCTTGTTGTTGGTTCATATCTGACAGGTGGCTCCGGTTGCCGTTTTGTGGGTTCATATCTGGTCGGAGGCGGTTCCGAACGAGAACTTGGCACATATCTCGTCGGTGGTTCCGGTTTAGATGTGGGCTCATATTTATTTGGAGGCTGTACTCCCTTTTGCAGGGGTTCATATCTGGGCAATGGTATCTCCGCAGGTGATGGGTCTTTCGGCAGTAAAACCACATTTGATGGATCACCATGTGACGGCTCGACGGGCGGCTGCCCATCCTGAAAACGTTTCAATTTCCCTCTCCATACTTTTGTAATTAAAGAGCTGCACTTGGATGTCTCATAAATCAGTAGATGAGCGTGCCCCTCTTCGTTTATTGCACCGTTTTATATATGACATCTGCAACTAAAAAATGAATGCATAACATCATACACATTCCATGGCGCATGATACATGATGCACGCCTCCCATCGACGATGTGCACATGGTTTTCCTCCTAAACTTTCGTTTTTTTTACGGCGCCAGGAAACACCAACTTGTGGCAAACGACAGCAATCGATTTCGGCGCCAGAATTACCCAAACGTATCAGAAATACTTATATTTCTTTTCACAAGTTTTTGTTTTTTTGGAAGCACCGTAATTTTTGTTACTGAATGTTTTTGGAAGTTTGGAAGTATAAGTATGGAGCAACAATTGTTGTAATTTTATAAGTTTTTATAAGTTCCAAATCAAAGCGAATACTTATATTTCAGTGCTCTCCACAAAAAGCAATATCCTAGCCGAGTCTCTTCCGTGAAGCATTCGCTTGTATTTTAAGTGATGAAGTTTTTGGCTTTTTCAGAACTCTGCTCGCCTCATTGCGTAGGAATTTATTAGTACTCTTCGAAGCTTCAAATGAACTTTCTGCACTAATTTTATTTATTGAAATGGCTATATTCGCTTGTAAACGGATCATGAAATTAATTTGAGGTCACGAAATAATGGAAGAATGCTTTTAAATTGAACGCATTTGCTGCTATCTGCTTGTGTTTCGATGGATGACAGCATTAATATGTGCATGCTCTAATGCTAACCTCTTAGCAGGGATATTCTAAGCGAACTTTCCCACCTTTCTGCAGTTCCATTCAAGCTTTGTTGGCTAGTAAAATGGGAGATGTGCTATAAAGAAGTTCAAACACTGGTAACGGAAATGTGTAAAAGCGAACTTTATCTTCGCAGTTACTACTAGCTCGCTCGCCAAACAATTTGAACTAGCGCTACGTTGAGCTGTGATATGATGAGTAATGAGGAACAGAACATGCTGCTCCGCGAAATCGGAGCGAAAAAAAAAGAATTCCTTATGTGAGAGAAGAGAGCAAAAAACGAGCTCTTATGAACCTAGAATGTTTCATGTATTATAGTATCCTCAACAATCATAACGATAAAAGCTTAGTATTAGAAAAATAATTTAGAAATACAAATACATAAATAAAGATGTATTCATAAAATGGAGTTACTTTTGGGAAATCCTGACGGCAATTACTTTCCATATGCATTTACCATGAAAACGGCCTTACATGATTATGATGGATTTCTTTTATTGTGCTAGATTAGACATACCCGCTTACATCAGTTTCAGTTCAGCAATTAAAAAACCGTAATAAATATAGGTAAACGATCAGCGCGAAAACATCGATAATATTCGAGTTGTTCGCCAATAGGCCTTTCATCGGTGTTTTTTTATGGATGCCCTGCTGACATAACACGGCTCTTGTGTTTGCCTTTGCCTCAGTGCTTGTTCTGTTCCTCCGTACGGTTGGCTGTAGCATATTAAAATATGAAACACCCCGCCAGTCTATTTACGGCTATATTCACAGGTACATGACAATGATGTATATCTGTTTCAGCAATATACGGAAAAAAGTATTGCAGAAATAGCCTTCTTTGTGAACACCAGGTAAGGGTGCAAACCGCAACGCACAAAAAGTAAAAACTCTCATTAAATGAAATCTGAGTGACCTTAACAAACTTGATTGGAGGGGGTACTTTGTTGCCCATAATGGCGACGATGTAGCTCTCGTTTTTATGGCCCTTTTCCACCTCGTAGAGTCGAGGAGTTTTGCCTTGTGGTCCTGGCATCAGTACGTCTTTAGCGGACATATCCGCTCAGTCGACTCAATCCAAATGAACTAAGCTTTTCGTTACCCTCGTTCGCTCCCTCAATAATTCGTTATTAGCATTGATACATTGTAGTCCGTAATCTAAACGCGGTTAGCAATTGCACTGCTCGATGGAACTTAGTCACGTTTGCGGTGCGAATAGTTGAGCAAAATTATCAACCAGTCAACAAATATCGGCAATGAATGATCGTACGTATTGATACTTCAATATGATATCGTGCGTATACTTCAACCAGTCAACATCGCAATAATGATCGCTAATATCGGCAATCAGCAACCCCTGCCAATACTTCAATATCTTTGAAGAGTAGACATGCTATTTTTACAAAGACACGATTTCAAAAAAAAAGTGTGACCCTAATTTCGGAGAAAATGGTGACCGTAGCAAGCTGAATGGTGGGAATACAGGATGGGACTGATCATCAACTTCAACATTCGAGTTAATTTTATCGTAAACTCGCCTAGAACAGCGCATACAAAAGCGCACGACATACCTGCTTTGTCCACCTTTCATATCACAGTGGCCAAATCGAGAAGATCGCTCAAACTTGACTTTAACGAACTCGATACTGAACTGAAGTAATTCCCTTAATTAACTGCACCTAACTGAACTCATTCCAAAACTTCTCCTTGATCGTTCCGTTATTGCATTCGCTGCAATTATCACTAGACACCGGGGTATGTTGCGGGTTATTCATTCGTAAGAATCGTAAGCGCTGTCAGAATGCCCAACTGGATATTCCCATCAACATTCTTCGAAATGAGTGACAACGTTACGTCACCACCTCAGCCCCTTCCCTCCCGTTAGCGTTTTTTCATTCCCTTATTCTCAATTTAAAAATTGCTTATCATATGAAATCACTTCGAACATGAATCATGATCGGAAAGAGACATTTTAAGTAAGTGGGTACGTAAGCAAGCGTTCAGACGCTCTAGGCTTATGCAGGTATTGATCGTCGTTGGGATAGCATTGCCTCCACAACATCGATGCGCCAACCCAACACACTTCACAACCAAGCGAACGGATTTTTCATCGACGACAATAAGCATCATATAAAAAATTCTCGTCGTGGGAAATGATGTTTGGCATCCGAAAAACAATATGTCGTATGTATGCATTAAGATCTCCTAAGAACAGAGGCTTCAAAGAAGAAATGTGAAGGGGTTTATTCGATTGCAACGCAGCAACAATTTCACTGAAAGAGTTCGTTCGAACATATGTACACCAATGGACGCCCAACTAACTCAACCGAGACATGTATGGATTGGTTGTTAAAATAAGCTTTGCAATAAAGACATAATCAAGCAACGAAAGGATCCTATTTTGCAGATTTCGAATTTTGTCACATTCGCAACATTTTGGCCGTTTATTGACTTAAAGTCACCGCATTCGCAAAGTGCGGCCAATTTACGGCCACCAATATTATTTGCAGCGATTTCGCACAAAACATTTGCAGTTTGCACAGGCTGACTAAAGGGATCTCCTTCGCGCTCAGTATAACATCACATAGATTTTAACCTCAAAAGGGTTTTATTCAATGTGTTATGCCATACAAACTGGACACCTTATGATGATCTCCGATTGTTCTCCAAATGTTTAAACAATGGCACAGTGTAAGTACAGGAGATAAACTGCACAGAATGAGAAAGCACTGGGAGGTGCTCATAAAATTAAAGAAGAAAACGAAAGCGAGTAGAAAGTGTTGCACGACGCTTTGGGCACTTAGGGGCGTTCCGCCGATTTAATTGATGTCATTTTAAGCGACGTTGCTCGCATCTTCTCCAAGGCCAAATAACACAACCTACCAACCCGTCCGTTCACGGTGACGCCAATATCATGTATCAAATTTCACGAACATGCGCGTGCGACGAACCTTTAGAAATTGTGGACGTATGAGGGCATTTGGTTTTAAATGCAGCTTGGAATAGATTTCCTGCCTTGCAATAATGCTGGAAGAAATTTGCATATTCTTCATTTTTCGAATTTAAAGGTCGAATTAACGTTGAAATTTAAAGTTTAAAGGTCGAATTAACGTTGAAATTAACTGACTTTTCCTGTTATTCATTCGAAGTTTTGGAATTTCCCACCGGCACCACCCTCTTCGGAAAATTTCTGCTTATCGAAATGCGGAATAGGTTCTGCCGTAAAACTGCGTTTGACTGCACAGTAACTCCTCTTCATTCGATGGCTTGCTATATCGGTGATAAACGTTTCGTAGCAACACAGACTAGCAAAGTAAGACGGGAAATCTATAGGCGGCATCGTTTGCTGCATTATAGATTAATTTTTATGAAGAAAACAATCTTATGAGATGCTTTCCGCGATGAAAACAATTTTGGAAGGTATTGTTACTGCGATCACAAACTTATAAGACATATTTTACGATGAAGACCACTTCATGTAAAAATCTTCCTGAGGGAATGAAGCTCATAAACTATTATTTCAACTCTTGCCCACGACGAAAAAGCAAAATAGAATCAAGTTGGTGATAAATTTCATAACCGCTGTTATTTCTCGGCTATTCTATCTACTTTTTTTTGAACGATTATGATTTGTGACTAGAAAGAAGCGAATTAGAACGATGCAACTGCTGCAGATATTGTATTGCTAATTGACGGTGTGTCGACTTAAATCGCATCCAAGCGATGCTTAACTTTTAAATGTAGCTGTACTATAAATACCTGTAACTTATTAGTGAAAGAAATTTCAATTAATTCAGTGATTAATCGTAAATGTTTGACTTGACTCATACTATTTAATTGAGCTTTATTCGCAAAGCTTCGATTCCAGACCACTTTCTTAGAATGAGAGATTCGGCAGTTGATAAGGTTACTTTGAAATCACAATGACATTTCGTACTGATCCCAAGCCAGGATGCATTTTTTCGTTGTTTTAGCTTTAATCTTCATTTAATATAAGGTTGATTTCAATGTTGAGGCATCATTATACAGTGGGAAGAGAGTGAATAAGCGAAAAAATACACAGAAAACGAAGACTAAAAGCTTCATATATTTCACTGCTCGGATGACAGTACTTCTCCACTGAGATAATTTTTCTTCCAGTCCATTCATAGGTTTATTCAACGGCTCACTTATCACTGACAAAGTGTACGGTAACAATCGATAACAAATGTTCAACTTTTGAACGGCGACAGTTAATGAGAATGAGACTATGTGTGCATGCAGCCATTTAGGCGTCATCATGTTTGCACAGCAGCACTCATGGATCTTTCACAAAAATGTGACTGACCATCGTAGCAAACATACCGAACAACGGACAAGATGGTGTAGTGGGGGATTTGTTGAGCCATTTATGAGAAGCACTGTCAAATTCGTGCAAATCATAACGACATCGAGCAAAAATGGTTCACTTCCGCACATCTGCTCCTCCCGTAGTTCATGCTTCTCATTGCTAAAATCCCTCATTGAGAAGATACTTTGGCACCATGCCAAATTTGCAATTCGACTTCATATATACTAATAAAACAAATGGAATACATGACAGTGCAATTCGACTAAATACAGCCAAATGAGTCTTCGCATATTCGGCAAGTACATTTTAGCTATTAGAGCGGTAAGCAGATAAAAGCGAAAATTCTTTTGTTGCTCTATAATGACACCGTGACCTTCCACTGTTCCATCTTGTTCTGCTATTCTATCCTTTTCCTTGTTCCCTTTCAACGCTTCTTCCACTCAATTACTACCCATTAAAATGCCTAGAATGCAAACGCCGATATAGCAAACGGAGAGACATGATTGAATTGAAAATCTTTTTGCGAAGATGAAGTCAAAAATGCGAACTGCTACTGCTAAAGTTTTCCTGACCGGCTGACGCTCCAGCTGCAGTGGGAAATAGCACCTTCAAAGTTTCTCACAATTATAAGTAAACGGTCTAACAGAAAATGATCCTCGTTTGAGCCAGCTCAATAGAGCCTTAAAGACCGCACTGGTTAGTAATGATAGTTTGGTACCAATTCTTGTAGCATATAAATGGCACATAGAACGAGGGAAGCGTTTGAGGCTGTAACATCCTTCTTTGAATCTGAGGGGCAACAAAACTTTTAAATAATATGGTTAGGAAATGGAATTTTTGACGAAAATGCTTGAAATTAAACATTACTAGGAACTACAAAATTAAAGTTTTTCTGGGCGCTCCAGTAGTCAGTCACATGAATAGTAGCTGAAGAGCACACTTTCCAGCGCTCGTTCATTATCGCAAAATGGTGAAAAGAAATGAACGAAAAGACACGAAGGAATCCGCTTTCATTTATCAATAGCACATGAAATTATCAACTGCTTGGTGCTCATCACTGATATCTTACTTCCGATCT
This sequence comes from Toxocara canis, assembly GCA_000803305.1. Lineage (NCBI taxonomy): Eukaryota > Metazoa > Nematoda > Chromadorea > Rhabditida > Toxocaridae > Toxocara > Toxocara canis. Next base: position 523,840 of record JPKZ01001930.1, read on the forward strand.
GCTCATACAATCGTGAATTAATCTGCGCATAATGCATAGCTTTCAGTGCATTATATTCGACATAAAAATCTGGTTTAAAACTAAATTAGACATCAACTTCATGGGAAAAAAGTCTCATTCAACTTTTCCGAACTTCATAGTGATTACGATTACATAGAGCATATCTCAGAACAGTTCTGCCTATATTACACGATATCAATGTGCTGCATACACCACCGTTTAATGAACTCACTTTGAAGGTAGGGTATGTGCAAAAAGGAATGCTCGAACCTTCGGCTAATTTGGAAAGCGCGAATTGGATGCCATTTGTTAACCTTTTCGTATCAATACTGATGATTGATCATTCAAACAACGCCCGCCAAAAACCTGTTTAGAACTTGTTGCTAGTATCGACTAGAGTACGGAGACCCTCGTTCAATCCCTCCTCTCATTTTTATTTCTTAAATTTCTACCAAAAACAGCTTACGAACGAATATGTTACGCATTTACGGAGAAAAAAATAAATTTGAGCAAAGCTGGAAACATAACAAAGGGAACTGTTTCTGATGGATAACACAACGAAACGCCAGTGACTGAACAAATTTGATCGTGTGCAACTTCGATGTATAATAGCGAATCGCTAAACGCTCTTCACTCTACCACAACAGATCGAACACGAATAACACATTTATTCACAGCAACAAATGGATGTCGTCAAACATAGATAAACATTTCTCATGTCCTCCCTCTCCTTTTCCCATACCTTCAACCACCAGCAGTTGAAGAGAAGGGGTAGGGAGTAACGGGGATGTGGGGATGGGAATCGCAAGCCACGTGCCTCTGGGACAATGGGTAAGAATGAAAAATGGTAAGGGAAGGCAAAGAAAAGAATAAAGAACGCTTCCCCCTTCACGCGCCAACTGAGATCGCAACGACTTTCGCAAATGGCGGAGAATATTTTATTAAAAAAATTCAGCTTCAAAAACGTAGAATCCGTATGACCATTTGTTGTGCTAAAGAGCGCTCTTACTCACTGACGAACCGAACAACGCGAGGCTAGATTCTGGTAACATGAAAAATTACCATCGGTAAGAATTACTTAACGCTAAATTACAAGTAAAAACTCCCCTTCAAAAATCAAGTTCTTCCAATCTCTCGCCGAAATTCCAACAATTTTTCACCACTCTCTAGGCTATTATCTATGCGGGCAACAGCTCTCTCCTTTCAGCAATCCTACCTAACTCATTACTGCTAAGCAATAACCAATTAGATAATGAATCGTTCATGAGTGAACAGGGTGATAAATATATAATCACTGTTTAAACAATGAGTAAAAAAAAGTCCGTTAACTAAAGCAAAAGTCATAAGGCTGACGCAATAGTTGATGAGAGGCTTCAGAACGAACGCAACTGATCAAGCGCGCATACAACGACAGCCAACAGAAGGCGAGCATAGAGAGGAATTGAAGTGAGGCACAACCGCAGTAACAAAGAAGCATGTGCTCTCGCATGTATTTCAATGGAAAGTCGATAGTATTACACCCTAAATCGCACTTATTCATCAAAGCTCTGCACCCATCGCATAAGCACATTTGCCTTGTAGTCAGCATAACACATCCGACTGGCATACACTAAATACTGATTTGAATTCGATTTTTTAATTTCACTCGACAGATGCATATCACTGCTTTTATGGAAACCTAAAACGAAAAAGCAGGATATTTATTAATTTTATCCGCTTCGCCGACGCAAAGATTCGGTGTGAAAATTTTCAATTTTGGAATCTGAAAATATTTGAAGGAAACGTTCGAATTTTTAAAAAAAAATTCGCTCGCTCGCAATAGATTAATTGTAAACTAACTAAAACTTACGACATTTCTAAAAAATCAACGAAATCATTTGACATTTTCAAAGCTCAAAAACATCCAGGCAACAGCTACAGCAACTAGATGATGTCCAGCATCGCAATTTCATTTCTCATTGCCGGCACGAAAATTTACCCCATTGTACTATCGCCTCCATTTAAGAACAAGAACAAACATAAATAACAACCATCATATCTTTGCAAAACAAATGCTAATTTCCTCTCTTGCTCATGCAAGACAGAACGGGAGAGCAGTGCTGTACCACCACACTAGCCAGGAAAAGACCTAAATAGCACAGCTCTTTCTCTTCAAAAACAAACGGCAAAATAATACTCTTTTCCCCTTGGCATCGAGAACAGGAACAAGTATTACTCAGTATAACAAGTTGGTGAATACGACTGCCGCATTATGTTACCACAACGACATAAAGTCAGAGCTGAAGCAGAACGCTTCGAAAGCATATAAACGAACGCAGCTGACGCACTCAGCAGCTGGAGAAGAATGGGATACGACGACGAGTCGAGCAAAACCATTTCTCGCTGATCTGCAACGAAGAGATTTTAGAAACTGTGGAGAGAGTAGGCGCTGAAAGGCATCTGGAGAACAATACAATTTTTAGGATGCAATTGACAGACAAGCAGGCCAAATCGGTAAAAGCATTATACTGTGAGAGAACGGATGATGCACAGAAGTTAAATAGTGCAGTAAGTTGATGCGATACGGCGAGCAAGAGGCTTGACGCTCAACGAGGTGGATTATTGTTGAAACATCATAAGCGACAGTTCGCCGTACAAAACACTGCAGCTATCGGAACGATGGATCGTAGTCGAAAAGCGTAAAGTGCACATTGTTTAACAAATTTTCGTTCAAATTCACCCTAACACAACTTGTTTTTACGCGCTTTTGCAAACTTGTGATCTGCAAAGCGGATTATGTTGACTTCATGTGTCGGAACGTTTGTATGTATGCGCACCTATCTGTTTGTAAGGCAGTTTTAGTTCGTCAGCCATCGCAGCTACAATTACGGAACTCGGTAGGTACAGTGAACCGTACCGTGTATCCAATCTCAAACTCGTCCATCCTATAGGGAAAGATGTAAAATTTTCCACGCATTTTACGATTGGTTCGGCCGCCGCTTTTGAATTTTGGTCCGCTGCGAGCAGCTCATGAAATGGGGCTTGTCTGCTGTCCTCTCACTTCTTGCGCCGAATCGATGCAGCTGCTGCTCACTCCATGCGAGAGGAATAAGGATGAAATAACATGTTCAGCGTATGTATTGTCTATAGTGAGCAGTGAGTTGCTGCGTGTTGTAAGAACGTGTAATGAGTGGCTGTGTTATCTACAAGTTACAACACAACAGTTCAATGTCATTTTACACCGCAATAGTCTGTCTAATTGAAATGTGTTTATGAAACTTGATGTTGTTAATGAACGGTCGGATTGGAACAGCAACATCACAGCTACGAAAGAATGCGATTAAGGGAAAGGAAAACGGCAAACTGAGAAGTTATTTGGATTTAGTTATACGTTTATGCTTGGATGATATAATACCTTTTTGAACAGTTCGAATAATGTGTAACGTAATGAGTAACACCATCATATTTTTCGATAGAATTTGAAAGCATTCAACCAAATGGTATGCCTACGCGAATGTATGTTGGGTGTAGTGAGAGCAATGAAACATAACAAAAATGTGCTATTTCTCAGCTTATATGTGGTGTGTACAACATTCATTCAGATGATGTAACGACAAACGATCGTTCTGCATTCAAAGATGCGCCATAATGTTGTATATGAAATCTTTGTATAACCTCTCAACATGAGCATCGAATTTTGTTTCCCATGAATTTTCATGTTATTGCTTTGAAATGTCATTCTTCCCTTGCAAACAAGCCGAGGTAAGCTATGTTGAACATGAAGGAGCTCGGAACATGAAAACAAACTGATCAGGATTTACTGCAAAGCTTCAACTCAATTAGCATTCCATCCCATCAAAGGTCTTCGCGCTAAGAAATACGTCTGCTGTTATACTCGGAATGCTCAAAACGGCGTCGACATGTAGCGAAAAAAGAAAGGAAAGACAAGCATACTTGAACTGAATGCGGCAATTGATCTAAGATCATGGAAAGATAAGACCTTTTCATGTTAGACGACTGCGTACCAGAGACGTAATAAGGGAACGTCTTATAGATGGCGAGGAGGGAGGGAGGAAGGGTGGAGAACTGGATCGGAAGGGATGTGGGTTGAGTTTATGCGAGGTGATGATTCCAGCGATAATGTGTTTTAGAGTATGTTTGGCGGAGAACGATTTTAAGGGGACTTTAAATGAAATGGCATGTTAAAGAGGACAAGCAAATGGTTGCAGACTAACTTCGAGATAAGGCGAGCAGAGGAAAAATCTTCTGCGAATTCTCAACTCCGGAAAAGCGTATAAATTTCAGAGGGAAACTATACTTACGGGAACGAATGGAGCATTTACGATGTCTAAGTCAACAATTGGGATCACCAATAGTTGCTTAACCCAGTGCGATTTGTAACCAGCAAGATCAACTCCCATTCCGCATGGTAACTTTTCGGTCATTAAATTTGCGAGTCTTGCAGTTTACTGAGCTGCAAGGGCATTCAGCTGCTCTGGTTAACTTGCATGTCCTCAACTTTTTCCTCCTCGACTTTTTGGCCTTTTGATCCATATCCTGCACAACTGCTGATGGTTATTACAAATGTTCCCTGAATCAATTTACTTCCCGAACCTTTTCGACAAGGTTTTCCTTCACCCACC
>JPKZ01001930.1:528704-544488 GCA_000803305.1 Toxocara canis
CCTCTCCCACCTCCTCCTGTTTGTTTCTCACCAGGCGCCACATCGGCCCGCAACTATATTTATGCTACCCGGTCTTCTTAGATAACTTTTCATTCAGTCAAACGTTGTCGACACCTAGGTAACGCTCTTGTTCACACGAGCCTTGGAGACCACAGGAGACCATAACAAAAGAGCCTCAGGGGCCAAAGAGTGCTTGTAAGGCTCCCACTCAGGAAAATAATAAACGACCTTTAGTAGAAGAGGTGCAAGAGAAAAAAATTCTTTGGAAACCTGCAAGCCGCATTCCCTTATCAGAGTTTGTTCAAGCATGAGGGGTTCTGAAAATTTTCTCCCTCCCCCCTTCCCCTCCCTCCACTGCCTCCCTGCCACCCCCTCTCATTTTCTATGGAAGGGAAGGGGGTGGCAGGAAGGCATGGGAGGAAGCGGGTAGGGGAGGGGAGAAAATTTACAGAACCCCTCATACTTGAACAAACTCTGATGAAGGAATGCGGTTTGCAGGTTTCCAAAGAATTTTTTTCCTTCGAACCGTTTACTTGACGCATTCATGATTTTTCAAAGATACATTCCAAAAGTGTAACACAGAATGTCCGTTATCGTCCAGAGATAAGAGAAAGCTGTTATTCTATCCTCTTGCTATAATCATTCATTTCAGCCGATATCCGCTGCAACCCTCATTAAAGCAATAAAGTCGTGGTTTTCTTTTCGATGTAATTCAGTGTCTTTGTAATCAGCGTTTAGGCTTTGTTATCGTAACGTTTCGGTTCATTAAAATTTGACGTCTGAAAGCATACGCGGATGCACTCGCTTTGTTACGGAGGATATTTATGCATTAGTGAAGCATAAAATAAACGTTATCACCGAAAATGAACGGAAATGGTGGTGGATATATTAGTGGAATCAAATTTAAAAAGTACTCACTAAACTATCACACTGACATTGCATTTGGTAACCAAGCAAATGTATACAGTCTATTTACACGCAGATTTCGAACAATTCAGTAAAAGAAAAGTCGTCTAAAGTAATTGCAGTCAGAGCCAACAATGTCTTTAGCGCAAAGGAGAAATTTTCTTTCAATTTTTTCCCTCAAATTTCTTCACATTTCATACATCTTCTCTTCGAATCAATGTTTTGTTTTTCATAAAGTTCTGTGCAAATCATCCATTCCTTCTCGCCTTTCTGCGGGCGTTGCACAGCGAGCAGCTGTCCACTTACGGATAGAATACTATTTCGTGTCTGGCCAGAAGGTCAAGAAGTGTTTGCAAGTGTCGAGTAAACATTAACGACTAGAAAATTTGCGACGATATTGGGCAAAACGATTGGGCGTTACGTAACGACGGAAGAAAAAAAAGACAAGAAGAATGCAGTTTAAACGCATTCAATCACTAACTAGGTATACAAATTACAATGAATTATTTCTTTATAACAAGCCCTCAAATCCAAATCTCGGAGATCGTAGTGGCACTCCAGCGCGCCATAAAGGAGACTTTTTTTCATGAGGGTACAAACCTCATCAAAGACGTGCTTGCGTGAACAGATATTTCCTGAACGGAAAAGCGATTTTTATGCGAGACCGTATAGTGAGAGCATGAGAGACTGAATTCTATGGTTCACGATATATCGACAGTACCATGGAGTTGGGCAACGAGAATGATATGAAGAATGATTTATTTCGTTGCATATATCCCATAAAAGCTTAGCGTACTATTCGTTTGTAAGAGCTGCAAAAGCAGACGCATTACTAAAAAATGAAACAAGCCTACTGCTTGTGGTTTATACGGGACAGTATTTTTAATCTTGTTCGAATGCTTTCTACATTACGAAATATCCTTTTATCTTCAATAAAACTGTTTGACTGCTCTACACTTTAGGTCGGTGATGGTCATTTCCAAAAAAACTGGAAGGCATGGCTAGCATAGACCTCCGAAAATATGCTAAACGCCAAAATTCCTTAAGTTCAGCCACCCTCTTCTGAAAATCGGAGTTTACAGAAGTCCGTACTTCTCAAATTCAGTCGTCCTATCAGATTTAGCCATCTTTTTGTAGACGGCACTTCATACAAATTCTGCCTGTACTCCGTCTCCACCCTAAGTTTTCTTCGTGGGAAATACCACTTCACACATTCAGAGTGCTCACCCTTCCCCCTCCACCCTCCCAACTCAAATTCAGCCATCCCTCAATGAGTGCCTTTAAGTTGAGCCGAAATTCTTCAGTTCGCAGGGATTTACGATTCGCGAGATTGTGGCAATTATATAACTCACATAAACTTTCTTCATGGCGCTTTATAAATCTTATTCGTAACCGCAAGACAAGCTGTATTCGGCATCATATGAGCAAGTGCACAGTATATAATCAAATTCTCATGCAAAAACCATATGGTAAAAATTTGGAAGAAAATTTCACAGTTGAATTTTTAGCTTTCTCGATGACGGAAGATTGCAATTTTTCTGTGTTCTTTTTCCGATTCATGAAGTTCATCAATTCTGGATGGTAATGATAGTCGACTACCACGAGTTGCCAACTGCCCAAGTGCCACAGAGAGAACGACCTTGTCGAGACCGGTGCCTATACATTTGCTGCGACATTGTTGTCCCAATGCTGGATTCCTTTCATTGCTCATTTCGTAGATCACTAAACCGTTTCCACTGAAAAAATAATTCTGTACTTTAAAAAAGCTCAAATGTCGCACATATCAGTTAGCTCCGGCCCTCATAAAAACAGTCCAAATATAAGTGCGGACGGAACACTTACGTTAGACAATCTCCCAAGAGAAATTTTAAGCTTTGTGGCCAAAAATATCAGATACTTTCCGAAATGCTCTAGCTCTGTGCGTGAAGAATAACCGTTGTTCCTTTTGAGAATACATGCTCTTCCCGTCCATTTCCCACCCCTTCCCTCTTCCCCCAGCAATCTATACAATATCCTCGAAAGTGCCCAGCAGTTCTAGCCTCATCTCCGACTTTTACAAACGAAACTATTATATGCTTCTCTCAGCGATGTCTTTCATCTACGCCAGCTGAGTACGATGCAAAGTGCTCTTAACGTTGACAAGAAAAAAAAAGCATCAAACCATATACTGAACAAAACTATGAAGTGAAGCGTTCATCGTGCACCTAACATATATGCGGATAACCCATCTGGCAACAAATCACGCTCGAACAAAGAAATTATTATGCACAATGAACAACTTTAGAGAACGGTGTCTAGAATGCCTAGAATTGATGCATAGAATTCGTTTCCACTCCAACTTCTACATATCAAAATTCGCTACACTTAATATAGTAACAGCAAAATTTCAACAATATTTGAAAGCTGAGGAATAGCCGTCCTTCAACAGCAATCAGGAAAACGCGGACTCTCATAATATCGTCAACTAAAGTGCTGAACGAGAACTTCAGCGCCTGGAATAAAGTGTTTCAGGGTCTGGAAAGCTTACGCGGTAGTTTATTAATCGACGTGCCAGGGAAAATAGTATTAAGTTCATTGTCGGCCTTAACTAGACCAATAACATGATGCTACTCAAGTGTGTTTTGAAGAGTTCTAAAATGCAGATAGCATGCTTCAAAAATCGAATGGCGTTTTTGAAGAAAACTGCGACGGAAAATTTTTTTCCTGCAATATGAGCTTCTTTTTCTTCCCGAAGCCTCGCTTCGAACCGATCTTTATTCGGTGGCATTGAAATCAGCTTCCGTATTTGCATTTTATTTTTACCACAGCTGAAGTCTACTATTCCAGTGATCGTTGATCACAGCACCAGTGGCGTAGCTATAGCTTTACAAAATATGGACAGAAAGCGTAGCGCACCAGCGTTCGCAGCATTAGTTTATGCGTTTAAAGTGATTTACGTGATTAGGTGGAGGCTATATTAAGCTGCAGCTATTTTAACCTAGATTCTCGTGTTTTTAAGCTGTAAAGCATAATTTGCAACCTTTTAATGCGCCAATTAATAACGGAATAACTCGTACGTTCAGAGTTCGCAGAACGCATCTCAGTTCCCAAAATATCGTGATTCAGGCATGTGTATTTCATTCAAATTCAGTTCAGACTATGTTCAATCACGTCCAGTGGAAGAATACTTCAATGACGCAATTATGCACTATGGTGCTGCAAAGTAAAGTCGATATATCCTCACCTCATTCACTAAAAAAATTGCTACCTTGCTCTCAGCGAACAACCAGATTTTGCATGTCAAATTGCACAGTGCGACATCGAATAATGGTAGCCTGCTGATTTCGTTATGCAGATAAAATTTGGGTGAAAAAACATTCCATCAAAAAAATGCACGAAAAATTGAAGCTGGAAGCGGGTAAAGGATGAAAACGCAAGATGACTGACCGGACGATAGACATACCTTGGCACGAGGAAGCTAGATTTTTGTAACGGACAGTGATTACAAAGTTCAAAGCGTTTAGAGTGACTTCGTTGACTACACATCTTAAGGGTCTAATAGAAAAGAGACTCATTCAAAGGGTGAAGTTACTCTTCACATAACGTGAGACGTTGAGTAAACCTCACAGTCTTAGCAATGACGAAAGCCGATGAAAAATGCAACAATTTTATGTTATCATAGCATATAGCGCAGGAACGATACGACGTGTGGAAGCTGTTGCGTTTTGGAAAGTCTCCGAGGAACACAAGCCTAATTGTATGTGAAAAAGCCGAGCTGTCTTTTATTCTAATATTTCCGATATGGCCGACAATATATTTTAGGACTGTTTTAAAATTGGCTTATGTTTCAGGTTCGGACTGGTCCAAGCTTCAACCATAAACCGCCATAGCTCATAATGCGTATTTTAAACAACATTGCGATCAAAGAAATTTTTTCTCAAATTCAATTTGTTAACCGAAGGCCGAATAAATGAAGTGATCGACTGTGTATGTAAAATCTCTGCCAAAATCCGTTACTGTATTTTTAGTGGCTCTAGATTTGAAAGTACCAGACAAGCACATGATTATAATCATACAAGTCTACGGACAAGCATCGCATTAGCTAACGCGCTTTACAAATGCAAAGTAATTAAACTAAAATGAAAAAGATGGATTTGCAGCGTATATTCCGACGGATCATTTGCAATAGGGAGGAAACACTGAATGACTATAAGCATTACCTGTTGCAATATCTCATTGTTTGTTGGAAAACTTTCTCACTTTTCGAATTCCCTGATACTTTCTTATGTGCGTAGAGAAGATTTTGTAGACGCAGCCAAACCTGAATTTGATATATGAGTTAATCTGCACTAAAATTCTCGCATAAATTCCATCGAAAACGTTAAAAAAAAAATGAAATTTCCCTATATAGAGCGCGTGAAATGGAAATGAAATGTGCTGCTCCTCGGGACATTAATTTGAAACATCCATTCTCAAAAAAAAACAAAAATTCAATTTTTCATTTCAAAGTTTTCTGAACAGCCTAAATGGAAGAGAAAACTGTATACTTCAAAATCATATAGGTTTTTGCATGTTTTGACTATTGTCCAAATTTGTTTCATTCATGAAATGCAGAAAAAAAAACTTTCGATGAGATAACCATAAGAATATCATGCCTCGCTTCGTATCCTCTGATTGCAGGCGCAATAGATCGGAAGACGGCATGCACACGAGAGAACCGTTAGAAGGGATACCAAATCGGAACTGTACGTGTAGAGTGGCCTCCACTGTGGAGTCAACAACGATTTCTAAAATACTGCGACTTTTGAGCGAAACAATTAAAACGATAAGAGAAAGCGAGTATGATAATCGTTACTTGTATGTTTTCGAAAGTGGTCACAACGACTGGTTATGTTTTCGAAAGCGGTCACAACGACGCACTACAAGGTGGCCGTTCTCTTCTGGACGATTCGCCTGCTCCAAAATTTAGAAAACAGAGAAATTATGAGAAAGCCTCGCTATTAGAAAATAATTTTAGGATTTTCTCGAAAGAAAATCCCTTAACAGCAGAGAGGCACATCAGTGATGAATGTGTTTATACGGCATCTTGATAAAAATTATACCGCAACCAAATTTGTAAGGGCCATTTTATATTATTATTTCAAAGTTCCTACCGTACACGACCAAGTCATTAAATCAGTAGTACTTCATGTTCCAGAAGCTCATGTAATTCTAAGAACTATGTAATACTTTTTAAAAAACCGTCCTTCTCTGGATGAATTCCGATTTTATTACGTTAAACCTTCATTTGATCATCAAATCAACTCTATTCAGAAAACGAATAAAAACTCTTGTGAAGAAATGAAATTTACCACGTCGATGAATTCCCATGCGCTAACGATCACATTGAGAATGTTTGAAGCCAAATAGGTGCATGACACCAACACGAGCATCCGGGTTGCAGCACGTATGTTCTTCTGGAAAGCAACCAATGCGTCAGCTCTCATGAAACCTTTTCGCCACTCATGCATAGTGACTACCACTAACAACGCACGACCGTAAAGAAAACTCGTGGTAAAGAACAGCTGCAGGACTGTGCTCTGTCTCCTCATTGACCTTGCTGTTCATGCAGTCGTCATAGCCACTATGCTGTTCGTACTTCTGTAACAGCATAACCTTTTGTGGGCCCGCAATTTCCTTGCACCTGAATTGTTTTTCCTTCGCCCTTTACCGAGAGGCGATGCTTATAAATGGCACAGAACAGACGAGAAGGGAGCACATATCTCTCCTCCCTCCCGACCCTTCTCTCGCGTGAAGAGAGGAAATGAGAGGCCCTTCGAGTGTACTTTGGCACAAAGATGCAAGTAGCATTCGGGAAGTGTTGCATACGAGGAGATTCCAGGCAATTATTGACACTTTTTGTCCGAGCCATTCCCAAGCAATCGCCGTCTCTTAGTAGGTAAACCTTCCCAAGTATTCACAAACGCAAGCGCTCAAGCGTGCATCACATAGCTTGAGAGACATCACCCCTCTCATCATTCCTCTGCCGATTTAAGAAGAAGGCATTTTATCGTACACAGAAAAACGTGCATTTGCAAAATGTTTTGCAGCAATTTCGTTTCTGTTCATGCGTATGGGTGTATGTGCAATAGTTTCAATTCGAGAACTACTGAATCTAAGAATGTGAAATCTAGCGTCTCACCAAATGCAAACCCTACGTCACCGATTCCCTGAGGGGCTACTCAAAGACCCTGATTGTATAACAAAGCACTTCCGGATAGATGAGTTCATAGAAGACTATTTAGAAAGGCGGTCATGCTGATTACTTAGCGTGTTCCTTAACAGCTGCCAGTTCATAAAGCTGTTTAGTGTAAAGGGTCAAAGCTACCAAAAAAGCAGCCAAGCTAGCTCCCTTGCAGGTACTCACATATGTTTTTGCCGTTATATGTCGGATTGCTACAAGACCGCTGGTTTGACAGAACAGCCAAGAGCTGAGTAGGCAAAGGATATTAGGAACTAGCGCGACAGTACCAGGTTAGCAACAAAAGGATCAATATATTAGTTCAACGCACTCGGAATTTGACTTATGACAATGTGCATGGGGTAAAACAATCGAGGATGGCGTGCGCGTTGTAATCTCAATACTAATTCTGATCAGTTAATCAGTGTTTACAATCCCTCAATAATGGTTGTTTTTAAAATGTGAGTACAACCAGTCTATAATTCCTCAGAAGTCAAAAGGACATCTTAAAAACGCAGCAACGATCCGAAGTCAACTTACTCTGTGCTCGGAGGTTGCAAATCGAAATAGTCTTGCTCCTTGATGTTGACGCCGAAGACGTGCGACGATTTGTATGTTGAAGTAGAAGAGGAGGACGAACGGCAGAAATATAGTGATAACGTTGCGGAACCAGAATCTATAGAACGTCTTGTAGGGTTCGTCTTCGGTCCATTCGGCAACCACCGCTTTGTGCTCGGTAACACCAGTGCAATTTTCGTTTGCCACAACCTTTAGCCGAACAAAATGGAATTTTTAAAAAACAGTCCGCAAGGTCCTGGTGGTAAGAAAAATTCTGACTAAGTTTTCTAACCCAGGGAGATAGAGTTTTTTTAGAAACGAAGGGCGCCACTTCGAAAAGAGGACCGAAGGGCTGGGAACGCTACCAGTCAAGTATAAAGAAATTAATTGAAGAAAACGGCAGGTTTTGGTTTTTTATGTATGCCATTCTGGGATGGGTGAATTGAGCAAAAAAGTTCCGCTTTTACTATTTAAAGAACCCCCCATTAAGCAGAATGAGGATTTGCCGGGAAAAAGAACGATGACACAACATCATTCATAATTTTTGAACAAGCAGTTAATTACTCCGAAAACCCATTAACTGAGAATCCGTGACGTTATTGCCTCCATTTTTTGCTGTTGGTGGAGCAAACAATCGAATTAAGCCAACTATGAAACCATAGTTCAAGGTGAAAGGGCCCAAATGCATACCTCGAGCTCAAAATAGAGTGGTGCTTTGCAGAGAAGTGCAAAGACGAGTGCGACGACTGAGATGACTATACGATGATCCCTATGGAATTGGATACGGATTCTCGAGATGGTTAGGTAGCGTTCAAATGCTGCCGCGACGATCAACAACGCCGATGTCGAAATCGCAACGTGACAAAGTGCTAGCATCGGTCGCATATATGCCCACCATGCATACGCAAGCAATTCGCTTTCGAAATAATCCATGAACAGGTTCACCGGGAATAACAGTATGTAAGACGCTGAAACATTCTCCATGTCGGAGTCGCTAACGCAAACATTTCGAATTTTTTGGAGCCTTTTGGTAATTTAAATGTTCTATGGCTGACTGCATTGAATGGTACCCTCATTTTTCCTTAAACTATTCCCAGAAATGTTTCTTAAGCATCAAGCGAATTGATGCATGAGCATTCTGATCTGTTTTCTTATGCCTTTATTACGCTGGAACTTGCTTTTTGGTCATTCTATTGGCACCGGAATAAGGAAGGGGAGGATAGTAAAGTGACTGTAGGCCGAGAAGGAGGCAAGTTGAGAACCAATCCAGCCACGATGCAACCAGACCAAATAGTGCGGAGCGGACTGGCAGGTACTGAGAGATGCGGACCGACCCGGTGAGGGAATATATAAAAATAAAGATTAAAAAGTCAGGGAATATCCTCAAAGATACTTCTGGTGGGGGTCACTATAGAAAATGTAGGAAGGGCGACAACCATAAAGTTGGGAACTGATTCGTCGTGAGCGGAAACGTCAAAAGCGTGAAGCGAAAATCTCGTGAAATTGTTTCCCATTAGCGTTTCCTCATAGTACCTTCAAACAGATATTGACTTAGACTAATTCATTTTTCAGGAGATAATCGGATAAACGATACTGCGAAAGGTTGGGAAACACTAGTTTATACCGAAAAGTCTAGAAACATACTAAAAAACATAAAAGCGGTACGTGTATCATTCTCCTAAATACTCTTATGTACTTTTTTAGAGATACCACTTCATTAGGCTTCTTACATATTGCGAAAAACACCCAGTACCCTCCTCCAAATGCTTGGGTACTTTGGTTTGGTGGAAATGGATATGTTATGATTATTCAGAAATGGTAGGGAAAGAAGAAAGGAGAAGATATAAAGGCGAAAAAGTTACTTCTCAATACTTATCCATTAAATCAGCGCTCGAAGCATTTCTCTTTACTCCCTCTGTCTCTAGTCGTAGCGAACAAAACGCCATCCCTTTCGACATAGCTCCCTCCCTTGAAAGTACTACGAAGTACCAAAAGCATACGTACTGAAAACACCAATCAGCAAAAGCTGAAAAGAACCTCCTCACTCTAGGTATTTCAACAGACCTAAATAAAACTTGAATAAACAGATATTCAACCTCAAACAAACCCTTCCCCTCCTTCCATCTCCCCCCCCCCCCCCCCCCATCTCTCTCTTCCTTCCAACCTCCTCTAGCGCTTTTCTGTAATTCACAAAGCATTTCTCATATAAGTGATAACGGATCAACAATTCCAAACAATACAGTCATACATACAAAACTTAATCACATTAAAAAAAAAACGGTTGAATACCATCAACACGCTAAAATTAAAAGTGAGAGAAAGATAAACGGAGACTGATTGGAATCGAACCTTCTCCAACTTTTCGCTTGAACTGGTATTTTTACTCATGGACTGTGCGAAGAAGGTAGCTGTCGTTGGCAAGAAATACCCTTTTGATATAAAAGCGTTTAAGTTATCCTTCGTGCTGCGATCAGACATCTTCACGGATCCATCCATATTGACATTGGCTGCATTTTGTGACCCTAGACAAGCACCCATATCCGAATGGCTATAGTCACTGATAATGAACGACGACTGCGGAGAGTCCAACAACGAAAGAAGACGCAATGGCCAAGTCCTCACTCTCTCTCCTGAAAGCTACGAGCTTTGTGGTCTCGGGCTTCCTACTCGAATTATGACAGTAGTTTCGTGGGAGTTAACCTCTCGCCAATAAATCCCTAAATAGTGGCGCAGCATCAGCACAATAAACAGTCGATCCTCTCAAATCAATTGTTCAATTTATAGATCACGCAACTTTATATTCTATAAGCCAAGCCCGCGCGCTCCAGTCGTCCGAGTTTTCAGCGCAAAATGGAGGAAATTGAGACCGTTAAAGTAGTTTTACTCATAAAGCAAGTGCGTATGTGCGAGTCATATGTTGCATACCTTTCGATAACGCTACGTTTCTTCACATTTTGCGCTTATGTGACACGACTTACCCTTTAGATCAGCTACGATCACAGGATCTTCAGAAAAGCTTTACAGATATAGGGCTTTCATTCCGTTGGTGTTTATTATGAGTGCTCGATGCTTTGTTACTTTGCTAAATAATGCAATCCCCGTAAAAGGTGAACATCCAAGCTTACTTTTAGCTTCGGGCAACCCGAGATTGGGAAAACTAGTTTTGAATTTTCAATAATTTCAGGCCATATGACAATTATATCTCGCCTACTAGTGATCAGTGATCGCTAGTAGTTACGCCGACAGAGCGTAGTTTGCCAAGACTCGGATTTTTTTTTTGTGCTTCCTTAACGGTTTTTCTTCTGTTTTATCTAAAAATAATTATGTGCAAACCAAGATCTTTATATACTGCTAATAATAAACTTCAGGTCAACCAAGCCTGGCAACAGTGGCCGAAAGTAATTGGTTTCTTTAAATGGAAAAATACATCGACAGAAGGGAGCAAATTTCAATTAAAAAGATTTTTGTAAGTAACACTATCATTCTTTGACCAATCTTTGCATGTGTAATGTTTCGGCGCGTCTGCAAGTTACATTTCCTTCTGTAACTGGACAGAATGAAAGTAAGCCTCATTACTGTTTAGGCAGAATTCACTTCGGCATTCTGTGTGAAGCTTGTCTTATCCGATCCTCTTTGCTAAAAAGGCCCTTTTTGCCACACTGAAAGCGCTTCATGCGACCGTCAAGCCGTCCTACACTAACATGTTCGTGCTTGGCGCAACCGCGTATGACTATCTCAAGGTTTCAGCTTCCGAGCGAAATGAGCATAATCTGTTGAAATGTGAGAACCCCGAAACACTATTTGGGCACGATCTTTGAACGTTTGAATGAGTCATGAAGCATGAGAAATATTATGGCAAGGAAGAGTTCAGAAGAATAGTTAAATTTTAATTCCAGTTCATGCAGCCAAACCCTGAGCATTTACTGAAGAGATCTTTGCAAACTACGGTATGCATTCAGCACAGTTCGGCAGATGGATTCCTGGATAAGAAGTGAGGAAATTTTGGAAAAACACTGCAGTGAAATTTTCGGTACTATGATTACAGCGAGCACAGCCATCAGAAATATTTACGCGTCGACGAGCATTCATCACTAAGCTTTCGAACATTTCGCGAACTCATCAATTTTTAGCGAAACCGTGAAAAACGCATATTGTGCAACCTCTCGCAACGCATTCTTAACTGCTGCTTCATGCGAATCGCTCCAGCTAATGCACTGATCTTCTCGCCGTTTGCAGTATTCCATTTAGTAGTGAATTCGATACTCAAATTTTTCACATGAAGCCTCATTTTATGTCACCTCGTACTTGAATCGTGACAATTTGCAGCAACACTAAATTAATTTATCGTATCTCTGGATCCATTCGTGAATAAAATGATGCCCGAAAATGTTTCCAGGAAACGATAGAGCATTCCGTCAATCACCAATGGCATAATCAAAGCTCATATCGCGACAGTCCCTCGGCATTTGTTTCCGACTGCGCACGAAAAGCGTTCACTTCACGTCCACTACTTCATTCATTTCGTGTTTCACAATCAGCACCCCTTTGCTTTTCTATTTTATGCCCTTTGCAATTTTGCGTGTGCAAACCGCGTTATCGGGCAGCGTCACGTCAGGTTTATGTATGTGAATACGTGTTTGTCTGTTGGTTTCAATCCGGACAACAATGAACTTGAAAACGTGGCTTAAGGTGGCGGGGGAAAAGGGTGGGGGGTATATTAGCTCAGTGGTTATCTTCTACACCCATTTTCGAACCAGTTTGTCGACCTTCATCGAAAGCCGTGGTCCTTCAGAGGGGATAAAATTCATATGCATTTTGTAATCTGCTGGACTTGTTTTCTGCCAGTCGAGTCGTGCAAAAACGAATTTCTGGCGGAAGGTTTATAGAAGCGGTGGTTCAGATGAAGTACGATCTGTCAGTATGGGCAGAAAATTTATGAAACCGGCGCGCCCATGAGTAAAGTCGCCGGAACTTGTGCCTCGTGATCTCATAGGTTGTGGAAAACATTCTGGCAGGAAATATAGCTGAGGAAAATAATTGCTGTCAATTTCGATTCTTAATGCCAAATTCGAGCACATATGATAGAATTTGATTGTTGCTTAAAGAAACAGACTCGGAAGGTATGCTTGTTTGTGAGAAATGGAAAATTCTGAAGAAGTGAGAATGGAAATTTCAACTTTGCGAAAAAGGAACATTGAAATTTTCAAGCTCCTATCTCGCACACTGGTCCCTTCGCCAGCACTGCTTCAAAATTCCAGTCAAAAGCACCCGTCGGATCGCTCGCGGAGCTGCAACACCTGTGCCCAGCCAAGAAGCTGGCTTTCCTATTTCGCTTTTCAGCGACTCTTCCTGTCCCTACTAATAACCCCAAGCATATTCATGTCCCACACCAGTCCGTAATCATAGATTCTTAATTTCGTTCTGCATTCGATGTTAATACGAAAGCTGGAGATGCCAAAATATTTTTGGTCATTTCTTTTGTGGAACGCTGATTAAGGGATTTCACAAAGCAGCCTTTGAGATGCGGAGAAAACTAATCATGGTCTTTGTGCGAGCCTGTGCTTTCGATATAGAATCTTGTCCTTAGCACAGTCAATGAGAGTCTTTCCCTAATGAGTCATTACCGCCACAAGGCCAGCACAAAAGGTATATGTTATCTTTCTGCACTTTTCGCATCACTGACCATTATCTAAACGGTACTTTTAAAAATTTGGGAGCTTAAAGAATGGAATATATGGGCATTCAACCTCTTGCTCCCTTTCTCTTGCTCCCCTTAGTGAGAAATGGAAAATTCTGAAGAAGTGAGAATGGAAATTTCAACTTTGCGAAAAAGGAACATGGAAATTTTCAAGCTCCTATCTCGCACACTGGTCCCTTCGCCAGTCGCACTGCTTCAAAATTTCAGTCAAAAGCACCCGTCGGATCGCTCGCGGAGCTGCAACACCTGTGCCCAGCCAAGAAGCTGGCTTTCCTATTTCGCTTTTCAGCGACTCTTCCTGTCCCTACTAATAACCCCAAGCATATTCATGTCCCACACCAGTCCGTAATCATAGATTCTTAATTTCGTTCTGCATTCGATGTTAATACGAAAGCTGGAGATGCCAAAATATTTTTGGTCATTTCTTTTGTGGAACGCTGATTAAGGGATTTCACAAAGCAGCCTTTGAGATGCGGAGAAAACTAATCATGGTCTTTGTGCGAGCCTGTGCTTTCGATATAGAATCTTGTCCTTAGCACAGTCAATGAGAGTCTTTCCCTAATGAGTCATTACCGCCACAAGGCCAGCACAAAAGGTATATGTTATCTTTCTGCACTTATCGCATCACTGACCATTATCTAAACGGTACTTTTAAAAATTTGGGAGCTTAAAGAATGGAATATATGGGCATTCAACCTCTTGCTCCCTTTCTCTTGCTCCCCTTATATATATGAACTCTCCTCGTCGCATTCTTTGATATTTTTGAACTTAGAACTGCCAATGCTTGGCCCTAATGAGTTGCGGTTCTTTAAATAAACGCCGTTTGCATCCCATTTACGGTGGCACTTGGCTAACGTAAATAATAAATTTGTAGATTCATTTTCAATTTCAGCACTTCGCGTAAAAACGCCCTTCTAGTTGTGCACTTTCGGATTTTCCACCTCACGTCTATTCCGTTTAAGAAAAAATCTATCAAGCTCTCCATAGGCGGAACACGTGGAACTTAAAGAGAGAATGGGTCCCGTAAACAAATGTAACTATCTATCAGGTATTTAATTATGAACCATTTTGTGAATATGAACATATGAAGAAAACATATAAATATGCGATGGAGAAGAAAGCACGAGAGAACAGCGCGACATAGAAAGCTTAACGTGAAGTTAGTGTGCAGTAGTGGTTAACCCCTTTGCATTTTTATCATGAATTTCATTCGTGTGGATCAATCCGGCCTTACTCATTAGAATTTTTCCGTTGGCGCTTTCTGTGGATCGGGTATACAGGAACTTTAAAATTGCATAGTCCTTCCCATAATAAGTCTTTGATTACGCGTATTTCGCGCGACTCTAGAAGAATTTTTCTTTGCGAAAAGAAACGCTTTCAGAAATGTTAAAGCAAAATAGATCTTTTCGCCTGCCACTTCTCACTGTCGTCCACTATTCGATTGAATTTGATAGAGGCTAGGCTTCGTTTGCTGGATTTCACTGAAAACCTATAGAACATTTTGTACAACGACTTCTTTTTTACTCAAATGTGCAACCAACTAACTTTACAATAAATTATCTACTGAACTCATTTTCAGACAATTCATTGACCTCTCACGGAAAGTCACACCCCTCAAAATTTGCATGCGTTTTGCGGTCGGCCGTGTTGCGTTTTTCATCGATCGCACACCAGAAAACGAGTCCTTGATGGAGAGTTTTTATCAGCTGTCGGCCAGTCGAAAATGCGAGCTTTCAGGCAATTTAAGAAACCAGCTGGTCCGTCAGCACCACTGCCAAAGTGTACCTATCGTACCACTGCGCTAGGCATGCACTCTGATTTGCTCATATCAAACAAGTGGAAATGCGTTGAGATGTGACCGAAATTTTATGCGCTCCGGCCATTTTGTCTCATCAGAACAAGCTCGTTTCATAAATAGTTTGCAAACACTACATCATCTCCAATGATGCAGTCATGTTCCCGACGTAACGACACACCTTAGAAATGACCTCATAAGAATTCGTTATCCCTGAACTGTTTTGTTGATCGATCGGCACACAAGGTTTTGCGTGCATTTCAGTGTCAGTAATTCCCCCTTCCTTCTCCTCCGAGATGGATAAATCGATATGGTTCTGTTTAGAATGCGGTCCTTCGATGCACATTATGTTCCCAAATTTCATAAAAGTTTGTTCAGCTTCCTACGTTATACTGCTACATTCACATATATATCATGCAAGCGTGAAGGTATCATGAAGCGCTTAAGTGCACAAAAACGATAAATTGATATTCTCCTCTTTTCTGACGCTTTGCAAAATTGCGTTTTGTTAAGCGCATAAGACAGCATTATGGGAACGCTTTGGCTTCAATGAAAATGCCATGGGTTGCAGAGTTTCTCCAGGGTCTAACAGAAGAAGGGGAGAGGAGTGGATGGGTGAGGAGGGAGG
>JPKZ01001930.1:544853-587506 GCA_000803305.1 Toxocara canis
GGGGGGAGGAGTTGGGGGGAGAAGAGGCTGCATTTGACATAGATACAATGTTGCGATGCTTTTGTTCTCTCAGTCTGTGCTGAGTGAAACATTTAATATAGCAGTGCGTTATTCTAACATATTTCTGAGAAACGGAGTTTGTTTGTTTGCAGCACTCAGTTATTCGAAGAGTATTCGAAGAGGCTGGCTGCTGTGAGGTGATACGCTTGCTTATTCGTTCTTCTCAACATTTTAAGATCTTGATAACACTACTTAGCCAAATTGGCTCAGACTAAGCGCTCAGATCTCGATAACAAAATCAGAAAAAGCGCTTACCACTGAGGCTGTATAACTGCATTGAATGAATGAATGGATACGTTACACGAAAAAAAAAACAATTTTCTAACTGGTCGTGAGTGACTCAAGAATAATTTAATCACCCAATTCAATCGACGAGAACGTCAAATTGACCCATTGCATGCCTATTGTAGCACTATCCTCCATCCCTCACCCCCCGCCCCCTTCCCCTTTTTTGTCTATCAGCTGATCTCTCGTGGACACGTTTCACCGAATTCGTTTACAACAATTGATGCGACGATCGAAAAATATGCATCAGAGAATGCCTTCAGTGTGCAATAAAAGCTTTAACGTGCTTCAAAAGCTCATTCAATAAAGGTGCAACTGCGATTCTGGTGAAAACGGTTTGACCGTTTTTTCTTTCGAATTATTATCGAAAATAATTCTCCAATTCCTCAGTCATTTTTGTGCACAAATTCGCCTTTGAATTGGCACTAATTTTTCTCTCTCAAAATAAACGATTTTTCGATGGCTCCGTTTTGAATTTTCTTCGTAAACATTTCCATTAGTGATTCCGTTCGATTTTTGCTAATGAAAATGATTCGCTGATGATTATGTTTTGAGTTTTGCCGAATAAACAATTCCTTCATGAAATTGTTTTAATTTTTGGTTTGCTAAGCATTTGCATTTTTAACTGTTTTGAATTGCATTTTCTGTTTTGACTTTTCATTTTTTGACTGAACGTTATCTGCTTATCTCGATAAACCATTCGACTATTTGAAAATGTTTATTCATTATTTTTAGCGATATCGAAATGTACAAGCAAACCAGTAATACTTTCAATCAGAAGATTTTTTACAACAATTATTTTTCCGTTCTCATCAAAACATTAAGCCGTTTATCTTGGAATCTTTGCTATCCTGTAGTAACTTCTCTTCTAATCCTTCAATGAAAACATTTTTGCCTTCTTAAAAATTGATTGAAAAAAAGTAAAATTCGACATTATTTCCTTCACAACGCATTAATTTTATCACGTGCTTATCTCTCATTACTAATGTAACCCCCAGTGCGTCGCCAAAAGTCAAGTTCGGTGTTGGCTGTCTACCATAAAATGCTGAAAATTCTAGTGTTCCTAGCATAACCTTCCCGTCCGGCGTTGCTTGAAAACAATGAGGAGTGGATGTATATGGATCAGCAAGCCGCATGCTTCTCGAAACTTCGTCGTGAGTGAATACAAGGCAAAAGTGTTAGGCGCGACGGTTCATCGAGTACGATGATGGTGTTGATGATGATGTTCGAATTGGTTTTGAGTGTATTAATGAGCTAGACTTGAATATTGTTGCCGTAGTCGATAGTGCTTGGGAGTGACTTGCTATTTTTACAGCTTGATACAGGCTTCGATAATGTTGTTCATGTGATGTTTTATAAATGTGCTCGTTTAATCAATTCACTCATTGAGCCACAACAGATATTACGCTTCCTTTACAGAAGGAAAACCTTCCATGCGTTTTCACAGAACTATTCCAAAAATTCTCCCATCTCCTTCGAGCGTAGGGGCGATGCTAGAACGAGAAAAACTACCACCGAAGCATGCTGTATGAATGCTGCTTTCCCGCAGCCGTATCATCTCAAGGAAAATTTCACTTGCAGAGTTTAACCGAACATTATTCAACATTACTCTGAACTTCTTTTGCAACATTTAGCGCAAGAGGTCTTGATGATTACAGCCATCAATCGAAGAGTAAGGCAGTTGGCGTAACGCCGATTTCAGCTTTCAACATGCTTTGCCGCGAGTCAACGCTAAAATGAATTCGATTTTGGACGTTCGACGCCGAAACGTCGATCACAATGTCCTTTTTTGTTTTCGTACAACTCATTACCAAAGTTACGCATTAAAAATCAAATTTTTTTTTAAATTTTGGGATAGTGCCAGGCGAATTCAACGCAAGCGTTCATATTTGCCAATTTGAGAGACGACCACAGAATAAGTTCACATCCCTCATTTCACGTTTCGTAACGATTTTTTTTAAGATTTCGTCTCGATCGAAAAAGTCAAAATGGATGGATGCACTAGAAACGATTTCATCAGGAACGATATTTTCCCATCTATTATGCATTATTTTCTTTAGACTAAGTCTCCTTACTTTTTATTACTTTTGTGTCGTCTTACTTTTTCATAAACGTTTCTCCCCTTCTTCATGCGCTCATCAAAGTTTTACAGTATCACTTCATCTGCAAATGTCGCTATCAAAATAAGTAATGATATTAATTATTCCATCTTTAAAGTTCGCGATAGGTGTTATCGTTGAAATAAAATGCTCAAAACTGTACATCATCTGTGCGCGAGTAAAGAATCAAGGACCTTCTTCTCAGTAATGTAGCAAACGAGGCAATAAACTTCAAAAAGTTGGGTAGACCAGTTTCCCTGTGAAACGACTAAAACTCAAAATTCTACAGCTCCCATTTGCATGCAGCAGATAATAGCGAAGTGAATTTTATGTAGTATTAACCTCAAAATTTTGGTCAAGCCCTTGCAGAATTAATCCTCCCCCCCCCCTCCCCCCCCAAATCCCACACTCTTTCTGCCTTTTCCTCTAAAGTCCACTTCACATTCTGATTGCTATTTTATTTCACATAAAATTTCGATCATCCCATCAACTGAATACGTTTTTTGAGACTTTAGTTTGAAGATATATGGCAATTTATTAGAGTGGAAAAGAGTATGGTCGCTATTACATGCTGCGACTGGAGTGTAAGACATGAGCATGCAATTTCGACAACTATTGCAAAGTTCCTATACCATTAGCGTTCTTCGAAACTTATTCGTTTAAAACTTTTAAAAGTAGTCATTTTCTTAAATAACTAGCCCACTGTGGCCACTTCGTCTGAAATGTTTTCAGCCAAAAAAAGTTTCAACATACATGAAAAGAACCGCAAATTTTTAAATTTATTTAAGTGCTGAATAATAGTTTTCGTTCACCTGAAACAATTAGGGTTTTCAACAGTTTTTACATGGTTAAATACTCGTAAATGTTGCCATTTTAGCATCTCGATCGTATGCTATTCGACACTAGTGGGAATGCGGAAGCAATTGTGAAGAATTCTGTATCGACGAAAAATTGCATGTTTCGATTTGATTTTCACGTACACATCAAAAATTATTGATCTTCTAGTAACGACCTATTCTGTTCTAAATCAAATATACTTTTAGCATTTAAGGCATTTAATTGTTCATGATCTCGATGTTACGCTATGCAGATCAATAATAAAGTATGAGTCCCGCAAAGTAACATCCGAAATGAAAAATCAAGTCGCTTACCTGAAAGGAACGTGTCGAAGAAGGCGAGAAAAATGAGGTAAAGTAATTGTGACTGGTGATGGGTACGATTGAAAATAAGTGTAATGAAGAGGAATGCATTGAACACAACCGACACAATTGCCAAGATCGAACCAACACATCCAACCACAATCAGTCGTAACGTTTCAGGTGGAATCACCGAACAGTGTTCTTCCCACCAATAGTCTTCCGCCATTATTTGTTTCACCTAACTGAAATGAATATAATAACGTAGTCGAACAATGACGAAATTTTAAAAAAGAGCAAACTGAACGCAACACAGCTAATCTTCACACTTATAATCAGCACTATTTGTAAGCCCATTCATCCGTTTGTTTTCGCATATTCGAATAGCATTCACATGCATGATCGCTTAATGGATTGCTGACCAGTCAAATATGCATAGCCAACTAGAACTCGTGCAGTCATTCGCTTAGCAAGTTGCTGTTTACCACGGTTACCAAGTCTGCGTAACCAAGGCAAACAGCTCCATGTCGCCAGTAAGCAATTTTTTCCAATCTATCATCCTGGGTGATCAACATTACTTGGTTATCTTTGAGAACACTGTTGTTCCTCACGCGCATACTCGGTAGATATTCGAATAAACTAACTACCCAAGTTTCATCTTGTTCTCGTATGACTAGGGCTCATGGAGCAAAAATGTCAGCAGGAGCCTATTATACAATCTCGACTCGACGCATTATATCCTCGCAACTAAAATCTACTTTATACGACACTAATTAACAATAATATTTGTGACTGGTAGTGAGTGTATTTGTATGCTGTATGCAATTCACTAGAAAAAGAGGAAGAGAGAAGTGAAAAGTGTAACGAAATGTCCTGGTGTCAGCATTTTCGAATCATTATTTCCAGCACATATAGAATGTGGGCTGAATATGGAGTCGCGATAACGTTTTTGATAGTTATGAATTTGTTTATCGTGCTAAACAAAAGGAATAACGGTAGGAACATAAAAGACAAACAAATATGTTAGATGTAATCACAACGATTGAAAGAAAGTGTCAGTTCAATAGAAGCTCATCGACTATTTCACGTCAAAAATGATTTGAAGACTATAAAGCCCACAAAAGACGAAATGCTGAGGCGATATTAACAGACAGTTTGCTCAAGATTTATATGAACCGAAAACGAAAGGAAGTGTCAAATTGAATTCAAAATTGAGAGTCATGTAAGCAGCTAAAAACTATAAGCTCGATAAAGGCCACTGGAAAATACGAGATCTAAATCAACGTAATGATATTTAAACGGTTTTAAACCAAAACTGCGAAAATCATGAGAAATGAGAACGATTAGAATATGTTAGAACTCATGCAATGCGCGTCACCCGAGCGTTAGCCAGAAGTGAATTGCGAAGAATTCTTTTTAGAGAAATTTTCCCTCTGGATTAAACTTTGGGAAATAAAAAATGAAGAAGTGAGGAAAGCGAACCATATTTTCTAGAAAAAAATGTGATTTTTCAGCGAACTTTTCTCGATTCGGTGAGAAAAGTGTGCCACTGTGGAAGTGGAATTCATTTCCTAAGCTGAACTTCTAAAACTACTTAGTAAAAGAATACTCTCAATTCAATTCCGATTCAAGCATTTATTCATCGCTAATTCCACAAATTATATAGTTGAAAAAGCAAAAAGAACTTCAGCGCTGCCACATGGAAGAATTCATGTGCTCGTATTGGCCTTATTCGATGGATGTAGTGTCCGATATTTCCTAGTAAGTTACTGAATATACTGTTGCATCTTTCGGTATCTTCATCCCGCGGAAGGGGATCCCCAGTCCACTACTCTTTTGCCGTCTTCCAGACCCCTTATAGTGCTCAGCAGCGTTGTATCCATATCACTGCGCTGCCTACCGATGAAGTCATCATGAATACCGAAAGTCCTCGAACTCAACCTTCGGTGTTGCAGTATTTCAGCTCATCCGAGGTAAGCTAGACTGAATTAAAACCGTGCTTGAACGAGGTTACGTCTTCGAAAAAGTGAGTTTAATCCTAGAGGGGAAAAGATACCAAGTTCAGATAGGAATTATAGGCAGTGATATGTCGAGGCGGCGGAGGCTGGATATAAAAAAAGAGGAAAACATGCGGGAACTTCCACATCCGGAAGGATGAGGAGCAGAACGGGGAGAAGCGCTCGAGTTCAGATGAAGAATAAGATACTCCACTGAAGAAGTAATCGTTGTGCTGTCGCAATGCTGTCGTTAGTCCTGCCGCAATGACAGAACGAAACAATTGTTACAACGGGCGACCAACACATTAAGTATTTTTGAACAAGGAATTGTAGGTGGCCGATCAAATCCATGAAATTTCGCTACTCCAAAGTCAATGGTTCTCGAACCGAAACTACCAAGCGGACTGAATGATGAGATCATTCTCAATCGATCCGCGGAGTGGCATTGTGCACGGTTCGCTGATTGGGTTTTTGCGGAGTTCTCTTCTGGTATCTTTGAGAGGGATTGGCGATTCTCGTGATAATTGGTGTTGAAGAACACATAGTATTCCTTATTTCGGGGGTCAATTTCCTGATTGAAGGGATCATTTTCGAGATGGCTCATAGCGTCCGCCGAAAGCTGTAGCCAGACATGAGTCTCGATGTTCTGATTGCAACCAGGTAGCACAACAGGAATCAGGCCAAAGAGGACTGCATTTCCGTAACGACTGAGCAAGCCATGTCGAATGCTATCCAATGTGAAGAAAACGATTATTTGTTTTTGGCAAAAAAATTCCATTAAATGGGATGAATGATGATTCCTTGCCTTGTGAATTTTTCGTTGGAGATTTTCATTGTGGACTCGATCGATCTCGCTACATTTTATGGAACCAAGTGGTATCGAAGAAATAGAATAAAAATGACTGAAATGCTCAAAGGGAGTCTCCAATGAAGAGTTCACGAAGAGTTTCGATAAATGCAGCAAGCAATGGTACAAAGTGCACTGAGTCAAGACAAAAGCATTTGAAAACAATTAGCAAATGCAAATTAGAAAATTTAGTGCGAGTTGTTCATATAAATTACAGCCGCTTTAATTACAGCTAGAAATTACAGCTAGAAAATCACGAAAATCCTCAAGCTCTGTCGGGCAAATACAATATAACGTCGCCGTTCTGCTCTTTGAATTGCAAATCTGACGAAGCGTATAAGCAAAAAAAATCGCATAAACAAAATGGTCCTTACATCGACTTAAGACACGAAAAAAAATCCTCAAATAAAACATTTCATCACTACTTTTGCGCAGTTGATCATTTATATTTGCACTCGATGATCCAACCATTTCGATATATTCATTCGTTAAACGTTCACGTTCGTTGTTCGAATGTTTGCGATTGCACTCATATACGCAACATGAATTTCTCATCAAATATTACGGTAGTTTCTGTTAGAAAGTGAAATTCATAAATCACGCAGCCGGATTTCAAAACCTTTCGAAAATCTTAAAATGTGCCCTAGAAATGAAAGCATTGAGTAGGAAACGCTGAGAATCATAGTTTGAAAGTGGCAGCTAAATATTTACGTGGATTTCAAAATTCTATAAATTTTTGCCATTTTCTTCTGCTTTGTTTTTTTTGGCAGTGCAACTGAAAAACCATACGCGGCCCAGGTGTGTTGATCGCATCCAAAAAATCCACCTTCATAAGACACGTTCGAAGGGCTCTTCTTTTCCGTCCCGATCACTCAGCGCAGGCTGACGGTGTCCTGAGTGCATTCTTTGCGGTTTCTGTTGCAAAGACTGCCGACAAACATCGAAGCGTCGCCACGGCTTCGGGTTGATGTTTGTGGAAGGCAGGTTTAGAGAGATTCAAGGAAGAAATGATACAGAGAAAAATATGCGTTAAAAAAAAGTAAAAAAAAGGAAGATCGAAACGTAAAAGTATTGCTGTTATAGTACCTTCGTGCTCTTTTCGTAGATTTTTTTGAAGAGAATATTAAGAATGCGCAAAATCGTAGGAGGCTATCTCAAATCACACAAAAGGCTTTTTTTTTTGACCATTTGGACAGTGAGCGTGTTGTTCACTTCAAATGAGCAAGAATACTGGGACTATAAAATGGCACAATTTATCTGGTTTGTCGCCACAACCAATTTGTCAAATGGGTCAAAAACCTTTTTGAGTCGCGGCCATGAGGTGATCTGTGGAACTAAAAATAGTACTTTTTACAATCTCAGCTAACAGCTGTCATTTTCATGCTTTAATGTGGACAAAATTTCGGGGTTTGCTTCTTGCCATTATATCACTTCTCTTCATTCGTATGGCATCGAACGGCCCATAAACGACAACGAACACCTTGTTTTTGTTTACAAGTGGGACTTACCAATCATCAGCTCCCGATAGGGTCTTGGCAATTATAACACGTAAGCAGCGTCTTATAATAAGCAAGAAATACGCGCGACTAAATAGCGCGTGGAAGTTTCGAAGAAACAGCTGAGAATGAGTACCAGCTAGCTGGACGATATGTGCTTTGGCAGTCACATTCAAAGATCGATCATTTTTTTGTAGTGGTAAGGAACAGTAAAACATAAACTCATACTCGGACTACTCTAACCAGTCAAACAGTTCGTCATTTAAAGAATTGCTTTACAGCCATCCGATCATCGAAGTTGCAATCCGACGGATTGCAAAGTGCGACCAAATGCTATTGCACATTTAGTTTCTTAAAACCTTTTTGAAAGATAATCTATAATTGGAAAACTATTGAAGGCGGTGAACCGGGATTATATTATACCTGC
Organism: Toxocara canis; assembly: GCA_000803305.1. NCBI lineage: Eukaryota > Metazoa > Nematoda > Chromadorea > Rhabditida > Toxocaridae > Toxocara > Toxocara canis. The sequence continues at coordinate 553,201 of JPKZ01001930.1, forward strand.
CAAATTTTTCAGCTGTGTTTCAGTGGTTTATTTTCTGAAATTGCTAAACAAACGGAAGGACGCACACATATGTGCCGAAGCAACGTGATCACAATGCGCCTTGCAGGTGGAAATTTGCCGGAACGCATTAAAAGAATAATGAAAATATACAATTATTTGCCGATGAAAAACTTAGCAATAAGTGAAATTATGGATACCGTAGAAATATGGTCTCAGCTTCAAGTGGTAAACGCTGATGTAAGCAGAAAACAAAGTAGTTCATAGAACTAAATGGTGAAATTCGGAAAACGGCAAGTAGAGTTACCATTAGAATAAGCGAATTTGGCAAGGATGCGTCAAAGGATGCATGCCCTGATGAGACGGGCATCGTGCTCGACCACTCTCAGCTTGCCCAATTTCGCTTTGTACGCATGCACAGCCCCGCCCCTTGACGTCCCTTAGGAAAAATTGTCACTTTCGTACAGCTACAGAATATTCAGCAGAAAAAACGTTTCTCAGAACGGTAGCGTTTCCTTCTATCTGTGCTATGAAATTGTCTGGCGGTTTCAACTTCAGTGTATGAGCGAAAATTCCCAAGTTGGGAACGCTCGCTATTTCTTGACGTCTTTTCACGTCTCGTTCTCTCGATTTGAGTGCTATCTGATGCAAAAATAAAGTGCATATTACCTGAACTCATGGATCCATCTTTGCAGCTTGTGCGCAATTGCATGATACAAGAGAAAAAATGAATTTCTCATATGAAAGCAACTGAGTCCCGACGAGAAAAAGAAAGATCGCATGCTAAACGAAATTTCTGATTGCGTTATTGCTCATTTCCCATGCGACACCTTGCTTCTGTTGTAGGGTCGCCCATGTCTCAAGGCTATCACCCTTACGTAATTGTCCTGCCCCCCTTGCATATCCGTCTATCTCATGGGATCATGTCCGAATGGTACTGTTGACTTGATTGACCAGATAAGTGCCTTTGCAACATCTTTTGATACCATGATAAACCAGTGGTAACTTCTCGAGCCGATAAATGGACGAAAAGCTTAATTGATTTCAGGATTGAACCGAGTCCATAACGCTTTCGCCTGAGCACCTGTAGCTACGATGGTCACCATGATGCTAATTGGAAAGCTAACATGTTTGTGCCCTTACCAGTCCAAGCATAATTAAAAACACTAAAGTAGTGTTCATATAGTGCAGAAGCGACCAATCTTCACAAGGTGCAATGGGGCGCTTCAGCAAGAACAACGATTAAGTTGATTAAATTTCAGTCAAAAGTCATTATATATGGCTTTCATTAGCGTCTAAATATGGCTTAGCACGTTACTGTGAGCAAGGGCATCAACCTGATGCATCTCACCCTGACTATCAGTAAAGATGGTAGGCAGTCGTTTATGGGCTCTCTCTGACGGTATTTACGACGAATGGTTTTCCGAAATTGTAGGTAAATAACGAATACAATGCGAAAATTATATGCACTTTGGCTTCACCCACAACGTATCGCGTACGTGCAGCTGCCCCGATATAGAGCACTCCAACTGCATCCATCCAACCAGATGAAGTTAAACTAGACGGCAGATACGTTTGGCACTCTTTATCGATTTCAATTAAAAGAACGAATTTTGGCGAATAATCACTGCGCTACCATGTATCACACTGCGGAACTCTACGGGATGACTGAGGGATCACTCTGGGCCAGAACTCGTTTGACTCATAGCATTTAGATGGATGGTCCGACCGCTTGTGGGATGCCTTTTAGTAAAATATAAAATTTGAATACACAATTTCAATCAAGAAAATGAACAATTGCATATTTGTCTGTCGTTTCATCACCAAACATGAGAATCGAAATTTACTTGACTGTCATAAGAAAACAAAAAAAAACAAACTGAAATGAAAAGGACTATTCGGACTATTCAGACTATTCGGACTATTCGGACTATTCGGACTATTCGGACTATTCGGACACGCTCAATAAGATTGCTGCCACGGTCGGTGATCAGGCAATCCTGCTGCAGTGTTAACCGACCTAATAAACGGGAAGTCAGTAACGACTTTTATGTAATCGATCATAGTAATTCAACTGAGCTGGCCAGCTGCCCAAGAAAAGTTCGTTTTTCTTGGCTTTAACATGTTTCGTGACCCAGCTGGTCCAATAAAAAAACCGTTTAGTTGAAGGCAGTTTCGTTTCGCTGCTTTCGAGACTGATGGTCCACTGTTAGAACAGCTATAGAAGACTAGCTCATCTTTGAAAGTACATCACACTTATAAAAAACGTGTAAACGTATAAGTATTGTTTCGATGAATGTAAGGAACAAACGGACATACGTACACACACACGCATACACACATACACAAACGCACACACATGTATGCATATAATTATGCAAACAAACGATTTCTTCATCCTTTTGAATATATGAATATGTCATGGCGCAAAAAGAGAACAATGAATTGAAGATATTCAGTATTATCGCTCTGTTCAACGGGCAGTTAATTTTAAAAATCTCCAAAATGTGAGCAAATCCAAAGGGTTTTAATTCTGCGTCAACTCATCGTGAAACTTCAGTAACCAAAGAATGTGAGAAAGTGTTTGTGGTTAAAACAGGGATACATCACTTTACTTCTTCGCCACCACAATACGCACTTGTTGCCTCAATAACTCTGGAAGTAGAGGATTTGACTGCGCGCGTGCTGTATGTGTATATGTCTGTGTTTGTTTGCACTTGCGCATGTAAACGTACGGTGTGCATTTTAGTGCGTGTGTGCGTCCTCACTTGTGCGCGCGTAAGCGTGTATGTGTAACGCGTGGCGTGGTATGTGTGTATATCTATGTATATGTGTGTGTATTTGTCTGCGCGTATGCGAGCGTTTGTGTGCACGTATGTGTGTATGTGTGTATGTGCCTGTATGTACGCGTATGTGTATCTCTATGTACGTGTATGAGTATTTCTGTGTATGCGTTTGTGCGTGTGCTTGTGTGTAAGCGCGTGTATGCGTGTGTATATGTGTGTGTACGTGTGCGCACGTATTTGTATGCGTGTGTATGCGTGCATGTGTGTACGTGTGCATGTGTACGCGTGTGTGCGCATGCGTGCGTTCGCGTATGTGCGTTTGTGCGCGTATGCGTGCGCGCATTTGTGTGTATGTGTGCACGTTTTTGTATGCGTGTGTGTCTGTCTGTGTCTGGTCGTCGCGCAGTATCAACTGACTAATAACGAAAGCTGTTGTGAAATGTAGTAAGCAAACTCTGCACCGTTCTTGTACTCTTAAGAGAAATTCTACTACTACCAAAGAATTTCTGGATGAGTTTTGCGTGGTATCGAGGATTCGATTCATCTGCTCATTTGCCAGTCTCAACAATGACTCAGTTAATTGACTAACAAGTTTTGGAGATGTTTTGGGCCTAGCAAAGGAACTGTGAAATTTTGCAGCGTTTTGTAAGCAAGCAGAAATTTCATCTGACTCGCAAATACTCACTTCACGTGTGCCCGTTGATGTTCTAACCTGATCAAATCACCGCTTAGTCATAGGCCACAAGTGTATATGCAAAGTGGGCTGGTTCACCTTTTGGAGTTATAGCTCCCCTCACGTTCTAGTGCAGCTGCTTGTTGACTCCTAGTTGTACTGCTGTGAATGGCAAAAAAAGTTCGACGGGATTTTGGTGTACGTTCGCGCTGTGTAAAAATGACAGTTAACGCAAACGTTTGTGTGTTTACAGTTCAAGCGGATGTAAAGTTTCTTCAGCAAAACTTGATCATTGTTGCGTGTTTCATAGGGCAGTGTTGGGAAGGCGTTTTTTATTTTGCGTATTTAATCTGCCATTTTGTTTTTGCTTCCTTCAAAATATTTTCTAAGCTAACTATCGCTTCATTTCGTCGGTTTTCTTTTCTCGCTTTCATTCTCAACTTTGAGATCGGTCATTCAGCAAAGTTTCAGAGATAATATTTCAATAAATGGAATTTCTTCTTTTTTTCCAACCAATGGCATGTATTGCATCAACAAATGCCACTCCTCTATTTGTAAATCACTTATTTAAATGCACAGAATTCACCTAATCCGACTTCCACATATCGATTGATCCCCAAAGCGAAATTTTCACTCGCGATGTTGGGCATTGCAAGCCATTAGACATTTAACATATGTTGTTTAGAAATGTTTGCCTGTTGATCTTTCGGTTGGTCTATCATTGCCGAACGGAAATACACGTCCTCCCGTTCATTTGCTAATCCACATCACTCGTTATTAATGAAACCTCCAACAATGTAACACTGAGTTGTTCACTGAAGGAAGCAATCATCAGTTTTTCACATACCGCTCGCAAGCAACACGGAAATGAAAGCTCATTTGTTCTGCTCTCTCTTATTCTTACATTTGGAATTCTTCCGTAGCCTCCCATCGCTCTAATTAATGCATTTGCGTCTTGTTGCCCTCATAACAGTCGGTCAACTTTTCTTAGTGGGCATGAAAAGCTAAACGAAACCGGGCGGTACCTGATCATATATGAGGTGAAAAACAATAAAAAACGCGGTGCACAGTTGGCTGGGCGCACAACTGAGTAAAACATCTTTCGACTGGCAAAATATTCTATGTTTTTGAGTGGAAGGGGACGGGGCGAGCGGGGCGAGTGGTAGAGCATATGATGGTGGAGCATAGCCAATCTGCCCGAAACTCAGAGAACCAGTGGAGGACGGTGAAAAGCGAGAAATGTAACGAATCATTTCGTCTTGAAATTTCTGCAATGTTTTTATCGCGAAGGAAAAGTCTTTTGGAGTCATGTGAGATGGGCGAAATCACAGAATTATTATGGGGAGGGTTATGCTATTGTAAAGTCCCCAAACACCTGATCCACAAAAAGTCCCCACAAAAAATTCTAATAATTAAGGCCGGATTGATCCACAGGAATGGGAGTCATGATAAAAATGCAAAGGGGTTGACCACTATTGCACACTAACTTCACGTTAAGCTTTCTATGTCGCGCTGTTCTCTCGTGCTTTCTTCTCCATCGCATATTTATATGTTTTCTTCATATGTTCATATTCACAAAATGGTTCATAATTACCTACCTGATAGATAGTTACATTTGTGTACGGGACCCACTCTCTCTTCAAGTTCCACGTGTTCCGCCGATGGAGAACTTGATAGATTTTTTTTAAACGGAATAGACGTGAGGTGAAAAATCCTAAAGTGCACAACTAGAAGGGCGTTTTTACGCGAAGTGCTGAAATTGAAAATGAATCTACAAATTTATTATTTACGTTAGCCAAGTGCCACCGTAAATGGGATGCAAACGGCGTTTATTTAAAGAACCGCAACTCATTAGGGCCAAAGCATTAGCAGTTCTAAGTTCCAAAATATCAAAGAATGCGACGAATAGAGTTCATATATATAAGGGGAGCAAGAGAAAGGGAGCAAGAGGTTGAATGCCCATATATTCCATTCTTTAAGCTCCCAAATTTTTAAAAGTACCGTTTAGATAATGGTCAGTGATGCGATAAGTGCAGAAAGATAACATATACCTTTTGTGCTGGCCTTGTGGCGGTAATGACTCATTAGGGAAAGACTCTCATTGACTGTGCTAAGGACAAGATTCTATATCGAAAGCACAGGCTCGCACAAAGACCATGATTAGTTTTCTCCGTATCTCAAAAGCTGCTTTGTGAAATTCCTTAATCAGCGTTCCACAAAAGAAATGAACAAAAATATTTTGGCATCTCAAGCTTTCGTATTAACATCGAATGCAGAACGAAATTAAGAATCTATGATTACGGACTGGTGTGGGACATGAATATGCTTGGGGTTATTAGTAGGGACAGGAAGAGTCGCTGAAAAGCGAAATAGGAAAGCCAGCTTCTTGGCTGGGCACAGGTGTTGCAGCTCCGCGAGCGATCCGACGGGTGCTTTTGACTGGAATTTTGAAGCAGTGCTGGCGAAGGGACCAGTGTGCGAGATAGGAGCTTGAAAATTTCAATGTTCCTTTTTCGCAAAGTTGAAATTTCCATTCTCACTTCTTCAGAATTTTCCATTTCTCACAAACAAGCATACTTTCCGAGTCTGTTTCTTTAAGCAACAATCAAATTCTATCATATGTGCTCGAATTTGGCACAGGGAATCGAAACTGACGCCAATTATTTTCCTCAGCTGTATTTCCTGCCAGAATGTTTTCCACAACCTATGAGATCACGAGGCACAAGTTCCGGCGACTTTACTCATGGGCGCGCCGGTTTCATAAATTTTCTGCCCATACTGACAGATCGTACTTCATCTGAACCACCGCTTCTATAAACCTTCCGCCAGAAATTCGTTTTTGCACGACTCGACTGGCAGAAAACAAGTCCAGCAGATTACAAAATGCATATGAATTTTATCCCCTCTGAAGGACCACGGCTTTCGATGAAGGTCGACAAACTGGTTCGAAAATGGGTGTAGAAGATAACCACTGAGCTAATATACCCCCCACCCTTTTCCCCCGCCACCTTAAGCCACGTTTTCAAGTTCATTGTTGTCCGGATTGAAACCAACAGACAAACACGTATTCACATACATAAACCTGACGTGACGCTGCCCGATAACGCGGTTTGCACACGCAAAATTGCAAAGGGCATAAAATAGAAAAGCAAAGGGGTGCTGATTGTGAAACACGAAATGAATGAAGTAGTGGACGTGAAGTGAACGCTTTTCGTGCGCAGTCGGAAACAAATGCCGAGGGACTGTCGCGATATGAGCTTTGATTATGCCATTGGTGATTGACGGAATGCTCTATCGTTTCCTGGAAACATTTTCGGGCATCATTTTATTCACGAATGGATCCAGAGATACGATAAATTAATTTAGTGTTGCTGCAAATTGTCACGATTCAAGTACGAGGTGACATAAAATGAGGCTTCATGTGAAAAATTTGAGTATCGAGTTCACTACTAAATGGAATACTGCAAACGGCGAGAAGATCAGTGCATTAGCTGGAGCGATTCGCATGAAGCAGCAGTTAAGAATGCGTTGCGAGAGGTTGCACAATATGCGTTTTTCACGGTTTCGCTAAAAATTGATGAGTTCGCGAAATGTTCGAAAGCTTAGTGATGAATGCTCGTCGACGCGTAAATATTTCTGATGGCTGTGCTCGCTGTAATCACAATACCGAAAATTTCACTGCAATGTTTTTCCAAAATTCCCTCACTTCTCATCCAGGAATCCATCTGCCGAACTGTGCCGAATGTCTGTAGCGTTGTATGGGGTTGGTTATGTTCTGGTTCCAAGAAATAAAACTGAAAGTTGCTTTTCTTCGGGATTGCTTTTCTATCATCATTTTCTTGTCATGCATCATAATCCACTGATCAATGTTCATCGAAGCGTCCCTTCTGGATAACGGATTGAAACTACACGACAAATTGAGACACATATAGATATATTATATGTCGTGCGCAGAAGCATGACGGGCCTAATATGAGCCTACGCTGTGAGGAGAAGCGCAGATCAACGACTTTTGAAGCAGTATCATTTGACTGCAATGGTCAACAAGCTTTTATCGATGAAAAGGATCATTTCGTGTTTGTAAGATGATAGCATTCACTAATGAGCATTTTCACTGATAAAAACTGTTCTGTTTGTTAAGAAAAAATCGACCTAACACAACCGCTCGCAGAGATATCTTATGGAAATACAGACTTAACTTTTCACAATATTTTACTTGCTTTTCACGAAATGGATTTGAGAAGAGCTTATGGAACAGCGATATCACCACAGTGAATGGAATATGAAAACCAACGGGCAGTAATATTTGCATCCGAAAGGTTGCATATGAACTCTGAATTTGGAACATTTTTTTAAAAATTTTTCTTTAATTTTATGACTGAAAACAATTTCTGCGGTAGAAAAAAAGAACTAGGACATCCCAATGAGATAAAATGAACCAATACAAAAACGACACTAAACACACCAAGACGAGTGTAATGTTTAAACGCCAAACATGGAAGCATGAGAGTCGTCACAAACCACATTGCAAAAAAAGAGTGCTAAATTAATAATGTGACGCTAAGGACTAAAAACCACTCTCAGGTCCTAAGAAAAGCAAACAGTAGAAAACCAGGACTAAAAAAGCCTTCTAAGGAACTCCCTCAAGAAGGCCTAGAAAATCTCCAGATCACGAGAGGTGGCACCATCGCGAAATACGCTCTTCCATCGCTTAAACACATGGCGTATGAAGAAATACCTATAGAGTTCACTTCTCCCTTAGGTCGAATGACTAATGCTCGCAGGCATGCATTCAATCTTAAGTTATTACTGCGGCAGTTGATCTAAACCAGTCGAATCAGAAGAGTGTATCCTGCACGCGAATGAGAGGGGGAGGGGTTTCCCTGTGAAATTTTTGTCGTGACTTGACATTGCATATGTTGTTCTGGTCTATAAACAAACAAACAATAAACGAGATAAGAAAGCTTATACGGCAAGGCATAGTGTGATCTTGAGGAGTGGCCGGATTTTTAAGAAATGGCAGCCAAAATCACTTACAGGGAGTGCTCAGAAAACTGGGGTTTGTATATCTCCATAAGCGAAAGCGCTTTCAAAAATAATTCATCACTAGTAAAAAAAGTTAACTACCTTCCAAGATCAGGCCTTATGACTACAATCGGCAAGGACTGTGAGGTCATGAAATCTTTGCTTATGATCAAGTTTCTTGGCTACTGTTTCATAACCAAAAAAATTGTGAATTTTGGAAAATTTCTGGCAACAATTCGAAAACCTAAAAGCATTCCAGTCCGCTTAACGAAATCGTTACCCTATATATTTCTGAGACCGAGTCTTAAGGTAACTGCTTCAGTATAACAAAAGTTGAAAAATTTCCTCCATTTGAGGGTTAGGAAGCCCGTGGCAGATTTCACAAAATTTTGGCATGCATTACCTAAACATTGGGAAATCCAAAAATGCGAAGTTGTATGGCGATCTAAATGGTTGCGAGCAACTTTTCATGACCAGACGCAGAAGTCACTCTCCTTTCACTTCTAGGAAAACGACATATTCAATGGTGCATTTGGCATATTTTGCCATGGCATTTTTACATAAACCTGGAGTATCCATTCTTGGTAGTTTTCCACCACCCCAACTTTACTGTTTTCCACATATCTCACCTAATCTCGTACATTCACGCTCATCTGATCCTGCTCGTGTACGACGATATATCGCGAAAAAGGATGTGAGTAAAGTGCTGAATTTTGAATTTTGACCACGAGCCGAAAAGCTTTTATGTAACGTTTTGCCTGCACTTAATTATCTTTTCAGAAAAAAAAAAAACGTTCTAAATAGGGAATATCAAATTGTTTGCTCTCACTAACTGAGAACACTTCAAAATAATAATGGAAGAGCTTTTATACTGTAACCCTTAATTAATGATATTCATCTCGATTCACTTTTTGCTTATGCGCTTGCTCAAAGAAACTTTTTCCTCCTGGTTCAATTAAAAAAAGTGCTCATATTTCTGAGCCATAAAAAACAAATCGTTGTTTAGTATTGAATATCAGAATATATACATGACGATGGGTAGATCGGTTTGCCTATTCTGACCTCTCCTCCATGCCAATTAACACTCCGTTTCTGCCCCCTATATCCACCTTCTCTGAGTGCTTGATTTCGTCATAGCGCTTTTGATGCCAAAAGTGATGCCAAAAAAGTATCACTTTTCTCTCCTCTGAACTTGTCACTGCTGGCATTTATGTAAAGTTTATTTTTTGCAATCGCTTGAAATTATTCACCGATTTTTTTGGCAGATCAGATCGTTTAGACTATGAGAGCCATAACGCGGCTAACGAAACTCACTGGGCTCTTTCCGCCAAGAAAACTGAATTTTTGGTACGTATATAAGATAGTGTGTCGAAAAGATAAATAAAATGCCAAACAAATGTAAATGCTTATATACTTCCTTAATCGCCTTAATGTGCCGACACATCCTTCTTCAGTTTTTTATTTGGCTACATTTTGGACTCTATCTATATTTCAGCACAAATGCAACTAATTTATAATCGAGGCAAAAACAAGCCTCGCGCTCTAAAGCATTCTGATACTTTTAATTGTTATGTATTTTGTACTGTATGCGAGGCTCTACGACGAAGGATATGAGCTGCAGGATTTCGCTCATTCTCTATCCGATCTAGGTAGTTCCTTATGTAGTTTGGTAATTGCAATGCTTCCACATCACAAGCATTGTTGTGTCCTTTCAGCTAAACTCTCGATAAGCGAGTCAATTACAACAATGTAGCCAACGCTCTATAAGAGTGTCATAAAATCTCCACCCATAAACGAGCAATTAAATTGAGTAATCAGATAAATTGGCTAGAAGCGTGCTCTTGTGGCCATACCCTTTCGAATAACCACTTTCATAAATTTGCCTCTGACGAATTATGAATCGAACAAATTATCTTTTACTGCCAATGAAAATGCTTAAACTGTCAATACTGTCGTCGACCCGATCCCTTGCATAAATCTTCTGCGAAAGTTTAATTTTTTACAAGCTGATCGGTGGAACTCCGATCGGTTGCCAAATGCATGCGGATCTTTTACTCTCTTCTTCAGGCGTTCGACTGTTGAAGTAGATTGTACCGGCTAAATTTCGGAACGCCAGCTTCAAAACATGGCGAGCTGAAACAACTGGATACGTAGATAAACTTACACAGACATATGTACGCACTGCCAATTACGTCACCCCAACGCGCTCTGCAAATGGAAATTTGTCAAAGCTCATTAAGCCGATCAGATACTGCACTTTTTTGAGCGTACCCGTGATCAACTGGATGCCTAAACAGGGAGAATATGAGGCTGCCAATTACGTCACCCCAACGCGCTCTGCAAATGGAAATTTGTCAAAGCTCATTAAGCCGATCAGATACTGCACTTTTTTGAGCGTACCCGTGATCAACTGGATGCCTAAACAGGGAGAATATGAGGCTGCCAATTACGTCACCCCAACGCGCTCTGCAAATGGAAATTTGTCAAAGCTCATTAAGCCGATCAGATACTGCACTTTTTTGAGCGTACCCGTGATCAACTGGATGCCTAAACAGGGAGAATATGAGGCGCAAAGTATACGAAAATATTCGAAAAATATGCAGTAAATTATTCACAAGCATTATTCGGTGGCCAATGGGAGATAGGCCGGTTACCGGATGAGAAGATGTTAGTGCAGGTCAAGTGAAATTAAGCGTAAGAAGATTAGACAATAAGACTTGTGCATAAAATTCCACGTATTCCTTGTTCAGAATAAAAATAATTTGAAGATCATTGAAATTTCCATAAAAATTTTACCTACATGTCCCAAGTGCTCCAATTTGGTTTTACTCATAACCCTCATTATTTTCCTAACAACTCGGGCAGTCAGCAGCTGTAATAATTTGACCGTGTGCGTAGCGTGAAAAGTGTTATTCACACAACTTTATTTGAATTACCTTCAAGGTGTAATACCCATTTTGAGTCAAATGAAGCTAGAGGACATCATATGGTTCCTATCCTACTCTGTGGCAAACGAGAGTGAGGAATGTGCAACTGAGAGAAAAAAGGGTGACATCCCCAGCTAGCTGAAAGAACCCATTCAACCCATTGTTCGTGCAAGCGCTGGTTTCTCATACCGAACCATTAGTTCGACGTTCCAGAGTTTCACAAATTGGTCTAGTACCTCTGGCACACGCGCAGAACTGCACTATGAAACCACAAACGCATCGAAAAGCGGCGTTTTTCAGAATGGCTGCGTGAGGTTTACCGAGCATGATGAAAAAGAACGCTACCTAGGAGCTTCAGTAAAACATGCCGAGGCCATCAGACTCAACGCAGCAACCATCGGTATGTTCGACAAACATAGCAACAAAGGGAAAATAGCAAGGCCGAGGACGACCATGTTTCGAAACAGTCATTAACTGCCGTTCTGTCAACAGTTTCGACATGGTGCCAAGCAGATTGAATGGCAAGTCTAATTCAAATCAGTTTCAGAAATAATAATGCTTCTAATACTATTTTGCGCGTTTTGCATCGACAACAACTGTGCCGCGCTTTGTCGCCTTGTAATTCCCGAACGATACATTGCCAGTTCTACTATGCGACCTGTATTGACGTGACAAGCAGTTCGATAGCAGTTTACGATGGGGAAGTGGGGGGAGGGGAGTTGGAATTCGAAGCAACAGCGTAGTCTTCATTGGTCTTCATTGGTTTATGTCAAGCATCAATTAGCTTTAATTGATCGCCCGGTTAATTGAAATAGACGTCTACGTTAGCTGGCTCACTGTCCAATAAATCTGATGGTGCGCAAAATGCGATCAGAAAATCCTTAACACAAAATTGACAAAAATATTTGATCATATTCATAGGCAGCGAATATTTTTGATTAGTTTTGATTGCCGAAATATTCAATAAATCGTCTAGCCATTATCATACCGCGTTGTATGCATTTTCGAAAAAAATGAACTGCTTGGCAATGATTCGTTAAGTGAGAAAATCGAAGTGTTCATTGTCGATATAACCGCCGACTTGCCTGATCAACCTCTCAGCTGTTTTATTTTTCTGAAGCGAACTAACGTTGCAATTGCAGATGACAAAACACGGAAAACGAGCGTCTGCTCGACTTTTGCATGCGATACTCGTTTACCTCGTTGTATACAGTTAATGATGACGTTCATATCGAGCATTTGCACATTTCTGTGCATCCTCGTTTTTTTTTCTTAAGGCAGCTTTATACTGAGTGCAAAAAATGCTTAGTGTACGACAAGCCGTGACTTGAAGGAATTCACTTCGTAGAACTACAATGCTTGGATTTCCATCATATTGGGTAGACTGGCTTCGATAGGTTGCTAGATTTAACTGATATTGATCATGCTAACAATATGTTCGTAACGAGCATGCAAACTGCTGTTGGCCCCAATCCAATATGTTAGATAATCTTTCAGGCTCCAGTACACTGCATTCTTGTTGTACTTACTACCTCAAGTGGTTAAGGCATAGGAAAAGTGTGCTTCGAGGTTGCCTCAAATTTACTAAAGATAGACTGCTGAAAGAGCTCGTTCAAAAACGCATGCGATAAGTGCGTACTTCTGTTGAGCATATGATAGCGGCTGTGCGAGAATCCTATTCGTTCGATGTGGGAAACACTTAACGCCCTTTTGAACACACTTGATTGTCAGCTGTGCAAAAAATGCTGATACGACGCCAATTATATCTCGGATCTCAGCTAATTAATTACCCGATAAAGGCAAAGAACCGGTCACAGCTAGAATTTCCTTTATTGTCATACCCAAATCCTAAAGCTGCCGAAGTTGTGATTGATGATTGAAAATAATGCCGTATTTTCTGTTCTTTGAAGTCCATTCTCAACTATAAATCGAACCTTCTCTACGAAGCATTCAGCGGGCCTTCTGGAGATACCACGCAATCATGATTGCAATTCGTAAAATAGCAGAATATTTGCACGAAAATGTAGACCACGGAAGTGACTGTTCTACATGTTTTAAAAAATTAACACGGTATCACGATCGCTGCTTACGACCACAGAACGTGCATCTATATTACCTTAAATTGCACGCAAGGAAGATCGGTTTACTTAAAAGCATTGGTGAATAAAAACTGTTGTTGAAACAAGCGGGCCATTTGGTACAAAAAAAGAGTCTCTTAAAGGCGTTGTATTGTAGCCTTTCTCTTTGAGATTTTACAGTGCAGATACTGATGTGTTAATTTGTCTTTTTTTAGTAAATCTTTTTTTCAACAATATTCATTTGCTTCATTCTACTCATACCTCCGAGGTCACATTAATCAATAACATGATCAGCGTATATATCAGCCATATGTCGTTATCTTTACAAGTTTCATATGATTCAAAATGAAGTTTCAGTACACAGCTATCATTTTACGATATGGATTGACTTATCTGCAAGGCAGAACACCTACGTCTTCTTAAGCATCGGCGTGATCCAGTCGCCTGCTTCGATCGGACTAAGGCTCCAGACCTAGACAAACCTCATAGGTGCAAATTCAATCATGAAATTTTGCCGAAAATTTGCTCGAAGGAGCTTTAGCACATTGCTGCTATTCGCAATCTTCTTAACCGTAAAATGATGAACTTGTTCATCGAAAAGTTCATTGTTTGTAGAATTTCTATCGGTATGTCCATTGTGATATCTGCTAATCAAAAATGCCTCATTTATCACTCAGAAAAGAATTAAACAATCGATGTGAATATCGTTCAAGAGTGCAAAAGTTTAGTCCCATCATTCAGGTCATGCTTAAGCGCAATACGTTCGCATATTCGACTAGAACAATTTTTCAGAATTTACCAACTATGAGTTCGGCAAACTAATGTTAAGCGAATTGGACATTAGCCTGACGTTAGTTTGACATTGAAAAACTAATGAGTTTGAAGCGATAATGTCGCTTCAAATGGCTCAAACAACGCATTAGATAATCTATTCGAATATCCGTTTGTAATACAATAATGTTAGATGCAGGCTACACAAATATAGAACGTATAGAGTTAATTTTATGCAAACAAAATTCCTCTGTTATGCAATCGTACTGCACAACTGTACGCAGCGAACATAGCGATCATATTGAAGGCCATCGCATTTTGGCGATTGCTTGAATCATGCAGTGAATATGCAAAAAATGAAATAAATTAGCAAAAGTGGAAATAATATTTGTTAGCACTGTTATTCATGTGATCACTGTTATTTTCTTTTATTTGACACACACTTAAGCATGCATACACATACACGCTTCCACGTATTTTGGCGCATAAGCACGTGCACACAAAACCACACATGCACGCGTACGTATGCGCATGAAATTTAGCGACATAAGAGGAGCTTGCTGCACTCGAACTACAACTTCTAGAAATTCGTTTAGCTTGCACGGTTTTGAATGCGTAGCTTGTATGTTTTCAAGATACGTTTAGTTTTCCAAAATCGGAATTAGCATAAGCGTCGGAATTTTGCACCAGCGTTAGCGCACTAATTGTTGCTATGGACGCTACTCTTATGGACGAGCAGGATACGGTTCCGGTGCTGAAAACAATTTGATATGATATGTAAGCGTGAATCAGCTGAACGGTAAGGAGCAAATTTGACCGCTTTTTCAAATATTTGGAGTGGGCCTGTATCTCATTCAACTTAGGTTAATCCGATCGAAATTTTCAAAATTAAAAAAGTACAACTAAAGGCGTATGCGGCGTATCGGCCACTCCAGGCGCCGCCTGAAGTGGCCCATACGCCGCATTATAACAATATGGCGCCGGAGTCAATAAAGTTCATGGCTTTCTCGAAATTAGGCCGTATTCGAAGCGGAAGCTAATTTTTTTAATCCCTGCTTGGCGTTTTTAGTGAGGTAGTCCATGAGACCCCATAAGTGGGCGAAAAACTAGAAAATGCAAATTTTAAGCGCACCGCCATCGCCATCATTGAAATTACCGTCTATAGTTTGCTCCACTTTCCCACTCAAGTACGCCCGCGCAAAAGAATATACCGATGGATGACTGGTGATTGTTAAAGACCGGCTGCAAAGTTATATAGATCTTCCTTGCTATTCTACAGTGGGAACTTTCATGGGTTCAGTGAAGAGTCTCTTGGCGTAGTGTGAGCAAATGTAGTAAAATCTAATGCTATCGAAAAGCTATATGCTGACTTTATATATGTCTAACTCAGTTAACCTCACGTTGTCATAAATTCAATTAAGTTCAATTATTAGCAAGTAGTATTCTTAATATGCCTTCGTTGGTTTTCTACAGCCTATTCAACGCTAAGATGATTCAGACGTATCGAATCTGTTATATACCTTAAGACCTGAAGATACGACATTGTGATCTCAAGTCGTTTGAATGCCGCTGTCTTTAGAAAATAATCCTTTGATTTCATTTTGAGGTAATATATGGATTTTGTAGGAAAACAATAACTATACGGAATATAATTTAACCCAAACGTTGATATATAGAAGGTTTTCACTGCCATTAAACTTGTACCAGTTTGGAATGGGATTCTATACAAACGAAGTTATTTCCTCTTTTTTCTTCCTACCGATGAATTCAGCAGTGCGTTTCACGAGAATATTTCTGCTCATCTAAAATAAGCGCAAAACATTACGACCATATATAGAGTTGATTATCAGCTAGCTTTTCCAAATGCTTTAGGTTTTTTTTCTTACCTTGTGGTCTGCGGTCTAGACTTCTGTTCTGTTTGTTTTGTGGATGTTCGATGTGATCGAAAAAAAATTGACTGACTGAAAACCATACATATTTATGCTTCGAAGCAAAAGAGCTTATTCGTTTCTTGAATTGTACCTATTGTATTCCTGTTCATTTGTTTGCATAACGTCTAATTTCAAATCACTTTTACTTTATAAAGTTATGCCAGTCGTTTCCTTATTTCTCTCTCTCTTTTCCCTCTTTCTCTCTCTTTATTTCCGTTCGCCCATCAGCAACGCAGCAAAATTTAACGAATTTTGAAGCATGCAAGTAGCATGAATCGTCTTAACGAAGCTTGTACAGTAGCCATATACATCGAGTTAAATGCAATTATTGGGAGAGCCGAGAAAATCGCAAAATTTTTCGAATCGTTTTTTATTATTATTTTCGCTTAGAAAGCATAACATTTATATTCCTTACTTTCGGCAGCCTTTGTTCCGCATAGCTGGTGAAGATTCAACGTTTCGCAGCTTTCCACCGTTCAACGTATTGGACCCATTGCTTGAAAACCGGGAGCACGGGAAAAAACAATAACTGGCAGTGACCATTTTAAACAAAAGCATTCTCCGCAAAGAGTGTAGCAACCTTCCGAGAGGAACTGTTCTCTGCTAGGTTAAAATGAAATGAAAAACAGCAATGCAGTTCATATGTACACGGCCATTACGTTTATGCGAGCTATCAGCGACCATCTTTGGCTTAAAACTAGCCAATCTTCAATCAGTGACCTGTAGCTCTAGAATAGTTTGATCTGTTCTTTTCGTCTGCAGTCGATATTCCATAAGATGTTTCACGAGAGAGGAAGTAAGCTGTTGAGCTTCACTCATTCTCAACTCGATCGACACGGTCACTTCTACGATCTACTGTTCGCATTGCTCTCATATCGCAAGCATTTTCATATACGTTCATTCAGTTTCTCGATTCGTGGAGATACAACCAAACTAAAAGCATTAGCTCCATATGACCAGATTGAATGAACTGTGATCAGATGATTTCTTATCACAGAGATACGTTCAAGTGAATGGCTAATTGAGTTAAGCGTTCGGTAACGAATACAAAAAAAGAAAGAACAAGATAAAAAAGAAAGGAGACAGCAATGGTGGAGGAGTCCAGTGCTGCTAATAAGCTAGCAAAGAAATATGCCACTGCAAAACGAACGAAACAACATTTGAAAAAAAGAATTTATATTTTCTTTGGCAATTCAACATTTTCCTTCTCTATAGCGCATACGTCAGAATCCACGTTCAGCATAAAATTTTTAACGACATATTCTCACGTGAACTTCTGTGACATTTCTATTTTGGTTTTACAGAGTGCATTATGGCAACAATGTGTCTGATCGTACATGGATATCTCTGTATCGGTCTCTCTGACCGGTCATTTGCATTCGGGAACTATCGAGGCTGAGTTGTGAAATTTCATAGGAGTAATACATACCACTGGTTCGTTCAACTTCTACGTGCATGTTGAAGCTAGCTCACTAACCTTGAGAAAGTTATAAGCGCTTGAAGCGAGGTTAAGAACTAACGTGCATTTTAAACCAATAGGATTGCGTATTAGAGCGGTCAGGAAGCATGAAAGTTGCAGAAGTAGCATAACTTTAACGGATCGAACTGCAAAGCCGACTGGTGTTCCATGTGTGTAACGACTGTTTATTGAAAGAATTGCATGAGCAATTTGCACAGATAAAATTTGATTGTTCGTCATTTGCAAGCAGTTTATGAAATCGTTTGGCTTGATGGCAGTCGTCAACGTCTGTATTCCGTCAGCCTCGTCGCAAGCATTTTTTTGAAGTTATAGGAACTTGTTCGCTACTGGAAGATTGCTGTTTAGTACAGGAAAGACTCGAAAGTAACGAGTGACTCTGATACATTGTCGATAACGGTTTAACTTTTATTTTTTCAAATTTATGCACCCCGTTCTTCCCCTTTTCACCGAGTTATTTCGTTTGCATTGCTCAAAAATTCACCTGTTAGCATTTAGATTCTCTGTCGGCATAAATGCATTATCTGAAGCCAATGGTGACGCCGCATAGTCTGTAGATGTTCGACTTATTTTGCACTCTTTCATATGCGCTCTGACAAATTTGCATTATTGAAGCGAATTATGGCCACACTCTCCCCCATGCATATGTTGTACGTTTTTGTGTCTATTTTTCCGGCAATTTAAACTCGGGATCAACAAGCTAGAGTTATGAAAATTGGACATTAGAGCGACTCCGATAACTATTCTGAAACCGGTTATGGTCAAGTCGCGAAAGACTTCCAGAAAAAAACGAACGTTTAATTGAAAAATTCATGTAGTCGATCGACAAAGTGAAAATATATGTGCTCTGTTAGGCATGCTTCATTATTCATTCACATGAGGGATATTGCCAAAGCATTTATCGAGCACGACCTCTGATGCTCATTCCCCTCCTTGTTTTGCACAACGGAGCGCTCTCATTGTAGACTCTGGACGTGTGCATCGCACAGGTAATATGGCGATATACTTTATAGATGGTGTGAGATGATGCTAGTGAGGAGTGTACTCCGTGTGTAAGGCACAGGTGAACATATGGCATTGTGCTGATTTTATGATAACAAATAATACGTTGATTATCAAAACTAGTCAAGTGCTATATAGCTCTTCGATGACACCAGCCATGCTGTCGGTGTGTGATGTCCACTCTCTCGCTGTCTGTGAGGGATTTAGGAGAATATCTCGACTACATATACGTTTTTTTGCCCTTCTTTTTGCATAATATCCCCAGTGGAATATAAATAAAATCTTTAGACCTTGAATCGTATGCAAATTGTACGGGAGATAATTTGTAGCAGCAAATAAAAGCTGCGTTATGCACTATAGTGATGGGTATCAATTGCACAGGGAAACATTGTGCCGATGTGCGAAAAATGCGCATGCTGAACACATTTGTGAAATGCACGGATTCACAACAAATTGGAATCAACCACGCGATGTCGACCAATTGCACCAATAAACACCAACGATCGCTTACCAAAAAAATGCGTCATTCCAAGATGTTCTTTTAATTTTTCGTTTAATGAACATTTATTCCCATTCTAAATTCACGCTCATTGCCGTATGGTCCGATCTGAGAAGGTCGCGCGTATATCATCACTTCTTTTACTGTCGGTGATGAATTATACGAGTCGACAGCCACTTGTCATACAAAATAAGAGAGCATATACCCTAGCGAGGAAGTTATACCAGTCGACTTGAATATCTCAATCGACTTCAAGTTTTGTGGGTTTCGACGTGAGACTACAGAAGAAACAAATAGACAAAAACGTATGCAGAGAACACAGACCTACCCAAAAGCATAAGAGGAGAGTTGTGTTGAAATGTGTACAGTCGAGATTTCTTAACGAGACATCTTCAGGTTTCTCTATATATAACTCCTCAAAATATATGACAACGTGCAGTAATGCAAGGAGCACAGAAATGCTTGGCGTAGAATCGATTAGAATGACCTACTGCTCAACCTAATAGTTGTGAGCGCTTAGATGGGTTCAGCGCACGTGCGAGTTATGCAGATCAAGTCGCGCATGAGTGCTCTTTTATATGCTATGGCCACTTCGAAATTTGCACAGCGCAACATGGTGAGGTCATGTGTGCAGCAGCATATGTATACGAAAGTTTTGTGTATCTTCTGTTCCGTTGCTTTAGCAAGAAAACTTTTGAAGTTTGAAATTTGATCGGTATAATTCACCACATAGGATCAATTCCGATATGTAAGTTCAAGCGAACTCTTCAACGTCGGGTGAATTAACAGCCCTAAATGGAGATATATTTACATTAATTTTCTGAATATTCAACCAACCGCGTTTTAGAAAAAACAATCTTTAATAAAAGGCTTCTAACATCGATAAGACCTGATAAAATTTGATTAGTTTTCACTTACGGGTTTGGTTGGTCAGTTACCAAAGCACAAACCGAGCCAATCACCTGAAACGCGTTTCCATTTGCTCCAATCGCTGTGATCCATGTGGTGGCTACGAGTTCGTTCCAACTGCTTATGTTGACAATAACATGCACAGCTCATGACAATCAGGCAAAATTTCGGCTCGAATATGTGTGATACTGGATGCGCTTCGCCGATACATCATAGGAAGTTTTGCAAATTGACGTACCATAGAGTCTAGTCGCTTGGCAGCATGGCCAGCATACTTGTGCGAGTGTTAATGTCAGTCTTGTTTTGCTTTATTTCATCTTATTTTATTAGCCCTGTTATGAAGTTGTCAGCGTTACTAGTGTATGAGACGCACAAAATGTACTTAAAATACGCAGAGTCAAGTTAGATGTAAAGGGCAACAAATTAAAGCGGTACGGAAAGGGCATTGTTCTACACGTATTTGTTATTCGCTATACCGTACAGTAAAAAAAAAAAGTAATGCAGGGCAGAATAAAGTAGGGTCAAAGAAAGCAACCAAAGAAAGCATTTAGCCAGTGGCCTGGAATAATATCAATATTAGAAATAGTCTCGCGATTAAAACAATACCTATGAGACCATTCATACTAGAAGTCAGTGCTTCCAGAGCAATGTTTAGCACAAACTGACTCTCAAAAGATGACATATGAAGAGGCCAACAATCGTACTTATAACTTCCTGAGAGCAAACTTATATGCAAGAATCATATATGCGATGTGGAGGAGTTTAAATAGAGTAATCTAAGCGTAAGAAAAGTTCGAGTAAAATTTGGAAGACTTTTATTATTTAACGTGACCATATACTGCGTACTGAGGTTAAGCTCAGTGTGTATGATGCATGACTTACTTATACGCTAAAAATACATCGTCATTTGAAAGGATTCAATTTCGCATAAGCTACTGCTCTGTTCTTATATGTACATAGCACAGCAGTTTCCACCGAATGCTGAACTACATATAAGCTTTTTTCAACTCAGTACGCTTCATAGTCTAATAGATCATTCGATGATAACAAAATCACTTGATTAAACATTAACTTGAACAAGTGAATGAATATGAACAGCTGGAAGTAAATGATTGGCTCCACGATAGTGTTTCTTTGTGCCGATTTGTATCGCTCGTTCATTACAAGGAAGATAATTCTCCTAATGCTCGATTGCGTATAAGTTTCTATTCGCTAGTTTACTCTACAAGTTCCTCTAAGCTTTAACAAATCCTTCATTCACTTAAAATATCTTGTTAAAAAGTTACAAGAAAGATTATTGTGCGCTCAGCCTCATAATCATTTGTTCATTTAAGCGATATTATCACCTCTTTTTTTGAGTTCTCGTTTCGTCCAATCAAATTACTCAAATTGAACTCTTCTAACGCTTCTACATGGTGATTTAAATTCAGTGTATTAGAAAATCTCTAGTAAAATGCAACCGGCACAATTCTTCATATATTCATACATTACTGCTATTTGTCGACAGATATGCTTCAGCCAAGCGACATCATAATTCAGCCAGTTTGAAGCGCATCTAACAATACGATTTGTTCTGCTCTTTTTAGTCTGAACGAGTTTCTCTTCATTTTGATCAATAAGTTGCATGTAAAACGTTTACTTTTAGAAGGATCCAGATATGACTGCTTGAGCATGAATTAAATTTGCTTAGCACCGAGTGGTATTCATCTTTAAAGGTTTGAAATGCATCTCAGCTTTCTTTCGCTCATCTTTCTCTACTTGAACTCTTTATCGCATTCGTGTATTTTTATGATATTCAACGTCTATCACAATGATGCAAGTATTAGGTGATTGAGTACCTTCTCTTCACTAGAATCACATATGAATAAGCGAACGCTGATAGCTTTTGCAGTATTTATTCTGCGTCGTTGAGCTTTTTGTTAAAAGAGACCTTTGATCGTTTCATCGTCATTGAATAATTCAAACTGAAAATGCTCTATGAAAAGAATCTAACATTTGCATAGTGCCAGTGGAAGGGAGACTCTGATCTATGAATGACTCATCAGCTACCACTTAATTGTGTCGCGAGGCGTCTTTTTGCCGTCAGAGGACCTCATCCAATGCCATGCTGTATGAGTTCGTAATGATTGCAGTTGAAAAGAACAATGAATAATGTGTCGTCTGAGACTACATTGCTTGAGGTGTTGTTTAGAAAATTCAAATATATGGTTGACAGCAACGCTATAATATAATCGATTGTGAAAGCTTTTGGTGAAACGATTGTGCCCCGCCTAAAGTCGACAACAGAGAGTGCCATTTGTTACCGTTTTCATCTAGAGGGGCTTGTTGAGATGGGCGCATCAAATTTTTGATGCGTTTTTTTTTCACTTGCGCAAATCAACTTAGCTGCCGTGTTTGTGAATGGATGGATGCATTTGAAATTTTCCTCTAATTCATGCTGCGTACATCAAAAGCGGATATATGAGGCTCAAAACGCCAACAAAATAAACGACGCCTTAGCATCCCCTGTTGTTCGATATGCCGTCCTGTTTTGCTGTGAGCTCCGAGTCTGGTATGTTAATGCATTGC
Source organism: Toxocara canis (assembly GCA_000803305.1). Taxonomy (NCBI): domain Eukaryota; kingdom Metazoa; phylum Nematoda; class Chromadorea; order Rhabditida; family Toxocaridae; genus Toxocara; species Toxocara canis. The sequence goes on from JPKZ01001930.1 coordinate 575,844, forward strand.
CTTAATTCTTCCATCCTTTGGCCTCAGGGCATTAGGGGAATGGTCAAGTGTTAGGAATGAAATGGGAGTTTTGCTCTGTTGCACACTTTTCATTGCATCCGTTAATGATAAAATAGACAGAACTGCAATATCGAGCATTTTGAACAGAAGGTTGCAAATATTTGTGTCAAATATTTTGGCGACCTATTTAGCATGTTTGTTGCAAATTTATTGCAAACTGTTTGCAAGTTGGCAGTAACTTTTACGTTTTACAATAAGATTTTTTTTCTTTGAACGAATTGCCTCTCTCATCGGTAAACTTTTTTTTGCATTCCAAATGCTTCCTCCGAAACACCAGTGAACCAAACAGGTTGAAGTGGCTACAGTTGAGGATTACGGTAAATAAGAAAATGCCTCCAATGAGTCGCTTATTTTATAAGAAATGTTTTGAGGGCATTATAGACGGTTATAGACATACCTAAAAGAGCTGCTGAAACAGATTACGAATGGCGACGTTTGTAAACGAAACACGTTTGGATTTCACAAATGAAACAAGATAGAATAGCATTCGCTAAGCGGTGTTGACAAAACGAAATGAAGAAATTAGGAAATGAGAATTGAGAAAATTATAACTGTCTTATTTTCGATAATATGACGGCCGACTGCGGCAAAGTGGGATCCGATGAACTCCTTTGGGGAAAGTGGCTAGTATTAAAGAGGTGACAACCGAGTTCGGATAGCGAATCATGTTGTTCGATAACGTGATCGATGATGTTGTTTTTGCTAAATGGTCGTTTTGAATTACATGTTGTTTTTCTTTGCAGTCATTTCTTTGAATCGAGCTTTGAAGAAGAAGCGATCGACAAGGGAGTTAAAAATTTTGAAAGTTACTATAAGACTAAAATTTTAAAAAAAACATAAGCTGAAATGCTTCACGTCTGAGCGATTTTAATCTCTCTTCATGGATGGACGCATTATATTTTCCTCCCCTCACAGGGAACGATGATTCTGCTGAATCAACGTTGAGTATCTTCGATTAAATTAGTATGATGAACTGCAGATGGTGTCCACGCGGGCACATTATTTCCTATAGTACAGGTCGAATGTACACAGTTTGAAGAGGCACAAAAGTATACTGTTTACTTCTGGAAGGACCTGTCATAACAGCATTAGCTTGTGCATTGATACCTCCGTTTTTGCCCATAATATAACACAAAAATCAGTCTGTCGCTTAGCCGAGACACAAACATCTTGAACAGGCTAAAAGAGAATAACTATTAATGAAAGGATGTTTTGGTGAGTTTTTCTTCTCGAAACGCACTAATTCAATTTTATATGGAGTAAATGTAGTCTCATTTGATAGACTATTTTGAGATTGCATTTACGGCTTGTTGCAGAAAAGCAGCAATACTATATGCGGAAACTTTCACGGAGATAACGAAAACGAAACAATTACAGCTATCTGGAAGAAAGCTAAGAAGATCGTTAAAGTATGTGCGTAAATGGAAAATGGTTCCAATCGTTACTTGGGCAACTCCATTTGGCAAGTTTTTTTTAGCTTAGAGAGTGTAACGTTAATTCTGATAATCTTTCCATAGCTGGTCAAAAAGTTTTTCATCCATTCTATAAACCATCTATTCGATAACGATGCACTTCACAAAGACAGAGGGGCAATGGAACGAAATCAACGACTTCTAAAATCATTGTAGAAGCTGTCAATATGACCCAGCGATCGAGATACACTTGCCACAATTGGGAAGTTTCGATCCCGAGCAAAAGAGCGCCGAATGGTCACCTTTTCAGAAATCCGAATTGGTTGAATAGTCTCGCAAATTTTTTTAGCTACCATCTGTTCTGGGGGCAGCAGCTCAGTGATAGAGCTCCCGCTTCGTATGCGGGGAGACCTGTGTTCGATTCCCGGTTGCTTCCCCGATGATACCACTGGCAGCCCAACTAGCGGGTGGTATTTAACAACAAGCTAAAACAGCCAAACGAATGGCTGTGCTCGGCGTGCGCTTGCACCTCAGTAACATCGAGACATCGTACTGAAGGCCTGAGCGATCTTTACAATATCTTTATCATCCGTTCCGAAACTTTTTATAATAAAAAGATGCTTGAAATGGGGTTTTAGTTGTTGCGTTTAGACTTGCTACCGTCGTTAAATATGGGTTGGATTATTGATATTTATTTTACACTTAATAGACACTTTATCGGTAACAAGATAGTGCTTAAAGATGTGCACAAAAAAGGCAAGAAGAGAAACAGCACAGCTTTTTAATACTTTGTAATGTGTGAAAGACCATCAACAGGAAAGAAGAAACTGTCTGGAAACTTGGACAAAATTGTTTTAGAATTCCGTTTAGAATATAACAAAGTATTCTACAAATTGCAATGGCTTGAGTACGGCAGACCCGACATGGTCATCGTATTGTTGACAACGTTCGAGAAAAGTAAAACAAAAAAAAAGGTCTCTGAAACCCAACGGCTTCCATTATTCAAACCCAAACCACAAAGGTTGGCACTACCGTCGAGAAGATGAAAACTTAGTATAAAAATGGAGTGGCAAGAATGCATAATTGGGGAAGCTCAAAGCAACAGTAATGCAATTTGGGCGAGATTTGGGCAAGGTTAAATACACTCTCGCCGAAGGAAGACGTTAACGTTGTGCACTGGGATAGAATTTTGATAAAGTGTAAGACAACATTCCCAGCATATTGCCTTTAAGTTCTGTCGTTATGTTTTATTTGAACGGAACGATGGTGTGCTTAACCTCTTCGTTAGCCTGACCTTAATGAGAAGATCTAAGAGGACGTCAAATGAAACAGTACAAGATGCATAACTTCACAATTCGTTTTTGTGTATTTGAGAATTCGGATCTTGGAGAAGCGTTAAAGTTTGATAACGATGATTGTTGTTTGAAAATTCCGCATTAGAAAGCCGAATTTGCGGTTTTCCACAAGACATATCGGGCCACAAAAAATCGGTTCAACTTTTCTTCTTGTTTCGAGAAGCTAAACGTGCACAATTAAAAGCAGAAAAAAAATCGCATAGCTGCGAAAAAAAAAGTGTCCCTTTTGTTCGTCCAAGATGAACTCAGTTTTTGTCATTTGATAGTCGATTAGAAATAATTTTTACAAAAAAAAAGTTTCTCAACTTAACAAATTAGTTTCTTTTCAACTATCACCAAACATCTTTGCAAAAGACAGTTCTTGAAGAAAATTAGATAAAAGTTATTCAATTTCAAACGACCCTAATTAGCGAAAATACCGATTGCTCCGAAAATGCGATGTATGAGAATTGGACGAGTCTCGGTTTATGCGGCAATAAATAACGATTCAGAAACGATGCGCTCGTATATTTCAACGAAATCGTGTTCTCATAGCCTTTTTTTTTGTACTTCAAAGCTTACAGTTAATCGCATATAAATTTCTAACACTTAAATTTTTAAACTCCATACGGCTCAAATACATTCTATCTCCTCATCGCTCCACACATCGGCGCTCTATTTCGACTGCATATCATAAATTTCGTTTTCATTGAAAACTAGAACTGTCACTGCTTCTACGTCAATATCATGAAATACTGAAGACCTCATAAGGCGGAAGAGATCGGCATATTAAACAGTCAGTCTAATAAATGTGAGCAATAATTTTGCATATTCTTCACAACTTTGTTTCTTAATCATTATATCTTTTGGTCTTTAATCACCGCTATTAGAAAAAAAAACAAAATAATATCTGTTAATGGTTAAACGAAATTATTGCAAGCCGTATTATAAGATTATAGCGCCGCAAAGGACGAATTAAAGGTCAATATTTCTCGCAACGTTAGCCAAATGATGAACGGTACGCGATAGTGAGGAGGAGTCGCAACTGATGGATGACTTCGAGTGTGAATCTAGTCTCGGTGGGGCGGCGCTGTCATGCAAGCATGACGTGCCCTAATTGAGGACGACATAAATCCAGCATGAAGAAGTTAGCACCCACTCGCTTCCTAAACAAGCACATCCACATAGCATGTACAGCTTTATGAAAACGCATCTCATTTGGCTCATACATATACAATTTTGATATCAGAAGGCGATCGTGGCAATTTGGAAACAGAATGCTTACTCTCGTAATTGTAAGATGCGGAGATATAAAAAAAACAGCGGATGCAAAAGAGGTGCGAAGCATAAGCGCCTTACGTCTGTGTTCGCGTCTTCAGTTTTAGCCTTGCTACGGTCGAGACATGTAACTGTAGAACTGAAACATTAGAAATAAATAGAAACCACCGTCATTACTAGACGGGTTGACAGGATGATGGATAGCGATAGACTTGACGCAAAGAGATCTGTGGATTTTTTAGTTTTGGAACTGATCTGCACTCGAATGATTGTGCATGCCGACATTAGTTGGTGGTATCAGCACGGATGCAATAAATGTTCCAGTACCTTTGAGTACTTAATTAGACATTATTTTATGGTACTTTTTGACAGAATTTTTTGAAGATAACTAAATCTCGATTAGGCGACTAATATATCATCTTAAAGATAACAAGATCTTGTAATTTCTAAAAGAAGTGATCAAAAATTGAGCGCCCTTTTCTCATTTTATGCTTTATGCATTCAATGGTTTTATTATTTCAAGGAAAAAAAGAATCATTCCAGGTAAACTGCTTCAATAGTTTTCTTTCAAAATTCAGTTCAAAATTTTGCTTATTGACGTTCCGATAGAGCCCATAAATAACGCGCCTATAATTTTTGTGCTAAATATATAATATCTCTACGAGGAGTGGAAGATACAATAAAATACACATTATTTCAGACTCAAAACAGAAATAAATTTGATGAATCTAAGGTTGTCGCGGACGGTTTTTCATTAAAAATATTCAGTGAGTGTAGAGTAACGTAATGATCTCTTCAGAGAAAAAACTGTTTTATGCGTTTGCGATTGCGTTATTAAATCCGAAAAGGTGCACATGTTAAGCCGATAGTGGCGCTTATCGAATTCTAGGCTATGCCCTTGTCGATTGTTGCGCTCATATGAAAGGAAGTAAACGAGTATCCTCAAGTTTCGGATACTGAAGTTGCTGTGAACGACACTATGAACTTTGAAAAGGTCAAAGTTGGAACCACGGGGTGCTGCCAAGTCTAGTGAGATTTTGTGAAGGTTTCAGCAGCATGTCGGAAAACGCATTTTATGAAACGCCTAACCATATATTCAATTAAGTCGGTATGGAAATTATGTGGAGATGAGAAGTTGTGCAGCAAACCTCTGTGGTACATTCTGATAGTGACCTTATATGGAGGCGATTTAAGTGGGAAAGGAATGTATAATGATATTAGCTCCATTTGGCGTCAGCAGGTATCGGCTGAGCATGTGAACGGAAGTACAACGAACTGGATATAATAATATCTTAATCCATGACCTTGAGTATATTGTTCATTGTTAGTATATTGTTTACAATCGGTGCATCAGAAAGGTGCAATGGATTTTTAGGACTGCCGTACCGATCCTGAAGAATCAGCGATGCATGCTCCATTTCAAGAAACATAGATTTCTGAAGAAAAATTCAGCAGAAATTAATAAAACAAAATTCAAATATTTTTGCAAACATGTCGAACTCTCTTCTTACCGAAAACCGCTTTGAGTTTATAGCACTTTGTGCTGTTAGCATTGTTTGTTGATTATCAGCTAGATGCATTGGTGTACTGAAACGGATGAGAGCCTAATGGTCGTAGTCCGCTTTCTCTGATTTGAACAAGAACTTTTTCAACGTTCTCTTGAGAATTTGAACAACTTATTGATATTAGTTGCAGTTATTAGAAATCGCAAGTGAAATTTGCCTCATTAAGAGAATTTTTCTTTTTTTTTCTTAAATCTCACCCTCTTAGGTTATCTGAGCCTATCCAGCCCAAAAATTCTTCTGAGGTCAGTCTTCGTTATACTAGTGTCTACTGGTGTGTGTACACCACAACAAGACATAGACAAAGAATCCAAGAAAAGAAAAATTCCAATGATATTACGCAAATGGAAAATGGTAATGGACAATGCGATCGATATCCGGCGCACATATACTCGAGCAACTATAACTCGGCATACTGTTTGACTGAATTGTCACAAAAGTGAGAAAATTGAGTAAATACAATAGCGTAGTTTAGTGCAGCACGTACAAAAGGTTTGAATTTCATGCGATTTTAAATCATCACAGTCGGAGTCATAACAAAGCAAAGGAGCGAATTTCATAAGATTTACCGAAAAAAGTTTGGTAATTGGAATTCACATCCCCTAATTTTTCTTTTAAAGATTTTCCATACTTGGATAGAGTTCACAGAGATATCCAGGAATGTGCGATGCGATCATTGCAGAAGGTTAACTCAAAAGTGAAAAATATCCATAAAAATGGCAAACTATATACGCAATCGCATGCTTTTCATACATTTTTCATAGACCTCATTCTGGAGTAATGTTCATTTTTGGTTTACCTATTGCACATTACTTTATTTCACAATAAACTTGATCTGTACGAGGAAATTCGTGAAAAAAATGGATGATTTGGTGTGATTAACGAATTTGGTCACTGCTAACTCGGCTACTTACTTTGCTGCTTCCATATATTTGCTCAAATCGTTCGTAGAATCTCAGAGAATTCAGCTCATTTCTCACCATCATCTCGCTCACCAATTTTGCATTCATTTGGCTAATTTTTGTTGTGCTTCAATCGAACAAAATGCTCATAGAACCATATAAAACTATAGCGATTTCTAACTTTTTTTTAAAAAACAACTCTAAAATATGACCATAAATCGAAAGGCCTATTATTCAAGGGAATTTCTGGTCAACTTTTTATTATCACAAAATTACACTAGCATAATTGAAATAATGATTGATAATTGCAGTAGCTTCGTTCGCGGCTTCGCAAGTCGACGATCACCTTACGAAACACACACGAAAACTTTCCCACACCGGGAACATGCGAACGAGTTCTCACTTCCGTTTCGCGTGTTATCTCTATGCAGAGACAATCATCGCATTCAATTCAGGCGTAATAATTCAGGCACGCTTTGCTATGTTTGCTTTGCCCTTACATTTAACCAACACATTTCGCTAGGTTTTACTCAAACAACTCTCAATAAAATCAGATGAGGTGCATGCGCATAGGTAACAACCTTCAAGATTAACATCTCATGCTCATTCGCGTTCGCTTTTGCGGCGCCGATTCAAACAGTGAGTCCATTGGTTGTGGCCACAACATATAAAAGTTAAGCAAAGTGAAAATAAGAGATTCTAGCACCCTGCATGGGAGCGTGTCCCTGATTAACGATGATCGCAACGCCGAACGCACAAACGAACTTAACGCCGTTTGATTTCATTGTCTCGTTAGCGGGTATACCTCATTGCTCGGCGTGCTACGTTCAAACAACATTCATTCACCACTCAAAAATTGAACACTAACGCGTCGAGAGGTGATGAGGGCAAACGTCGAGATAAAATTCCCCTCATCGTCATGTGCAGCGAAGTATTTAGGTTGTCGAGGAAACGGGCAAATGGAAAAGGAAGAGACTCGAAAAGATTATGTAGAGAAATTTTTTAAGCACCCCAATTTGGAGCATCCAATGTAAACCATGAAAAACCTTCGTTTCGAAAATCCTATCTGGTCGAGTTTATGACCATTTTAAAATGATCAAAATTTCATTTCTTGTCTTTTCCATACCGAAATGAGACCAGCCGCTATAGTAGCACCGATCACACAAAATCCAATATCTCACTGCGTTACATAGTGCTAAGCTTTTTATGGAAGTTACTCAAGCTTAGCCTACTAGGGAAGTGTTTGAGCCGATCACTTCCGAGACTCGAATGGAAATTAGCCAACGGGAAGAGCTCGGAAACTGGCGTATACCACCATGATTACTTGCTGCTGAAATTTGCTCTTCAACGTGGCGATCAAGGAGAAACTCCTGAATATGTATTGATACTTATACCTACGGCGTTATCGGTATGCAGCTGTGGTAGAGCATACAGCCCGCAATATAAATTACCAGTTTTCCGAGACTAAATGCTGACGCTGTCACTCGTCTTTTTTTTTGCATTTCTAAAACAGATATCGGTCGCAGTGTTAAAACCGTGATAAAACAGGCAACATGTGCCTCAGGGATGGTTGTGCGCAATAATGTCGACTCGGCCAACCATAGACAATGGATATCAATATTTATGAATGCTTCCCGTCGACTATATCATTCAGTGGCAATTTTCTATTCCACTTTTCGCGCTCTTTCGTTGCTCTAAACTTGATCCAAATCAAGATTGATAAGCTTAAACAACTTAGACACTCCCATAGTCGAAATGCATATGGCTTACAGCGAACACACGATATAGCTTCTGCAGCAGAAGCAAAAGTATTTAAAGTGACAGGTGCAAAATTTGGCTGCCGAACGTGTGCAGGGCAAAGCTAACCCCATGTAGTGGCCCGAAAAAAAACGACCGCGACGTGATACCCCCAGTTATAAAGTGACCTCGGCAGTCGTCCTTTTTTCGTGTCACCCACACCTCTAAGACGCTGTACCTATAAGGTGACAAAGATGGGAAGGGTAAGAGCAAGCAGTTCTTCCAACTTTGATAATTTAAGAATTAACCCACATATTAACCCACATATTTGCAGTTTGCAGAAGGCAAAAGTATCGAAAAATAATTTGATTCAGTTACATTCATCGTTTTGCTAGATCAGCCCTAACCATTTTTGGTCGAAAAGATTCCTCTTCTCTCTTCGTCCGCCCACCGTCCACCTCTGAGAGCTTCTGGGTTGAAAGGCTCATTGATTGAGTACATATGCACAGCTGCGCTGATTTTATTTCTCAGAAGGCAGCAACCAATGAAGGTTCGTTGTTTCTTCGACAACAACAAATGAAGCCTCCTTAGATTCATTCGCTCAAGGAAATGATTCTGATTTCAAAAAAGCTTCTAAGACCTTCATAGAGAGAAATTCACGGAGTAACTAAATGGCCGACCGGTCGGATGAACATATAATGTAGCAAATGGTCCATCCTTTACATAAGCTGTGAACTGCGGTCGAAGGAAATTGCATGCGGCCGCATTCCCTAAAAAATTCGTTCTATCGAAGACAAGAATCCACAGGATTTCCAACATTCCCAAATGCCATAACAAATATACTAAATAGATGAGTCCGGAACAATCCTTCTATACAAAGGCGCCATCTGAGTCAATCATGCAATCGTCAAGCGATGATTTTGAAAAATAAAAAGAATTTTGAAAAAAAAAAAACGTAAAATGAACAATGCTGCAGCTCGCGTCGAATAACTTTTCGAAATGAAAACGATTCAGTATGATGCTCATGCCAGTAATGCTGAAAAGCATACCACGTCATAAGCCGAATCTTATTCTGTTCTGTAAATTTTTCAATGTGAATGGCTCATGCTTAACTTGTGGAGCGTACATTTTGCCAGCACGGTCGCTTGCTTAACGAAAACCTTCCTTCGGTGACCATAAGCAAAAATCCCGCAACTGCTTCACCCTTTGTGTAAGCGATGTATGAAACATATACGGCCAACTGAGGCATAGATGCTCTCCTTTTTTTTGACTCTTTCCAAACGTTCTCTCTCATTACTCTTGATCAACTCTTTACTGAGAGAATTTATTTTTCATCAGACTCAGTATTTCAAGTGCATATAACCCACCCTACAACTACCATAATGACATGATTGCATAACAGTTACGCTTCGTTCGAGTGACGCAAATGTGTAACACCTTAATAACAACGCAACAACACCTTTTTGATTTCCGATAGTAGATTATCGAAATACTTCGACGCCCATATGAAAAACAAACAAAATAACTTATGGAACACAACCTCGAAGTGTTAAAAAATAAGTACACTCTCCATACAGTGATAATCTTAAGCGCGTAATTCAAAAATTTTGCGAATTATTATTCCTCAAAAAAAAAAGAAGAGAATAAACGAATATTTAAAAGACTGGTGCGCTAACCGCATTGGAATATATATTAAAACAAACTCACACAACAAAATTTTAATAGAAACAAATATGTTACCTAAACAACAAATTCTATTTCGCTAAGCCTTCACCTTTACTTTTAGACAGTTATGGCATTTCTTTGGTCTCTTTAAGAGCACCAACGCATATCTTCAACTTCCATTTTTCATCATCATCAGCAAAGTAATTCGGAATATTCTCAGTGTTCAAAACTGACCCTCGCAAACAACCAAAACACTAACATGACCAAATATGAAGCAAAAGTAGGGACTTATATAAACAAACATAAGCGTCAGTCTTATAAGCCTAAGCCGACAATTCTGATATCCCAAAAACTGGTCGTTCGTAAACCGAGCATCTCTCTCTCCTTCACGCAATACTTCAACAGAAAAAGAACTGGTTAACAATGGAGCTACCAAAATCTAAAACTCCGTACAAAATAACAAAAAAATAAAACTATAAAATGATAAGTACAGAAAGCTAAAAAAGAATGAAAGAAATGTGACTGGGACATGGGCCTATGGAGAGGCGGAAGAGAAACATAAATTTTGGACAAACGGGGGCGAGAATATGAACAGGAAAGAAAGAAAAGCGAAATGCTTGGTAACTGGATAAATGGTACTAGAACTTACGCCATTGAAGACCTCAAAAAGGTTACACCTCTCCACCTCTCCCTCACAAGAAGCAGTATCAACCAACATAAAACCCCGAACATAGGTCTTATGGCTCACAGAATTCTCAAAGCTGAAAAAAAGACGCATTATCGGAAGAACAGGAATGGCTTATAAATTTCAGTGTCTTTGGGAAAGAGCGTTTTGCTGAGGAACGCTTATACTTTCGAGAAGTGACGTCTTATCGAGCCGGCTTACTTTCAAAATATATACGATTACTTCAAAACTTCTCTCCAGTCACAGCAAAAGCTGTGCAACAAATTTTTCCAAAATTGAACAACCGTTCGACAGCAAGTGCGCAAATATATGGGCTTAAAGAGCCGTAAGGCATCGACGTGTAGTCTAGAGTTCCTCATGCACATCGGTTATCGTAGCGGGATCAGGACAAGCTGCCGGTGACCTCAACACAAATCTGTATTCACATTTTGCAGGCTCGGTTGCATCGACCAGCTCGGTCTCTTCACCACATTCCACAACAACTCGAGTTGAGCGTTCCGGTCCATTCCAACACCCTTGGCCTTTGTCGTACAACTGTTCTTTATATTTGTCTTCATCACCTCCTGACCACTCAAGCCAACGCCTACAGTATAATATACATGAGTTATGTGTATCAGATACTTGTAAACGATAACAGACATCTTAACTGATCGCACAAGGTCGCCGAGAGGCGGGAGGGGTCCATATTTTACGATATGTCGAGGAAAAGGGAACTCAAAAGATATGCTGCTCCCGATTTATAAATGTGGGGACCTCAAAGAAGGAAGAGGAATTGCACAGAGAGAGCGGTCAGTGACAACAAAGGAATTCATTTTTCAATTAGCAATTACACACCACCTCATAAAAACGGTTCCAAGACTTAATTATTGGATTGAGTGCACAATAGCTAACCCATTTAAACCGTCCCACTTCCAATTAAAGGCTCATCCGAAACAGTCCACAACTCGAACAATGTCTCTTTTAAGCTGATGAGAAAAATTTCTCGTTTCTTGATACAACGCTCCTCTCCCATCCCCCCCCCCCCCCAA
>JPKZ01001930.1:603420-624046 GCA_000803305.1 Toxocara canis
CTGAGCCAATCAGAATACGAAAAACCATTTTTTATTACCTTTTTGGGACTGGGGAAGCCACAAAGATGGTTGCATTAAAGATTGAGATCTTGAAATTTGGCGCAATGCCTCACAGTTTAGTGGAAGTCGACAAATCGATCATATTTTGGGCCTCATCGATGATGTAAACACGCAAAACAACCAACACTAACCGCATATTTGGTCGTTTACTCTGCTGGACGGTATATCGATTGCTTTGTAGCCACGGTTTAAACAATGGAATTTGCCATTGGGACAGGCCGACGTTCCTTTAAAAAGACATTTATACGAAACAATACTATTCGCCAGTACATGTACAATATTTACAGCTAATCGAAACTCGGAGAACGGTTTGGAGGATGACTGTTAACAAGTTCGATTAGTACGATATATTTATTAAAGGAAGACATTATTCAACAAACTATATAAACGTGCTTTATCTGGAAAAAAAACAGAAAAAAATCAATTCAGTTCGTTCTGGCCACCATTATAAATGATCAGCATCAGAAGACAAATGAACTGAAATGCTTCAATTTATAAGAGTATGAACAAACCGAAATATTTATGCAAATCCACAGACCTTTTTATTTCTCAGTAACATCAATTAACTGCACCCTCAGTCGGGACATGAAAATGTGGACCACCTAGCCGACGAAACGTCTGGATTACTATTTTAAGCGATTTCGATTGCCACTGCATTCAGAAATCGAAGTACAGGAAGAGATGCCCGAATTCATACGAAATTACGAAAAGGTAATCCACCCTTGAAGCCAAAACGACAACGAATTGCATCGGCACCTCTCGATTTGCGGACAAAAACGAATGAGCTAGCAAATATTAATAATATGAATGCGAAGCAGTGAATTAAAACAACCACTATGTCAGCGATAGAATAAAGGTAAACGACAATTAGAATGTGCCTTTAAGATGAGTACTTTTTCGACTTTCCAAGTCACCGAATAAATCACAAAAAGAAAGCCGAATGGAAGAAAAGAAGGAATAGTGGATAGAGAAATAACGGTTGTTGCTTTCTTATGAATAAGACAACATAACCACAACAGAAAGCACTTCCTTGCTGCCGACTTCAAGCAAGTTCGACCAAAAACAAATTGCCTTCATTACAAGAGTATGAGCGATGTAAACTGGGCAAGCTCGCGTTTACGACGGCATCAGTCAGTTAAGTTCGCAAAGATTTCCCAGGAAATCTCACGAACATATGAAATTTTCATAAACGTCCCACAAATGTTCAAGAAGGATGGCGGCTGGGAAGGAAAAAAAATGAAATGTATCACATTAACTCGAATACTTGAAAAGTAAAGAATGCAAATATTCTTCATTTCAATTTGACCATCATCTATCCATAGTGAGCCTCATAATCCTTTCATGCATATTGTGCGTTTCTCACACAGCACAACACTAAACATTCCACTGACCGCGGCAGAGCGCAAAGATTCAGCGACTATTCAGCTCGATAGATGACGAAGTTCTCACACGTCGAAAAGACGTATGAAAAATTCAGCTCTCATAATTGTTAGACTATATTTGGCACAAAAAATTGCACTTTTGAAAAAATTTACAAATTAAGGTGAATCAAATGTCAACCTAAATGCTATTTTGCATAAATTCTTCTGACTACCGTTTTCAAAATTCTCTACCGTCTGGTTCCAAGTCACTCCTCAAAAATCCCCAGCCTTGCGGATAAATACGCGCAAAAGTAGCGTCAAGTCCCCCCTTCACTCATCCCACATAATAGGGAAGGGGTTGGTGGGAGAGGAAAGAATTGGCCCATTAGCGCGTCATGCACATTCGTGCATCCAATCGAACAGTTTTCAATGCTACAGTAACTCCTTCCCTACCTCTCCTTCTTCTCCCAGTCGGGCCTGAACTTAGACTTGATTTGATTTCTTAGTGAGGAATCTTGGTTTTTACCTGTCTTAACAGTGAAGTATCACTGAACTGCGGTCAAAAATCTCATTATTCAACGAAATTCTTTCGTGTAGTCGACAAAGCGCTGTTGTGTGAATTCATTTATGTGTGTAACCGGATATGTCCCAACTGAAAGGTGTTTAACTAAAGGTAGTCATAAGCAATTATGTGCTTTATTTTTTGCCTCCTTAGCAATCAACTTAACAAATGCTCTCAGAGCGCCTAATTACCATATATGGAGCCCGACTACTATAATCAGTCTAAATCTAAGCATAGATTTTTTTCACAGCCAACTGATTCAGCGCACTTTACGACTTGCAACATTGAATGCCCATCTTAATCGCGTTTGAAACGTCGGCGAATGATCCCTAAATAGCAAATTCTTCTTTTGTCAAACCACCCTCCCTTAGTTATCCCGACCACCCTCCCTTAGTTATCCCGACTGATAAGGCCCCCACTCTCCTCAGCCCCTCCCCCTTACCACCGGTAATCTTGACTGCGCAAACAGGCAAAGGGATGTATGTGATTATCCGACTGAATGACCTTACATCCAACCTTACATCCAGGCCTACTACAAACAGGTAAGTTGACTAACCTGGTTCATCACTGCCATCTGGGCAATCGCAATAATCATCGTTAACTCTTGAGAATGGAATCATCTTTGAGCCGCTAAAGCACGTGAAATTAACACCGGTCGCGTACAGTGCACCACCTGTAACGATGTAACTATCGATGCGCTGCTATTGGAGGCACACATACCACACACAATTGANTAAATTATGAATCTTATTTTGCTTGCAATAACTTAAATTCTAAAAAAAAGCCTACTGATGGAACGGAAAATTTTTGCATTTTCACGATAATCCGAGAGTAATTCTTTTGTTAATTAAAAGTGAAGCAAAGGAAAGAAATTTCTGAAGAAAAATTCAATGGTTAAATTTTCGAAAAATTACTATGCGTCGTTGTTATGAAATAATCGCTTTGGGCGCCATTAATTAACAAACGCATATTCAATTTACTAGGTATTCATTTCGTACATGCACATGCTCGCATGCTTTTATGGGCAATCTACTTTGATGAGGTGAGAAAAATAGGAGAAGTGGACAACGCTGAGACAACTCTGTACGTTTCCGGCTGGACACAATTGAACACACACAGTGATTCACGCAATATTCACAAAATAATTTACAAAAGACAAAAACAATTTAAATGTTTAATTCCATCAGAACTTCATATCATACAGTTCCGTGTCAAATATTAATAAATTATTGAAAGAAATTTAGATGCAATGTTTTTGGCGTAAAAAAAAAAGGAAATGAACAGTGAAAAAAAAAACAAACGAATGAAAGGCACTCCACGCGGTCGTACTCCATAACCGTTCGGTTTCGGTTCTTTATTTGTCTTCTTGATTGAACCAAGTGATAGTGGAAAAACTTCTGACCATAACGATGTACTGATGAGAAGAAACCCAACTACTTGCATCATCTGACAGCAGCAAAATTTGTTAATGATGATTAGCACAAAGTATGCGGTTATTTGCGACAATCTGAGTGAAGCGATTTTGTAACAACGAAAAGCTAGCAAGTACGCGATAATTTTGGAAGGGGAAAATGGGCTCACAACAACGACCATTTTAGGAACTGGCGTACTACCGCGACCACAATCCGATAACACGGATAAAAATTGGATAATGGCATGATAAGCGCACAACTGGAGGAACCTATCTGAGCAGAAGCCCCATCCTTCGGCAATCGTTGATCAGCACACCTCGCAGAATTACTTTATGTAAGAGAAATATCTGATCCAGTTAAAACGCAGCTGGCATTTCACAACTTCTAAACGCGCGAAAAACTAGTTCGTAATCACAGTTATCCAACCCTCCCCCCTCTCCCTCTCACCTCCACCCCTGAAAAACAGAAGTGGTGTGACTGGTTTCAAATGCTGTAAAAATGACGGATGCCAAGAACGCGACCACAATTTTCTCGAGTCCCGATCTCTGCTGTTTGTTTTTCAACACAAAACCGTACTGCGTGCAAAGAACTACGCTAGGTGAAGTAAGATTTTTTAAAATATAAAAGACTAAACCGAATGCTACCGTAATTATGTCGACTCATTGTTGGCGCATTGCCAAATGAAAACCCGCCCGCTGCAAGTTTAAGTAGTGTTGGATTTGCATAGTTTTGGGGTGACCGTGCAGTTGATTTGCGGTGGAAATTTTATTCCTTGTTCGGCAAATTGTGGGGGAAGGTAATGAAGTTGGATTGGGGACGTTTTGATGGTGATGATCTGTAGAGCGAATGGGGAGGTTTCTGAGCGATTTTGCGTGCGCTGCTTTCTAAAATTTTAAATTTCGTTTTATTAAAAATTTCGTGTTATAAAAATATGATCGGTTTTATTAACGTCACATAGGCTTCTATAGTGGTTAGATGAGTTCGACTATCTGGAAAATTGAGGTTAAGAGGCGATCGAAGCTATAACCTTCCATACACTGAAGGAAAACCAACAATGAGTATAAATGTTGTCAAATTCAGTCGGCGTCACGGCAAGAAAAATAACCTATTGAGGTGCATCTCATCGCGCTTCTTTGAATGGATGTTTTCATATCGGAAATAATTAAAAATGGTTAGAGCTTGATTGTGAAATGGATGAGCATTAATCAAGATAATTTGTAACTTCAACATACAATTAGTGATCTCGATATGCACCGAACTAATTTCCATATTTAAAGTTTGCAAAGCGCATTCTAATATTCAAAAAAAAAAGCAGACACGTGTTATTGAAAGACAGATGAGTTTTCACCGTTGATGGCATCGTGTCGATTCAACTGTAAGTTACTTCAACGATCGGGCGCTGAGCTCGACGTATATCGTTGCCATAAAATAGGTGATTTTTAGGGAGAAATCCCGCCTAATGTTTAATTTGTTTTCAAGTTGAATCTAGCTTTATTGTGCTCATTCGTACGTTCATATAGTCGTTGCATATATTCCAAGTTTACGTGTTTATGTGTATGTTTTCAGCTAATATGATGAAAGTGCGAGCACTGGAATCGAACGTTTCATATTGGATCGTTGTTTTTATTGTCTTTCTAAATTTATTACTCGTCTCTGCTGGCAGGGATTTCTACAAAATCCTCGGCGTACCTCGAAACGCAAACACAAATCAAATCAAAAAAGCTTATCGAAAATTGGCCAAAGAGTTGCATCCTGATCGACACTCTGATGATGCTGAAGCACATGAAAAATTCCAGGATTTAGGCGCCGCTTATGAGGTTTGTTAAATTTTTTTTATTTTTCAAAAGTTTCCAGTCGTTGTGGTGCTCGCTTATGACTTTTTCATCGCTGGAGAGATATCTTCAGAAAATTTTAGGGCGAGGAAAACATGACGATCCATGCAAGTTCTAAAAGCTTGGTTGTTTTTTACATTTTAGAGAAACGTCCTATTGATTATTATAAATTAATTTCACATTCGTTTTATTCCTGAAACCCACTTTGAAATGCTGATGAAAATATGTTTATTGGACGATGCAAGATAAACGAATACGGATATGAAATATATGCGAGACGCTGAAATGTGTATGAGAAATTGAAATACACAGCGGGAATGAAAGCGCGCGTACAAAGAAATCAAAAGAACATAGAAGGTATAATAAACATGTGAGCATGTACACATTACAAATCGATAACTCGGAATTAGTTTGCAGAGCTGAACAGCTAAGAAAATAATTTAGCCGAAAACATATGCCCTTTAATAAATACATCACTGCTTAGGTGATCGGAAAGTTAGAAGTGGTCAGAGGTGATTCGACATTAAAATGGATGTGCCGGGATCAAGAGTTCTTTTTTTTTGAGTTTTCAAGTACATCTCGCAATAATGTGCATATTTAAATTTTGCTAAACTTATTTCAGTATTCAAAACTCTTTAATTGGAGCACATTTATTTCATTATCGAATCAGCGTTATTCATCTTGAATCGATTCGCACGCAAAAAACAACTAATAATTAAGTTTATTTTGTTGAATTAAGTTTATTATGTGAGCTCATCAGTGTGTCCCGTTCGCCTTTGAAATTTAATGTTTCTTTTCACTTGTAGGATCGCTAAAATTTACCTTTTTATTGCTTCCTAAACGTGCTGCTAGAAGTGTTTAGTTTATGTGAGGGAGTTAGTTGGGGGATTGATTTCGTTTTTTAAAGAATAATTTAAGTGTGCATGCGCAGCAAAACGCAGAATGCATGAGTTATCAAGTTTTTGGCACTGCTTATTTTGACAAGTTTGTCAGAATTTTGGCTAATCTTTGTTGATTTCTTCTGTCTGGCGATATTTTTAAATGTTGTTATCGAATTTTTGGCCAATTTCATGTTCTATTTCATAAAGGAATAGTGAGCTCGTTTGTAGGTATTGAGTGATCCAGAGAAGAGGAAGGTCTACGATCGTCATGGCGAAGAGGGTGTACAGAAAATGTCAGGTGGTAGTGGGGGTCATGATCCTTTTTCATCATTCTTCGGCGATTTCTTTGGCGGCGGTCAAACACAAGAAGAGGGTACACCAAGGGGAGCAGACGTCGTTGTGGATCTTTGGGTCACTCTCGAAGAAGTCTATAACGGGAATTTCGTTGAAGTTAAAAGGTAAAGACAACACCAATTCTAGTGCGATCATAAAACCTTGGTGATAAATTGGCAAACATTAGGGTAGTGCGCAAAGTAAACTCATAAATGGGCCCGTACTTTATCGGCTTTTCATACATCAGACCAATCAGTAACAATTCTTGAACGGGGTAGTCATCTTCCATCGAACTGCAGTAGTTTGGTAATTGGCGGAGAATGGTACGATTCTGTAACAAGACTTACGTATAGTTTCACCATGCAGCTGAGAGCGCATCCACTTAATCGTTGTATTTGTAAACGGAAGGTGTCTTTTATTGTAAACTACGTTCGCCCATTCATAAGGGCGTTTAGTTTCCTGCTGTCTTTCTACATAACAGAACATCACGTAGCCGGTGCAAACAATATAGAATAGTCAAAATAATAAGGCATTTATTGAGTTAAATTTCTGATGACTGAGTGGAAAGAGCTAAAATTTGTAAGCTGATTACGGCTGATTTCGACACATCGTTTTGCCAGCCATTCAAGACAAGTAGCTAGCTGTGGGATACGCGGTCTGATTTATATGCTTTGCCTAAACTATAATCGCCTGGGACGCCCTTTGAGGTAGAATTCAGCTATGGTCTGAAGTGAAATAATTCGTTCCTAACGGGCCAATTGCATTAAAATGTACGCGAAGCCACACAATTTCAGGAGGGATGTAGAAGTCGTCGGAAGAAAAAAAACGGAAAAGTGGAAAAGATTTTCATAGATCGATTGGCATTACATGGATTTCTTGCACAAGAAAAGGAACACTCATGAGTTTTTGAAATTGAAAGAATTATGTACAGTAGCTATCGTTCGTAGACCACCGAAGCAACTCGAATTATCAGGGAAAGGTAGAGCATCAGCATATCGATGACAACACTCCGCAAGTGGGAACAACTGGATATTAAGTGAAAATTTTCTCCAAAATTCCGACTGAATCTCTTGTTGCTCTTGATCCGTGGGCCGTAGTGACAGGCGCAAGTTCAGTTTAACATACTCGTTTGATTTTTTTCGACGGTGAGTGGCCAAATTAGGGCGTTCATACCTGAGGAGGCAGTTTTGAAATGCGTACCAGTTTTTAATGTTATTTTAGAGTTTTAATGGAAGATTTGTGTTTTAGGACGAAATCAATTTATAAGCCAGTGGCTGGAACGCGAAAGTGTAACTGTCGGCATGAAATGCGAACAGAACAGATGGGTGCGGGCAGATTCCAGATGTACCAGGTGAAGGTGTGTGACGAATGCCCCAATGTCGCACTCGCACAAGAGACCAGGACACTCGAGGTAAGGATTCAGCTTCGTTATCGTTTTACTAATGGAGCGGACATGAGAATCTTAGGTTGGGAAGGGAGGTGGGGTAGGGGGAGGGAGGTAACAGTTGCGGATGCCGTATTTAAAGTGGCCAAAGAATTGAGCACGTTACGTAAAAGGGTGGTCGGAGTGAGTCGGATGAGACAAAAGGCACCACGATTTTACTTTAAACTGTGAGTCGGATTGAAGGTGTAATACCTATCCCGTTACCTAGTTCGTCCATATTGTTTTTTTTTTAAATTGGTATATAACTTTGCGTGAAGGTTATGCCTTTCGCACTAATTGAAATTCTTTGTCATCCATTAAATTTGAATTTGTTAAGGACTTGAGTTATAAGACTTTAATGCGATTCACAGTCAGTTGTAAGAAGTTGTGTTGCTTTTAGTAGCCGTTTGCCCGTCAGTCTTACTCACGCCTTATATGTACTGAATTTCAGTTGTTGGTACTTAAAAAGATAATTCTGATGTTGTGCTTCGACGAAATTAGAAGCTAAAAACAAAAACTTAGTCGCATGAATGAATTTATCTAGCGTGGAGGTCAAGAACCGCTGCGGACTTAAACAGAATCGCTTGATCGTAACGTTATTTCAGGTGGAGGTAGAAATCGGTGCTGATGACGGTCACGAGCAGGTGTTCTCGGGTGAAGGTGAACCGCATATAGAAGGTGATCCAGGTGACCTAAAGTTCCTGCTTCGAATAGAGAAACATCCGATATTTGAGCGGCGAGGTATGGACCTTTATACAAATGTGACGATTTCGCTTCAAGATGCACTCAATGGATTTGAAATGGAAATAAAACATCTCGATGGTCACATAGTTAAGGTGGGCAATTCATTTATTAGGTCCAGTGTTACTTCGATATTGGAAGCAAACAGCCAACATTCTTTAATTATGCATTATTTTGAGCCTTATGAAAAGCTTGATATCTCTGTGTGTACTTTCTAATCGAACGACTGAATTTTCTGAAGATAACCGAGCTATCCAAATACTTTTCTGTATTCTCTCCAATCTGTATCCCATTTATCATTTACAGTAGCTCTGAAAAAATTTCGTTTTATCTATATTGCGCCAACAAAGGGCTTTTTTATGGGGGTAGAAAACAGTTGGCACATCAGATCCCGAATACTCGGTCGTGACGTCCGTAAATATATGATACGATTAAGTTTGCAAGATTATTAGAGGCAGAAAATGAAATATTCTGCGCGCAAATGCACGACTGATCATGCTTAGGTAAGTCGAGAGAAGGTGACATGGCCAGGTGCGCGAATCAGGAAGAAGGATGAGGGAATGCCTTCATATACAGACAACAGTCAACGGGGTATTCTCTATGTGACGTTCGATGTGGATTTCCCGAGGGGAGAGTATAGCCCTGAGGAGAAAGCTTCGATCGCCTCTCTGCTTAAGCAGAATTCTCTCGTGACGTTCGATGTGGATTTCCCGAGGGGAGAGTATAGCCCTGAGGAGAAAGCTTCGATCGCCTCTCTGCTTAAGCAGAATTCTCTCAAACCAAAGGTATTCGGCATCGTCTAATTGCAATTTTCTTGTTTCATACGGTTTCTTCCGGCATAGCGTCTTCATTGCCGACTAGGAAGTTTTGAAGATCATAGCCCGTGGGGTTTTACTCAGTGTAGTACTGTATTTTGTTAACAAGTGTTTCACGAAACGTCCATCGAATTAATGGCGCATAGCGCAATCTTAATTTGGACTGGCTGATTAGCTTTCGTTAGATTGATGCCTTTATGGTTCCTTTGACGTAGACACAGTAAGCGGATCTAAAACCTTGTCTTATTACTCAATTAGATGTGCGCAAGTTGCTATTTTTCTTGGAGTTGAAAGGAGGAAATCTCAGCTGAAGGTAGATGCTTCATTATCAGTGACGCTTCGGAGTGCAACGTTCAGTAAAATTCACTCTGACAGAATTGTTGATGAAAAAGAAAAATCTTTTGCTGAGTACTTTGGTATGATAGTGTACAGCACAAAAGGCGCCATTAATGCCTCCACTTTTAGTGATGTTTGGAGGAGTTATGTGAAAGATTATTCGGCACGGTGAACTTTGCAGTGAGGGTTTTTCGTGTGTTTTGGATTCTGCGAACTTTCATATATTCCAGGGGAAACTTGGGTTTCAATAATCAATGCGTCTGTAAATCTTACTTTTGATGCAGTTGTTCGAATTCTACTCTTTTTTAAAATCCCAATTTTGTAAATTCCAGAAGTTCCTGATTCTATGCTGTTTATTAGCGGTTATCGGAGAGTAAACGTTAAAAGATATCATTTTATCAAAAATTACTGGCGCCTTTTGTGCTGTACACTATCATACCAAAGTACTCAGCTGAGCTCGATTGTCTTCATTCACAAGAATAAAAGAAACTACACGTGATGATGCAGTACGGTATCGATATCGAAGCGGAGTCCGAAGGTAGTGTGGTGCTCGCACTTCTGGGAAAAAGGTATAAAACGGACCGTACCTATAGCAAGTAGGGTGTTACAGTGATCTGTATCAGCATGCGTAAGGTCCTTTAAGGTTGTGCGTTCAGGAGGGATGGGACGGTTATTCGAGTGGAATACTATATTGAGTAGATAGGTGTCTTTGAGCCAGTATGGCATATTTCCCGTCTGAAGCATTCTGAATGTATCAGATACCCGTACAGTTGCACAGTTGAATCCATATGGTCATGTTACTTCAAGACCCGAGCATTGGCGCAAGTGATCCTGAAACGATGAGAAGATCGGCCGTAATTGCGCAAAAGCAGAAGTGCACCGGATTCGCTCTGCTGTCGCTAATCGTGCGTTCATCTGCATTTAATCCTATATTTATTTTCAGGTCTATAACGGGCTTCAGGGATACTGATGCAGTTTTGGGTATTGCACACTATAGCATCTACATCTGTGATCACTGTTTTGATCGTTAATTAATAATAGACTCGTAATGAGTTACTGTATGTGTAATTTAATGGTGTTGTTGATCTTTGATCTTGCCCGTTGTTGTTTGTTATGTTTCATTGATGAGATTCAATAAATCTGCCTTTTTTACTGAGGCTCGATTAGCATTTTTGAATAACAATCTTGTTGAAAAGGTTGTGTCGACCGGAACTTACCTCTGCGATATAGTTCGAATCGGATCGGCATATTTTTTCCATATTGTTTCGACAAAGCTATTTCTAAAGGATGTGTAAAATGCTTTAAATAATCTCTGTGGTTTTAATCAATCCTGAGACCGGAAAGAGGGAAATCTTTAATGTGGAGATGAAGAAAAGTAGCAACATTTTCGTGTCGCCGACTTGAGCTGCGTAAAGTGTCGCAGTTTTAAGTGTATGCAAAAGTCGCTCTAAATAGCATCTGGTGATGTGAAGTTTTAGGGGGTAGGGGGTAAGGGGGGATGGATTCGCAATAGGGCCATGTTTTTCATTAAGCACTTCTCCTTTAGATGTTCTGAGAAACTGTCCAGCGAAGCCATTTTGAAATTTAACGCTGTACCTTTGTTCTTGTGTTATTCGTTGTTGAAATGGTGCTACTAATTATTTACTCACCGTTAAATTCTTTAAGTAGTGGAATAAATTGTAGATTAAATAAGCAGGTTTTAGATGCATTTAGTTGTATAATAACTGTTTTTATTTTGAAGATTTGGTTTCTTTTTTTCTTGGAACGCAACTCCCACATAAATTACGTTAAGTGTTGAAGAGATAAAACGACTTGTGAATAAGAAAAAGGGAACGCCAAATGAGCCATTATTGATGTTGACATCGCTGAATAACTTGTTCGGTTGAATAATTGCGCCTGCTATATGGTATCGTTAAGCTAGCAGGTTTATTTTAATAATGCACTATTAGAATTACGTGTCAAAACAGCTGATCTCTTTCTCAATCTCTATGCGAAACTCCTAATCTCTTCTTGTTTCCCTCTATTTTGAGGATCGCCTTAAACGTTGCTTGTATCGCAATCATTTTTAACACTATCATGTAATGGTGCTGTTGCGATATCAACACTTTTGCATGCGCTGAGAAAATATCTTGTGGGTTCGATTGGGAACGTTGTAGCAGCAAAGAACGATTCTTTTTAAGTGTTTTTTTTTTCACACTACCAGGAGAGGTGTTATAGGATTGTCGACATGGAACAGCTTGAGAAGGTAGGGAAACGAGGAAGCTGTTGCTTTTCTAGCAGTTTTTGCAATCAACCAGCTTACATGCAACTTTCTATCACGTCAACTGGAACCCTTTAGCATATGATTTCCCGGTTTCAAATTTTAACCGCTACCAAATCTAAGTATCGTTTTACAGTGCGAAGCATCAAAGGTCCTTTTTTTTAACCCTATCTAGATTAAAAGGCGTCAGTGATATTAGTTGCGATTCAATTCGAAAGTGATCTGATGGCTGTGTATGCGTGTCTGTGTCTTAGATTTATTTCCTCTATGTACAGTTTGCCGAAACAGTCGGCGTTCTGTCGATTTCAGAAGAATTTCGGTTATCGTCATTTATCGTCATTATCGTCATCGATGGTCTTATTTTTATCTTTTGTAACAGTTAAGGAAGGTGCCACTACTATTAGTATGCTAGTGGGATGAGTTCATCATGTGTGCACGTGGCAAAGCATCGACGTTCACTTGCGAAAACTCTCAACACGGTCATATTCGCCATCATATTCCCGGATAATGATGCCTCTCGTGTGGTGCAGGTATTCATTTTTTTCCCATTCTACTGGCTATCTTTTTTTCAGCAATGCATGTTAAGTGCTTACTTTGATAGCTATATTCTGAGCTGTTCGATGAGTGAGCCAATGCAGTTGGTGCCTCTATGCATGAATGCAATCAAAAACAGGTCCGGACACCCTTTAAATAACTTGAACTAGTTGTGCACTCAGGTTGATTGATATAGCTGATTGTTAAGGAACATGCGAAATGTTGCATAATCGGCTATAACATGCCTAATCACTCCAAAATGACCAACCAAAGTTACCGTTTATCCAGCAACCAACTAACACAATGCTTTGAAACTTCCGAAACGGGAGCACGCGCGGAAAAGCAATCTGGGAACATATGCACGGCAATAAGAATATTAGCCGCTCAGTTGATTGATCTTGGACTGTTGCATAAGTTACAGGGGGGAAGGGGTTAATTTCAATGGTTAATGAGGTTTAGTAGATGAGGTTCTTCGTGTATTCGCTAAATATGAAGGAATTAGCGGAGCAGAAAAAGGCGTCATTACTTTGAAACAAAATTCAGTTCGGTTTTGTTGATTCACGCTGTATGGTTTTTGTTGAAATTTATGATAGACGTTCTTACATTTGGTTAGCATTGGGTGCTTAAAAAGAACTCATAATGTATGCTGGGTGCATAACTTTACCCCAGAATTCGGGAGAGGTACGTTGCCACTTATTCAGAATATTATGGGCTTCCACAATGTGTAAAATGCTAGGGCAACGTGCCTAACATAACCACCACCGCCCCTTCCCCCCACTCCCATTCTCTCTTCCCTCAGTAAGTACCTTTTCAGTCATGCTTACTGGTTGAGAAACATTCCAACCTCTCAAAACAATATTTTTTTTAAAATCAAACTCCTCATGAAAAGGATGAAGGGCGTCTACCTGGAGTTTTGAGTAAAAGAGTTTCGTTGACACATGAATGCCGATATTTTCGAATCAACCGTGTTACCTCGAATAAAGCCTCTTGCTTGAACTAACCCTCCTCGTCGAATTACCTTTCTCTCTCTCCATATAGCTGAGCCTTGCAGCTCCAGAGGAGCAACATGAGTTCCAGAATTCTTTCAGCTCCGGAGGCTTTGTTCGAGCTAATACGATGTATATTTAAGGCGAAATACGTGCGGTGTCGGCAGTGCCGTACACGCTTGTGTGCACTGATGTGTGCGTGCTGTGAATGCTCCACATTCGCTTGTATCCAGCATATGCGCGCACATCTCAAAGATAAAGGGCATTCTTTTGGTCAGTTTTCTGTATGCGCTATCTTTATCGAATATCAGGCGTGTTAGAAGGAAATGTTTGGCAAAAGGTTGACGTTTTGCTTTCGTTTGACCGTATACGCGTTACCGTGTGAATTTCTTTTGTATGAAATGAGATATTTTCTATGGGCCCCCAACAATTACGTATCAGGTGTGTTGCACGTAACGGTGTGAAACCACACCTGCTTCTCAATATGAGTAATTGTCTTCTGACACGCCTTGCATGTTTCATGAGGTGTTTACCATAATGATTGGACGATATAGATTTTTGTATTTTACAGATGAGTGCATCATGCTGCTCCATGTTATCTCGAAACATTCCTTTCTGCTTATCGTTTAGTAAACAATGTCGAAAAGGTTAAGGTAAACTTCGGTTTTTCGGTGACTAGGAATTAGATGGATATTGAACTGCTTACACGAATTACGGGTAAATGTTGAGATAACATGACGTAATATTTCGTACAATTCATAATTTATCACCGGTCCCGAGGGCTAATTGGAATGGTATAATGATTAATAAATATTATGCGGTGCCAATTTCAGCTCGTTCTTTTTGCGGCTTTTGCTTATTAGTGCAAATTAAATAAGCAAGAGTTTGGCAACGTTCGCACTAGTGAGCTACTGCGCTAGTTCTTTTTTTTTTGCATCTGATTCAAACCGTAAACCAGTTGTATGACGGCTGATGGAAACTCTCAGCACAATTCATATCCGTGTTGGCGGTGTCTTGCATTTCGGGAGACATTCTAGCTGAATGCACTACTATGGCCACTCTTGCTCACTGTTTTTTTTTTAGCTTGCTTTATCCTCTCCACAGTTGTGTATACCATCCATCCCAGTTTTAAGTAATTTTTTGTGTTTTGAGACAAATTTTTCACGCGCGCACCTTTTTCGATGCCGTTTTCGATCCATCAAAGAGATTGTTTGCCGCAAAAAATTGGTACGCCGAAGGTACGTTTTTGTGCGTGTAGAAATAAAATTTGTCTAGGTACTAAGCATCAAATGGTTGGTTACATTTTCGTTTGTCTAATCTCTTTCATTCTTTACGCCACATTCACCTGTTTTCTGAACAGGTTTGCCTTGCACAGGTGGAAGGCGTGCGATACGGTGCACTGGCGTCACCGCATACTTATTTGTTTTGAATGGATAACATTTCAGCGTTCTCAGTGCAAACGGGTTTTGTATACTGTAAACGATGTGGTGACTTCGTATATGATCGTCGAATGGAGAGGGCAAGAAGAGAAGCAGAAAATGCGGCGAGACGATCTCTTAGCTTGAGCACTCGATGTCTGTGGCATCCCGATAGAGCACTTGTAGAGACGTTGACTTGTGAACCGTCCATGATGACACGCTTCACTAGAAACACCAGTCGAGGTCAGTCGTTCAGCTAGTTCTTGAGAGTAAGTGGAATTACACCTTGCATATTTATTTATTTATTTACTCATTTCGCTGTCTTTTAAATCTTTCTCTTTATTTATTTTTCACTTCGTTCTCCTTCGTTTATTCCATAGTTAAAGGAGATTTTGCATGCTTTATTTCACTATGCACAATTAGTAAAAGCTGCATATCTTCAGTGAGTGATACATTCAAGTTTACTCAAACATCGATATTGAGCCACTGTTTAAGTCTTTCTTTATTATCATCTGGAAAACAGTTACAGCAGGTATCGCTTGGAAAGAAGACCGTAGAGAACTTCTTCCTCTTAAGCTGGTGAATGCGAAAAGTAAGATATCGCATTGCTCGGAATTAGATCTCCCTCTCTAGTAAATCTTCTTATTTAGCATAACAAAAAATTGCCTCTTCTTACCACATCTTCAAACCTCCCTTTCTCTCCCTCTTATCTTATCACTAATACCGCTAAGTAATTACGACTTCCATACTTCACTTAGCTGGCGCTGACAGTAACCTTCTTTTTAGGATAATCTGCATCTCGAGTAAGCCCTCCCTGCTGAAAGCTGCAGACTTTATGGCCATCAGGAATTTTATTCGTTGTAGTGGAGTACACTGTTATGTTTTACCGACTTAAGTTACCGTTTCTTATTCGAATGGGAGCAAAGTGATATTTTGCATTTTTTTTTTAAATTTCAGGCTTGCGAGGTTTAGTGAATTTGGGCAACACATGTTTTATGAACAGCATAATACAAGCAATGGTACACACTCCACACCTGAAGGATTACTTCATGACCGATCAGCATCGTTGTCTAACACCTTCGCATCCCAATTCGCAATGTCTCATGTGCGAATTGTCAAACACGTTCCAGGTGAGTGCTTGATATATCACTTAACGGATCCGATACTTTCAAAGTGACAAGGACTGATACGAACACTTTTTTTTTGTGAATTTTCAATCGTTTATCCGTCCTCTTCCTCCTGCTTTTCTCCTCGGCCAGTCGAATGATGGCTGTACCGCTGCATTGTAGGACCGATCAGTAGAAACTGGAAATATTTTACTGTCCGGCATCGGGAACCCATATTGAATTCCTTCAGTCTTTGTGAGTAGCAGCTTTTTTCGAATGAGGAGACTGATATGAGTATGGGGAATAGGGTGTTGCATAAATTAAGCCAATAACGATTTCGAATCAGGTGGTCTTCCTGTGTTTGAATGTGTGGGTGATAGGGTATGTGACGATCAGGCGCTTTGTCCTAATTACCTCGATCCGCCAGTGCCATAAATTGAATAGGAAATGGTGTTTTAATTGCTTTCACTTCCTCGCACTTTTAAAGATGCTTTCACCATCTGATCGGGCGATATTTTACCTCGTGCTTAGCTCTCCGCAGGATTGCGTTTTCGTCTCGTCGATCCTCTAACTTCCCATGAAATTGGTTTTTCTTTTTTTCTGATTCTAGAAGATGTACCAACATTTGTAACGTTACTCTTATTGCGCATTTCCTTTGCGACAACATAAACTACGGGCTTTGCGCGTCGTGTTTTTAAATATTTTAAATTCAGGAGTTCTACAAGGGTGATGTAACACCCTATAAGCCACACCGTTTCTTGAATCTGGTATGGACACATGCACGCCATTTGGCCGGTTATGAGCAGCAGGATGCGCATGAATTTTTCATTGCTGCTTTGGATGTTCTTCATCGACATTCTGGAAGTTCGTTTTATTCATTAATTCGTTTTTTCTTCTTGATCGCGACTTAAGGTGCGTATCGAATACCAGTGAAGTACATATTAATAACTGTAGTTGTGCAGTTATATATTAGTTTGCACCTTTAATTTTACGTCCAAGTAGTCGGTCGGTCATTTGACATTCATGGAAGATGTCTTTTTTTTACTTAGAATGAGCCGCTCAATAAATATTTGCTGAAGTGGTTTGCTGTTATGCTTTATTATTTAACTGCTTCAAAAATAGCAGATTGCTGTTTTGCAGCCTAATTCAGCTGATTTCAATGCCGGAGACGCACATGCTGATCATGTGAAATATTTACACTTGGTGTACAAGTAATAGTCGAAATTTTTTTAATGATGAGCATAAGGGCGTAGTGTATCTATTGCTTATCGGGAAATAATAACACTTTCTTTGCTCCACTCAAGCTTTGGGTCAGTGATAGCTAGGGACTGATCTCATGCGAGCCGATTTTTGGCGGTTTTTGCATGCGGCGCGTTCCCTGCGTTACTTAAATAATTTTGCCGTACCGGATGCGAAGAGTTCCTGGCTTTTGTGAGCCATGCGATGAAGGGAACGGAAGGAAAGGGGGGGGGGTTATGCCGACATATGGTGATCTTATTTTTAATCCGATTCGTGATCGATTCTGGCTGTCATGCCATCATTCACCACCATTACAAAAGTTCGCATCATAACAATATCCATTTTTGTATGCGAATATATAAATTGAACTGGGCCAAGTTGAAAGGTGATGCAGTAAAGCTAAAATTCGGTTAACGATGTCAGAAGGCAGTGATCTTTGGTTATTGATAACATTTTAATGAGTTAAAGCGATTTCTCTTCGACGAACTCGTGGTTTGTCCTAGCTAAATTGGTGACTCATAGCGGAAAGGATGAGGAGAAGGCGCTGCGATTCGTATTTCGATTACTGAAATCTCGTTCAGTTTAACGTCTTTCTTTCACAAATATAATTTTTAAACTTTCTCAGAATTTAGCAGCAGGCAGGTTCAGGTGGAGTTTAATTTCAGGCAGTTCATTGCTAACAACACCACAGGAATGTAATTGTATCATCGATTGGATCTTCACAGGCAAATTGCAATCTGATCTCACGTGCTCAACTTGCGGGTGTTTTTTTGGTTTTTTTTTTTGATTAACTATGGTGAGCTTCTCCCAAGCACCACTTTTAGAAGAGTTTTGCACTGTTTCTTCAAAAACTGCCGGCATATCGTTTTCTGATCGTCTCTTTGGAAATATCAGATGTACTTTGACAAATTTGTTTGCTTTACGTTTGTAAAAATCTTTTACTCTGCCATGTGCTTTTCAGTATTACAATTACTAAGCTTAATGCGGTGACAAATACTGAGATATACTGATAGTCTTAGAGCACGTTCCTTTTGTTCTTGCTTTTCGTTTGTTCCCAATTTCTTAACGACGAATTAAATATGCATAGATGTTCAGCGCGGAGATTGAACAGTTTTGATGTTGAGAAATCGCTCTTTTTATGAGTGTTCTATACATTTCGATGTAAAATATTTTTCTGTTGTTACGGAAACCGAAATCAATTTAGTTTCTTCGGTTTTAGCCAGAAAGGTAACCATTCTTTTGTTTGGTTCACATCGTAACTGTATACTCCACGTCCACGTTGGTTCCGAATTGTAGCCGCCATAGGCGATTATTTTGAAACGAGGTGTTCATCTGAACTACTAACCGGTTCCATCTCGTATTTTGGGACTGTTGAGGGATGGTGGGATTACATCAGTTCTGTTATCGATAGTCGACTAAATTCAACGATGTTTGCTAAATCTGAGGTTTAGACGTTTTCGGCCGTTCATCCATTGCGTTTCACATACGTTATTTCAGTAGGTTCCTATTAGGTTTTCCTCATTGTTTATTTTTTTTTAAATATTCGCATTCCTGCACGTGGTTAGGCTATATGATCACATGAGCTCCCAAAATTGAAAGAAACGTTTCATTGGCTGGCGGTTGACTTTGCAAAGTCGCATTGCTAGCAACACTGTGGCACGGTGGGCTACTGAGGATACCAGTGAAGCAGAATTGTGATGATCGTGTAGGGAAGGAGCTTAACAGCATTAATATTGGAATGAAGAAAAAAGTTATAAGGTCGGAATTTAACCGACTAAAACGTTTGTTTCAACTCGAACGTTTGCGTGGTCGCCTCTCACAACCCATCCTTCGTCACTAATGTGTATCGTAAGCTACACAGCTCAAAATATGCTTTTTCATAATCAAAAAAAAAGCCTATTTTTTAACGCATAACGAGGAAAACATTTAGCTTATGGTCAAATATCAAAAGCTAGACCAGTCACTTCTCTACTCGTTCCCTTTTCCTCCCCCCCCCCCCTCCTCCCCCCTCTCTCCCACCTCCAAATTCTTTGCGACCGTTCAGAGCGACGCACAAATGCGTCTTATTTATTGCGCAGCCCTTCAGCTTATACTTGACTGGTGTTCGTTTAGAGGTGTGTCGACGACGGTAGATCCATACTGGGATATTTCGTTAGATGTGGGCCAAGAGGCACTGCTTTCACCGTCAGCAGATGGGCCGCATATTTCGCTTGAAGACTGCCTTCAGAGGTACCGATTATGACGTCTTCGTAAAGGTTACGTAGCATTATAGTAAGTAACTTGCAATAATACAACGTAGTGGTATATGTTAATAATTTGTGTGATTATGAGCTTATGTGTGTAGCCTACTTTACTGTTGCACTGTGCACTATTTTACGCGGTAATCCGGAACATCATATGTGTGCTTGTTTCGATTATGCCATTATGTTGTCAGTTTCGCTATTTGATTTGGTGTATGAAATTGGCCGCCTGTATAGTGCTGGAGGATAATATATTTGTGTTTTCAGTATTTGGTTTGCTTAATGATCCATTCCCAATAGGAACTCCGAATTTTACATGAGCCCTACTCAGGTCACTCATATAACGAAGGAGGACAAAAATTAGATCGAAGCAAAATAACGAAATCGAGACCCAGTGGCTAAGAGTGGTTAAAAGCACACGTGAGCTTACCACCCTTCAGTTCCGACATTTTTCTGCTGCCTCTATTTTTAATTTTTCGTCTTTCTCGTCTTGCATACTATGTTCTAGATTTCCGCCAATTCTGCTTGCGTTCTGCTAGAAGACAGGCTGTGGTTTGTGACAACTTCCTCTCAATTAGAGGTTGGTGGGAAGAGAGAAACAAATGTATGGCTGAAAGACGAAAACTTCATATTAAAGATAAGTCTGGAAGCTAAATGAGGTGATCGATTTTTAAGATATATAAGACCCGAGCAGTTGGGAAGTGCGGCGAAAATCAAATGTGCTCGTTGCGAAACGTACGAGGAGTCAACAAAGCAGCTCACATTGAAAACATTGCCAATGGTTGCGTGTTTTCATCTGAAACGATTTGAGCATAACTCGAAGCATCGTAAGAAAATGGACACCAAAGTTTATTATCCTCAGTTCATCGATATGACTCCGTTCACGGCTGCATATAGAGAGCGATCGATCGGACATGAAAAGAAATCAAATAGTGTGGTCGCAGACGCGCTTACGAAGAACAGAAATAAGTGAGTGAAGTGTATATTGTTTTTGACACTCACCTATAAATCGACCGAACTGCGTTTCGTATGTACATATTGCATTATCTTAAAAGGAGCGATAGGTACTGTGTTTAGAGGAGAAGTT
>JPKZ01001930.1:628664-655999 GCA_000803305.1 Toxocara canis
GGAAGCAGAGGGGGGGGGGGGCAGGATATTTACCGCACGGAGGACAGATATCCATTCGTGCAAAAATCTTCCTTGAAGAGAGTTCTGTGAATGAGCGAAACTGCACCGCAGGATCTTTTCCTTTCCAGACACAGCCTACTTATTATCTTATTAAGCGAAAAAAAAAAACATAGAGACCGAAGATTAAAAGATTTCTTTTTATGCAAAGGTCTTTCACTGGGGTCTCGACTTGCGTTTGGTTACCAACGTTCCATTAGAATGAACGCTCCGAATGTTACAAAGAATGAGAAAGCTTTCAGATGTGATATTTTTGCGTTGTTCCGTTTCATTTTTAATCGTTAACACTTTTCAGTTCTGCTGCTGTTACTATGTCATTCTGCTATGATATTGCATAAAAAAGCTCGCAGGAGCTCTGGAAAAGTTGCTATTTTTCAAGATGCTTAGTGGCGGAATTTATGCATAATTAAGATGCAGTATAGCGGAATTGTTTTGCGAAAAAACTTGCTTGACGTATCAAAGAAGGCACTTAAATATACTTAAATTTTTTCTTTGAAACTTGTGACTACTTCAGTGATTACCTGAACGAATATGGAAGAAACTCAATGAAGAAAGAAGGTAAATCGAAAAGTTGAGATGAACATGATACGTCCAATGAACATACGAATGGGGCGCTTAAGTAGGGGACGCGAGCTATATACGTAATCAAATGCCGCTCGTCGTATGTTTTGATTTGGTCGTGGTCCCGATTAAAGTATCGCAGTGTCTATTTGAAGTCCAACTGTATGCATTTCATTATTGATACGAGAATGAAATGATCGAATGAAAAATTAATTTTGATAAGTCTTTCGCTTATGTCGTTCAATTCCAAATGGGGAAGAAAAAATATTTCTTCGTATTCGCATAGCTTACCAATACCTTTCCATTCAAATACGCCTAAAGCTTTGCGTTTTGTTGTTGTCGTTGCTTTTCAGCCTGTGCTTGGCTTTTTTAACAAAGGTCTTTCACTGGGGTCTCGACTTGCGTTTGGTTACCAACGTTCCATTAGAATGAACGCTGCGAATATTACAAAGAATGAGAAAGTTTTCAGATGTGATATTTTTGCGTTGTTCCGTTTCATTTTTATCGTTTTCACTTTTCAGTTCTGCTGCTGTTACTATGTCATTCTCCTATGATATTGCATAAAAAAGCTCGCAGGAGCTCTGGAAAAGTTGCTATTTTTCAAGATGCTTAGTGGCGGAATTTATGCATAATTAACATGCAGTATAGCGGAATTGTTTTGCGAAAAAGCTTGCTTGAGGTATCAAAGAAGGCACTTAAATATACTTAAATTTTTTCTTTGAAACTTGTGACTACTTCAGTGATTACCTGAACGAATATGGAAGAAACTCAATGAAGAAAGAAGGTAAATCGAAAAGTTGAGATGAACATGATACGTCCAATGAACATACGAATGGGGCGCTTAAGTAGGGGACGCGAGCTATATACGTAATCAAATGCCGCTCGTCGTATGTTTTGATTTGGTCGTGGTCCCGATTAAAGTATCGCAGTGTCTATTTGAAGTCCAACTGTATGCATTTCATTATTGATACGAGAATGAAATGATCGAATGAAAAATTAATTTTGATAAGTCTTTCGCTTATGTCGTTCAATTCCAAATGGGGAAGAAAAAATATTTCTTCGTATTCGCATAGCTTACCAATACCTTTCCATTCAAATACGCCTAAAGCTTTGCGTTTTGTTGTTGTCGTTGCTTTTCAGCCTGTGCTTGGCTTTTTTAACCTAACAAATTCAACTTGATAAGTCAAACGATTGCAAAAATATATTGTGGGGCGGTTACCAGTAAAATTTGGGTAAGTTCGGTTTCATCGCTTCCATTGGAAATCAAATACACAGTACTTAACGCCGGCATTAAGTTCAGTGCGATTATTTTCAATTGCGAACCGATGCAAACTTACTTTACTCTTGTATATCCCCTTTCACGCCACCCCTGTCCGCCCTCCTTCCATCTTCATGGCACTCAGGCAACGAAGGAATTGCCAGTCGAATCTGAGCGACTCCTAGTGTTGGTTGGTTGCCCGGTAAGTTTGCTTTTTTCCTTGAAAAGGGTTTTGAAAAAAGTATCGGTGCAGTTTTTTCTTGTAAGAATGCAATTAAAATTTGCTCTCGTTGACATCACATAAGTGGTACTAATGACGAAAACGATGAGTGTAAAAGTTCGACGAACGCTTCGGTCAGCATCCTTATGACGTATTCACTGTTAACAAATTGATGCGTTCTAGTAAACTTATAGACACTACCTTTGGGAATTTCGCCTCTAAATATGACCGTTCTTGAAAATTTTAGTGTTTCTCAGTGCGTATCAATCTGATGGATGCGAGACAGTCCTCAGAAATTATGGTATTGTCGAGTGACCCATTCCCAGCTTTTTCCATTTGGGAGAGGGGATAGCAGTGTTCATAGATAATTTCGATTTCTGGTTTGTTCTTCAGCCGAGAAAAAAGTGCGCAAATGAGATTTGCTTTGTAACTGACCGAAAGACTGGGTGTTGAAGAACAGTGGTGCGGTGCTGCGGTTATCGGGCATCTGCGAAGTTCGTGAGGCGGAATGCGCAACGATTTTGCTCTGTCACCTAGTGTGTCGAATTAGTGCTTTGGGATTTAAGTATTCAGTTGAAAACCGTTGCATTGCCTTAAAGAAATAGCAGCTCCATTCCATATCACTCATTACTTTTGAATCACTCTCATATAATATATCGTCAAAGCAAGTTTTTTCCTAAATAGAGGCCAAGTAGAGTAGTGCGCGAAAAGAACACCAAATACTGGAAGTAGGCGAGTTTTTTGCATGTTCTTGCACTCCATGCATATACGCTCAGTTTCACCAATCGTTGACTCGTATTCGTTTCACTTCATCTCGACGGTGTTACTCAGTTCGTAATTTACAAAAAAGAAAAATTCTTGTGCCGATAATAATACTGAAAGAATATCTGAGAAGAGAATAATGAAAATGCAAAACATATAATTTCAACAAAGCTAATGTGGCTTTGAGTAGTAATGCGCGTGCTTGTTTCATTTAAATGCGCTCAACCATTACTGCGGTTGAAGACGATATTCTTTACCATTTATCGCAATTGCTGACTCAAGTTAACTCGAATATATGCATATGATCTGACTGCATCAGTCGCTTAAAAGTTACCATCTTAAAATGCCGCCTATTTTGTTGAAGGTAATACTTCGTTTCCGAGAATTTTACTGGCGAACTCCCAGATGTTCGTCGTCCGGTTGAAGCGCTATGATCACTGTAACAAAGTGCTGTCAACGAGCATTCCGATGCATCGGCATGCTGTATGCATAATTCGGCTAGAAAACAATCACTTGTACTTTGCATTTCTTAATTCGATATTCAGAGTCAACCCTCATTATCATTCACCAGATCGACAATGCAGTTGCTCGGTTCACAAAAACGGCTCATAGTGGTCGATAAAACGAACAGTACAAACACACGTCGTATAACACCAACTGCCAATACTCGCAAGTGCTTACTGCCCTCTATGACACCGACGATCAACGCTCACAGTGCTTATCCCTCTCTATGACGCATACTCGTTCACCTCTCCCCGTCTCTCAGTTTCAACAACTCCACTCACCATTACAACATTTACTCGAACTCGACCAGACCCTCACACACTTACGTAGGCCAGATGTATCATCAGTGTATTATAATCCCAAGCACTGCTCAGCAATGTTGCCGCTTAACGCGGGTAACTTAACAAATAAATGTAAGGGAATTCCAAAGAAACATAAAGTCATCTACAACTTGAAAAATCTTTACAGCACTGGACCGAGGGAACTGACGGATTCCTGCTTCCAAGAAATCCGTTTAAAAATTTTTAGCTTCCTCTGAGCTTCTATTTCATGTCGTATTGCGGGGCGAGGTGCGAAAGACCTTAGCTTGTTAGCGCATTCGAGACCCCGGTGGCAGTAAGCGTGTGAGAATAGTGGAGGAATAAGTTGGAAATCATAAACACAGAGCATTATTCAGTGCATTATTGTTGGGCACATTATTCAGACTGATCATAAACACTGGTCAAATCTCCTGTCGCCTTTTCGTCTAAAAGCAAACGGCTAAAACAACATAATAATCGGCAATGACTCCTTCCTTTAAAAATAGTTCCAAAAATTACTACAAGTAGGATAGCAAGTTTAAGGTTGGTGCGAAAAAATGTCTGACACTAAGCGGCCTGTCAGCTCGATTAATAGTCATCCGCCCCTGCTGATTCATACTCACCTATAGCTTGCGCGCTTGGCATGCTACTTCTAGTGTTATGCCTCACGCCTTCAGCGTATAGAAACTTGAGGGAAATATCTTCATCTGTCTGCAGCCATTAAAGCGTATAAAGTCGATATGATGTTCGCTGTGCTTTCATCAAGACTCGAAACATGCGCTAATAAACAACAACTTCTAATCAGTGTAATTTTTATTGTCTGTTAGTATAACGAACAAATGATAAAACACGCACAATTATTATTATTATTATTATTTAGTCGACAACAAATCGTCAATAAAACCATCAAAAGAACTCTTTGGGCTATGATTTGGCTTTCTTTAAACTTATTTCCTTCAACCGAAAATAACAATGAGTTTTTCTAACGTTTGGTTCTTTAGCAACAAATCAGTGAGATCAGCATAAAGTTAAAAGCCAAATCACAGCCGCTTCTTTCTTGCATGTGCTAAGAACAAGTGAAACACGAAATGCCACCAAAACGGATGATGCCGAAATCGATGATGAACGGGCCAAACATTAAACATTAAGAAAATCAATTTTCGTTTTAAAATGCACGCAAAATCAAAATTACGATTGTATCCCATAAGCGCTCAATTCCAGTCTGAACACTTCATAAGATACCATTTATTGAGAATATGAATCCTTCAATTCAACAAACAAAACGCAACTGAATGCCCTTCACCTCAGCTCATCTCAAAACCGTTTGTTTACTAAAGCCAAGATTGTATTCTCATTAGTCTCCGATAACGCAAAAAAAAGCGTATCAATTTGTCGTTCCTTTTAGCATCATATTTTCAACTAGAAATTTGCTTCACTCATAGCAACAAACGATCTACATACTTCAATCGACAACAGCTTACAGTATTTACACGAATAGCGATCACACATGCACACATAGACGTTGCGTTCGTATTGTGGACATCGTTGTTTCTTTGCAAGTTAACCACTTAGAACCAGCGAAACTGAACATCAAGCAATTCCAACGATGTTTTCCAGCAAACGCATAATGATCGTCACCACCACTTCGCACCACCTACCATAAATCGACGTCCACATATGCACCAATACTTGTGGCAATATTTATATTCCAACTCACTGAACGATGATTTCGAGACTACTTGTTGAACTGATCGAATCACGATCGGGATCACGATAGGATTCAGGCGCCGACGCCACAAATTCAATGTTGCCAGCGCTGGCAACCTGTTGTTCGACGGGGTCATCCACATTGGCAGTTTGATTCCTCAGAAAATCGTTCGTATCCTCCACAAATCCTGATTCAGGGCTATCCGTATCGAGAGCATAATCGCTCTGCGACCGTGATACCACTTCATGTACTGTCGGTAATGGGGTGCCGACGAGGAGACTCTGCGACTGGCCTGCACTGGACAACGAACCGAGCGCCGTCGAACGTGCTACACCACTCGACGAACGATGATGATGCTGAAGTGTGGACGACTGAGATCCTTTCTTCAGATTAAGACAGTGTGTCAAACGTGAGAAGAAACGTGGTGAGCTTAAGCTCACGTTCATTCCACTGGAGTGGGCTCCAGCTGGAGATGGTGAACTATTTGACGAGGAACATGAGGACTGCTGAAGAGGGGAACTCGAGGTTGATGACGCTTGAAGTGAAGCAGATGAAGAAGAGCAGCACGAACTCGATGAACTGGGTGAACTCGAACAACATGCCGGCAAGTCGAGTGCCGGATGACTGACCTGTTCGAATGACGCCGCACGATCTGCTTGCTCAAACAATGTTGTATGGTTTGTCTGTTCAAATGTCGGATTTACGGCAGACAACTGCATTTGCTGTTGCTGCGAACTGCACGGTTCCTGGCAATAGGATGTCAAACTGTCCTTATCGTTGCCGACTGATGAGCGTGGCATAAAAAAGAAAGGATTCGATACGCTGATTTCAGCAGGTGGTGTGAATGAAAGTTTCTGCAGCTCCGTAGATGGTGATGGGAGATCTTCGTCCACTACCTGTGGTATACTCAAAGCTTTTCGTTGCTTGAATCCACCCAGTGCTCTTGGCCGATCGAGGACGCATGTGCTGGCACAACATGCCGAAGTCGTAGTGGATAACGAGGCTCTAGCAGAAACGACAGTGGTCGCAGATTCCATAGCACGTTTCCCATTAGCGTTCATTTTGGAGGATGGTTGCCGCACGTCACTGTCCCAGAAACTGTGCGGTCGAGCCAACTTTTGGAGGATGGTTGCCGCACGTCACTGTCCCAGAAACTGTGCGGTCGAGCCAACTTTCCACTCGATGAAATTTGCTCGCAGCTGATTGATTTCGCGATTTTCGTTGTGCATTCCATTTGCACGTACTTCTGCAATGAAGCATTCTTTAACACTAGAGCATCGGATCACCAACATTGTGAAGAATGATGGATACGTTTGGGGAAAAGAGCAAAAATCATATCTCTTAACAAATTTATCAAATGCATAACGAAGATGCAAAGCAGCAGGGAAAACATCTGAATTTTTTTCAATCAAAAATTCATTGGGCGGTTTGCTAGAAAGATAATCTGAACTTGCCGGTTACTTCCAGCAACGAATTAACAGCAAGTAAGTCACTCGATATAACATGATTTACTCAGCTACCGTCACTTACACGTATTCTGATCTCCCGGCGCTCTATACTTCATACGACCCTATTAGTACGCCTTCGGCTAAGCACCTGTTTCGTTTCGAAAATTCTCGGCGATTCGTTCGATGAATCCGAAGAGGAACAAAGTCCAAAAGAATTCGAGGAGGATGACGTGACATCACCAGTGCCTGGTGATGACATCAGACGGCATTCTTCCCTCAGCTGTGATTCATACTCCAGCAGCTGACCCATGAAGTTGAAATTTGGTGAGATTGATGGTCGCTTCTCCTTTACGAACCTGAAAAGACAATTTAACATTTTAATCTGAAAACATGTCCGACTTAGCCTTCAACTTCTGAACATAAACT
Source organism: Toxocara canis (assembly GCA_000803305.1). Classification (NCBI taxonomy): domain Eukaryota; kingdom Metazoa; phylum Nematoda; class Chromadorea; order Rhabditida; family Toxocaridae; genus Toxocara; species Toxocara canis. The sequence continues at coordinate 635,908 of JPKZ01001930.1, forward strand.
TATTACTTTCTTCCTCCTGTCTCGCCCTCTTTCGGTTTTGCCCCAGTTCATATACATGTATATATATATATATATGTATATATATACGTATATATACGTATATACATACATATATACGCATATATATGTACACATATATAATAAGCATGCACGTATTAGATGATAATCAACAAACAGAACACACCACCAAACCAAGTCATTCGTGCATCAATATTTCTTTTGGAATGCCCCACTGAAAATAATATGAGTAAAAATTGACTCTGTTCTCAAGGAGGTGCATAATGTAGAAGCCAAATTCAGGAAGTTTACTAAGACAGAAACAAAAGAGCAAAATAAAGTTTCGCTAAATTTTACTGCCAAAACACTATGGAACAACTACAAGTTTCTTTTGAAAGGTCAACAGGACATACTTCAATCACAACGGGAAGAACTCATTCAGAATGTTGTTAATTAAATAAGTGGAAAGAATGCTCACCTATAGGCCTGCTCAGAAGTCCATTTGTTCTGCCTCATAATATAGGCAATAGCCAGTGTTGGACTACGCGAAATGCCCGCCAAACAGTGAATTAAAACCACTGAACCACACTGTGAAACTTTGTCTGAAAATTTTAGCACATTTACTTTACTGGTTTTATATTCATCCGTACATCGTTTTCAAAAGCCAAAGAGATAGCAAAAACGAAAACGTGCGGCACGCGTCACATATATAACACGCTGCAATGCGGTCGAATATCGTCGCATGAAACAGCCACGAAGCAATAGAGCGTGCCTTACTTTAACGATTTGCTATACTCCTAACTTACGTATAATAACAACTGTCTGCACAGGTATATTTACACTTATTCTTTACAAGCTCTAGTGAAGCAAGGTAATGATCAATTTCATAATCAGCTTTAATCCAGTTTGATTATTTAGCTTTAATGCAATGTATTCCAAAATGCAGCTTCTCAAATCTGCTAGAAACAAAACTTTGAATTCTCGCACAACGGTTCAGTTAATGCGAGCGAGATCGCGCGAAAGCAAACTATTTTTTTAAAGACCATGCAAAAAAAACTTTCCTACACTGTTGGATCATGCATGAAAGAAGTTTAGGAAAAAAAGTATGTAAGTAATTTACGGAAATCATTACGTAATAAATATCTCAACCAGATCTGATCAAGTATTATCCGCCTATTGCAGTGGGACAAGATTTGGCGATTACCTCGAAAAAACACACCAAAATATAACTCGTTTATTTCACCGTGAACAACGTCCACCATAATATACTGCAATTCAAATGAAAAAAAGACAAGTACCCAAGAACTTGAAAGCCTCCTCGAAATGTGGCAATAACTTTTCTTGATATGAGTCGTTGACCGGAATTCGCATAAAGTGACCATCTTGTTTTACGCTCTCCGGACGCGGGCAGTTCACGCTGAGGTTTATAACATATTGTATTCCATATTTCTGAAAACGCTGTTTTGATCCAACGACAACAAAATATAACAAAGCTATTTTCATATTACATGCCTAGCATTATAGCATGCTGAACATACCGCCGATCCCGGGCAAACAGCATAAAACAGAATATGCGTTTTCGATGAAACATCTCGTCATATCGAAAACACTGCGACTTGGACCATGATAAATGCCGTTACTCTTACTTCGACCCTTTACAATATCGCTGCGTGGTAATAAATCACGACTGTGCGTAGTGATTCGTCCTACTAACGTTACTACGCAGTTTCACGAAAGAACCACTTCACTGTGATCGAATTAACGCAGAACTCGATTTGTCGCATAACGAATATAACTATGAGTTTAACTGCGATCTGAAAACACATGTATGCTTGCGCAATACAAATCAGTAAAGTAGTTGCTGCAAACTTGTGGAGCTGCTCCAAACAAAATAGACGGGCATGGGTAACCAAATCATGTTTTGCCAACCCCTTTTTCATTCCAAAGAAATAAAATGAGCAGAAAGGCAATCCCAAAGCCGTTTACAGAAGTCGCAGAACTTGAATCCGCAGGCCAAATATTCCTACCATGTTCTTACAAGCGCCAACATCTAGCTCAACAGCTAAATGAACAAGCTATTGAACATCGATAAAGCAAAGCAGTATAAGTAAAAAGCTTACATTTAAAAGCGCTGGATCCAAGGCATCCTGTTGTGAACCGAGATAGAGAAACGGGAGAATTTCAGTGGGTCCATCCGATGCGGCTGGAAGGCACGGTTGTGAGATACTATTGCTGATCGGCATTTCCGGAGTGGGCTGAAGCTGCTGTTCGCAATCGCGCACACCCGACGAACTTTCACACAAATCCGGAAAACGGTTGCGAAACTCACCAAAGCCGTCTGCAAACAAAATCGCTCTCAAGACACAGCACGACCACCAACAGTAACATCAAAGATAAAATTAAAACAGCTGTATCGAATACAGCAGCCGCACGCATGTAGGGAAAGCAATTAATCGAGCAGTAAAGGGAAATATTTTTCAGATGGCATTGTGGGCAGGACCCTCATCGACCACGTGGCAGCAGAGAGCGGCGGTGGGGAGGAAGCGAGGGGATATAAAAAGGGAAAAAGAGAGGGAGTAAATCCGTTATCAGGTGTGAAGAGGAGGAGGAAGCAATGAAAGATGCAGTAACTGACTTCAGCAGTAGACATGAGTCAGCATGGATTACATGTGTGGCAGTGCTCTAGCGCATGCGTCTAATGGCGACATATTGTCTGCTCATGAAACGTATCTTAACTATTTACAAACGACAACATCGCTCAGCTTTTTTATTCGTAGAGCGGCATTAAAAAATAAAAGCGGGTAAGCAATGCCATAAGAAGCGCTGGTAGCCAGTGCTGAGTAGCGCTCGCACATGAATGAAAATCAAGATAGCGTATATGAGCAAGCGTGTTCCCTCCTAACTAAAAATACGGCGTATGTATAACGAACGCATAACATTTTCACCGACTGTGATGCTAATACAGCTTACAAATGTCATGTAAGAACAGCTAATTCAATGAGGCTGTACGCACCTCAACGTCTCAGCACATCACGTTCCACTATTCAGAAGCACACATTCGACAAGATACCCCAAGGATTGTTTTACACCAACACCCCATCCCCTCCCCTCTCTCCCCTCATGCACCTACTCCAGTGGTGATTCCACTAGCCGGTTTTTCCCAAGAACGTTATGGTTAGCACAGAAAAAATTGTTCCGATCGTTCTACCAGGAACGACTTCACATCGCATTCAGGCTTCCCAATATGCTAATAACTACCTTACAATCGAACTAAAACCAAAAAAAAGCTTCGGCCGGAGATATAGCGAGTACAAAAGGCAAAGAAATGAACACCAGTAAACCTGAAATATAAGCAGAGAGCTGTTAATTCAAAAATAAAACAAGTCCGGTATGAAAATGGACCAGCTACCTCAGAAACTATGGAAATGGTCCAGCTATCTCAAAAATTCCGATTCAAAACCGGGCAATAGTATTATTTCAGCTCACCAGAGGAAAGACCTCATTTCAGAGGAAAACTGAATTTTAAGAGAAGGGATCTTAAAGCAGCATTCAGAAATGGTGGGACTAAAAATTCTTAAAAAGTAGCATGCTCGGCGGAATGGGGCTAGAAATAAGATGCGTGGCAAATCAGACGAGAGAAGGAACGCAGGAACCGATCCGCATCTGTGGAAACGAGAGGAAAATATTAGAGGAAAAGGTGCCTAAATCCTAAGGTTTGCGGTAGTATGGTTCTCTACAAACCCAAAAATAAAAAATTTTTACTTTTCGTTAATTTGAGAAACCAATTCAAATTAAAGGAAAGTAAAAATAATATTGCCGATTAATGACCCACACTGGTTCGTTACTGCATTTATAACCAAAAATGCCGACGTGCGGTTGAATGCGAAACGAACAAACCACGTCGCCCCAGTAAACAACAATTCGTCGAATAACAAGCCAGCAATGCACCAAATCTCTGCGAGTCACAAAACTGCTAACAACCACCCCCACAGCCAAATTCGGAAACAAAACCGAAATAATGCATGTAATCGTAACTGAACCGCACTCGATGCAACCGACACCTAACTGCGTAATCATTACAACAGATCCAGTCGAGAAGAACGAAGTTCGCCGAAACAACAACTAGCAAACACCAACGTGCCACAATTACATATATAACAACAAAAAAGTTGAACTTCATTGAAAAAGATAATCATCAATGCTATTCGAGTAATTTACAACCTACGATCATGTGAAGTGTCTGTCGTTTTGTAAACGGTTCAACGGAGGCGAAATAGAAACCATGCCTGACAGCACATTCCAAGCTGCTGCTGTCAAAGCAACAGAATAGTACAACAGCAACTTTCCCGAAAATCTAATCCAGAAAAAAATACCGTTGTAAAAACAGGAAAAGAATACTATTTAAATGAAAAATCAAAACTACTATGGGGCAGAAGTGACTCAGACATCGCGCAGCAACTTTCTTCAACTGTACCCGATGAATCGCTTTCCTTTAACTCCAAGCTGCTCTCATCCCTATTACATGTGATCTTGCTTTGTATCTCTCTTGCTTCCTACGCGATATTGTTCGGCCATTCACCCGCATCAATCTCAACGAATTTAATAAGCGCGTTAGAGCTGAGCCATACCTATCGCAAAAAAAAAAACAGTTCAGTTCAATCCAGTGAAGGCAAATTGGAATGAGCTACTGTCTCGATAATTTTTCTGCAACGCTCTTTAGTGATATGTCTTCCTCTGATTAATGACATTTCTAAAACGTTCGAAAGGTAGAACTTCAAGCACGAGAGCTTAGATGATCAAGTCTGCTATCAGGTGCCTCGAACTCGAGTCCACTTCTCCCATAACAACACTCCGGTCAGCGCAATTCCTATATAAAAGGAAGTTAGAAATAACTGCAGATGGAAAACAATTTCTCGCGAACTGTTAGGTTCGATCAAGTAGCATTCACTGAAAACAACTCAAAGCCGATCTATCAACAATAGCAATAACGGCAATTCACCAACAGCTCATCTCAAAAGTGGCTCAATGAACTCGACTTTCTACTCCCATTTATATGATCGCGCATCCAACTGCGTATACGTGCGAACGGTAAGCAGTTCAGTTCAATCCAGTGAAGGCAAATTGGAATGAGCTACTGTCTCGATAATTTTTCTGCAACGCTCTTTAGTGATATGTCTTCCTCTGATTAATGACATTTCTAAAACGTTCGAAAGGTAGAACTTCAAGCACGAGAGCTTAGATGATCAAGTCTGCTATCAGGTGCCTCGAACTCGAGTCCACTTCTCCCATAACAACACTCCGGTCAGCGCAATTCCTATATAAAAGGAAGTTAGAAATAACTGCAGATGGAAAACAATTTCTCGCGAACTGTTAGGTTCGATCAAGTAGCATTCACTGAAAACAACTCAAAGCCGATCTATCAACAATAGCAATAACGGCAATTCACCAACAGCTCATCTCAAAAGTGGCTCAATGAACTCGACTTTCTACTCCCATTTATATGATCGCGCATCCAACTGCGTATACGTGCGAACGGTAAGCAAAAGTTCGTCGCTAAGAACACAAAATTGTTTGCTGAATAAAACAGCAAAGAAAAATGTGAGACGCTGCTGCACCGGAGGTACATGCTCTTCCTCTCTCAATGAACATCGTACTGAGAAGATGATGAATCATCAAGCAAATTACACACCGACAGACACATATACACATACATACACATATACAACTCTTCTAACACATTCACTTCGAGACGTTGGCGTTTCGCGTACGCATCATAAACCATCATCCCATGTGACATAACTGGTTTGCCATGAGATTTCGTTCCTTTCTTTTTCGATGATACTCCAAAAACATACGATTCTCGCTCACTTCATTATCACGATAGCTAGCCCCGTTTTAAGTTCCGTCAGCATGTCCAGTTGTTGTGTTAGAGCATTGCAAAGCTGTACGAACTGGACTGCTGCCAAAATATCATCACTAAGGACCTAAGTTAGTATAACGTTGCAATAACCAAACAAGTTATCAAGCCGATATACTTGCACGCAAAGAGACCAAAACGAGATGTTTTCGTTCACAGATGCAAAAAACCCACAAGTTATATGGTGTTCTACGTATTAGCGATCAGCGCATTCATCAATATGGCTTCATTTCCCTTAACCTAAACATAAAGAGAACTAAATTTCCCTCATATTCTCTCTCCTCTGTTAAGTCAAATTAATTCATAGAGGCATGAAAGTAAACAAAACCAAAAAGGTGAAGAGAAGAAAAAAGACGGTGAATTTTAAATATCAATAACGAACCGTTCATATCCTGATAGTCCATGAACAGGTAGGCAAATGATTTTGATTATAAGGCACAAAGTAAACGAAAAAAAAACAAGCGATTCTTATGCGCTGAAGAACATATCATGCAGGAAAACATAACAAAGACGAAGGGAAAACTTAAAACTGCCAAATCGACGACAATTACTAATTACGCCTTGTGGACGTGCTGAATGAGCGTAAAATTCGTCGAATAATGGCATAGAGAAGAAATATATCCGAAATTAGGATTTAAAACTTAAAACTTTGAAGTTGGATGTACAACTTTCACAAGAAAAATGTATTGATGCGCAGAATATAACTCAAACGAAAAACAATTAGGCATAGAAACTTTTATAGAACTTCCACTGTAAACATTTGGTTTTGAAAGAGATCCAAGAAAAAAAAAGTTTAAATAAAATACCGTAAAGATTACTTTCCATACGAACGAAAAACACAGATGAACGAGATTTCCCAAATGAAAACGCTCCAACAGAACGACTATCACTCCAGTGGAAGAGCCCCTTCATGTAACGCATTCATTATAAATAGTCCGCTTCAGTCAATCTTCGTTAAGCCTGAACGCACAATACGAATGCTTTTCGACATACTAATTAGTATAATCTTTTGTTCAAGTCATTACTTTAAATCTAATCGTATGAAACCGGATTTCCGTCAATTTGATGAAAGTTCGCATGAAAACCGGAAAAAAACTACCCAAGCAAACACGTCCGAAAGAATTTGAAATTACAACTGCATAAAAAGCAGAACTAAGGACACACACACAAAAAATGATATTTCCTTCTGTGAACGCAAAACAAGTTCCGAAACGGCCAACCGGTTGACTGGCTTAATCAGCAAAACAAATTCAATAAGAATAACGAATGACTGTTCACGGGAAGCATAACTTGCATAAGGCTGCAAGTGTCAAATAATATGATCTACTGAACGTGACTAATCGATATCCAAGCTTTATCTGCAGCACCTTAAACAACAACGCTTCCCCAATAACAACTTCACAACACTGCGATTCTCACTAAAAACGCTCCACCTACCAAATTTCAAATTACGTACCATCACATTTAAGCTTTAACATCAATCAATCCTTTACAACATTCCACCTTAACGTTAACGAATTCCTTACGTCACATCCACTGTCGACCAATCAAACTACCCACACATTTACATATCGTATCGCGCGCAAAATCATATTGTGTAGGCACATCACATCGCGTTAAATATTCTGCGAAATAACAATCCGAGACTATACTGACTATTCTACACACACTGCTGCACAATACCGTCGCATATGACACGTTACTAAACATACACTGAACAGTTACTGAAGACGAAACGCTTACGGTGCTGACCGCTGCGTACCAGTGAAGAAAATAATTCATGAAAACTGAAAATAATGCACAAACAGACAAAACAAAGTGAATGTACAAAACTATCCGATGACAACTCCTAAGTTTATAGTGAATAAAATTCTATAGATTTCACATGCTTAGGAGGACTGTTCATGGGAAGCATAACTAGCATAAGGCTGCAAATGTCAAATAAGCCTGAGCCTCTTCCTGTTATAGGCAAGTCGTTGTCTTCAAAGGGTACTTTATGTGATCATCCCTGTCTAGGAAGTATTAGGACTAAAGCTGTTTTCATGTGAGAACACGAATTCGCATATACTGACGGTGGGAGAGGAAGAAAAAAAGAAAACGGCAATCCAATCAGAACTCTCACTCCCTCCCTACCTCAGATGTAACCAGCGAGCATCCTTTAAGAATCTTCGTTTTTTCAAAGGAATCTTCAAATTGAAAATATCAAATTTTTCCTGAAAATTTATCGTTTTCTCAATCTATACTGCAAATGATACGTATTCAATCCGGAAATGCTTTGCATGAGAGTGACCTAATAACGCGATAAAGTTTTGTCGCCTGGTGTTTCTGGATGGGATCCCTACGAAGGAAGAGAAAGATGAAAATTTTTCCTCGCCAAAAAAACGCCCTAATACAAGCCAAATAGCGAAACAAACTAGATATGAAAAAAAAGAAAGGCGTGTTATTAGTTAAAGAGCAAATGAGTTTACAGGCAACTAATGCCTAGCGAACGATATCGATCTTCATATATTTCAGCCGATCGCTGTTCATCAACCACCTTAAATCACACTTAAACACACAACGAAAACATGATTACAGTAAAGAAATTTGAAATCTGCGTAATACTAATGATGGGACGTTCATTTCCCTTAAACATGCTTATGATCACATGCTGAGCACTATGGAAGCATTACAAATTTCTCATCCTTTGCAAACACAGTGCTATAATGGTGTTACCGATATGAACATTCCTGTGAGACATAAAATAAAAAATAAAAACAAGTCCCAGCCTTAGAATAAATGTGTGAAACACCAAAAGCCTGCTCCTAGAAACGCAATAAATCAAAAATGAAAAAATAAACAAATAAACAAACAAACTTGACCTCAACATATATATACACATATATATGATCGCAGGACGGAGTGAAATTTTGGTCTTTTCCATTGCAACTTTCGAAATGAGCCTCTTTCAAAACAAATCTATGAAATGTTATCGTAAACGATGTACAAAGTTCTCTTGCATAGAGCGCAAAGCGGTAGTTCAAAAGAAATATGATGTAACTGTGAATGGTGGCATAAAGCGGTGAAGTTTTGAATGGGTGCAATTCGCAGTTCAGCAAGTGGTGTTTGTCGATGTAAACGTATTCGCTGATGTTTGGTGAAATTTTACATGATTCATCGAATGGCATTCTTTCAGTATATTGCTAAACAATGTATCTACCTGCTACAACCTTTTGAATACAATATTACATAATTCAAACTACAATACTACAACCATCTCACTAAGCATTCATATGGAACCTTTGCCAATCATTCATAATAACTCAGAACGTACAGTTAAAGAGATACAAAATGAGGTGATGCTAAATTGTAAGAACAATGAGCAAATAGAGAGTATCGACAGTCAAAAGTGAGTAGCACCCTTTTTTTGTTTAGATGCGATTGTTGATGGTAGTGCCACAACACAGCATGGCACAGCCCAAACTGCACGGCCATCAACGAAATCAGTCAATTATCGAATCGGAACACACACCAACTGTGCACTCGTTCATTTGTTTACCTCTAGCTAACGCATCCGATGTATACTCTTGATGTTCGCTAAAGAATTCTCTCTGCAGGTGAGAATGCTGGAAGCCAAAAACGTCCAACAGTTCACAAAAATCAAGCATCCGTACAGACCAGAGAATTCTTATTTTTGTATTTTCTCTCACTGTTGTGAGACGACCGCACGCCGACTCATTTCATGTTTCCCTTGGTGATGGTTGTTTTTGTCTGTCTCATTGCACTGCAGTAATTCTCGGCTTCTTTTGTTAACTATGTCTTCAAACTAGATGGTCAATTACGTTCGTTGTGGAGGACTCACTGGTGCTTTATCGTGCTTGACGTTCTCCTATGGTCCTCTACATTTCTTCTCAGTTTTCCAACATTTCTACAGTTCTGCTGTAAAGCATTTCTTGAACTCTACTTCTCGACTCCGGCAAACCAAGAACTCGGCTGCGGTACAACACTTATTATAGAGCTTACTGTGTATCAAGCAAAACACATAACAGCTATATTTTTCATCACGAACAACCTAAACATATGTACCAAAAAACCCTTTTGCGTTACGATTGCAACGAACGACCTAAATTTTCTCTCATTTCTTAGCCGCAAAATTGTCACTCATCTCTTTAGACATTTCTCGAAAAAGAACTATAAGATATAGTCTCATCAAACTTCGAGTTTGTCTTCAACTGATACCTCGTTTCGATAGTAATGATTTTAGGCTTTATTCCCTCTAATTTGTCCACTTTGAATGTTCTCATCATTCATTACTTTACTTCGCGAAATAAAATACTTCAAAGCAACAACAGCAATCAATTTGGTTACAACTGCGACAGGAAAGCGTTATAACGATCCCAAAACGACAGAGGCAATCAATTACCAGAAGTTAAAATTGAAGACTTTTACAGAGTGCAAAAGAAAAGCGCGTAAGCGAGACAAGTGGAAAAGGCATAACATTACGCTATTCACTTAACTACCAAATATTATCTACTCAGCTACTAACTCATTTATTAAACGTATCGCCATCGATTTGCGAAAAAAAAAAACGATCGACAATACATTCCACATGATATCAAATAAATGCTTGGTGTGCATGAATAAATCAGAACGGTTTTTCTTCATTTCATTAAATCCTATGAAGTGTTGCCTCTCTTTGAGGATAGCCGCCACAAATAAATGCGGTGCAAAAAGAGCCGTTTTTGGTCCGATGATGGCAGCAAACGGCAGATGTGAACAACCGCTAGGCAGAGATAGATAGGCGCATGATTCAGCACGCAGACGCATATGAGAAGCGCGTGAAAAACAACATTCAAATATTCTTTGGCGTTTTGTTATTTATTGTACAATGCAATCGCCCACCAACAAGAAAAAAACGTGTTCTCGATTCTCTGAAATGTTTTATTTGCCACTGAATGGGCCCATCTGGATGCCAGACACATCCCTTATCTATCAAAGAGCCCTATCCCACTGTTATGCCTGATATGGTCACTAATTACCCCATCGTAGCGCTTCCAAGCTTCAAAGATTTGGCAGAATCGGAAATTACCTATATGGATGAGGTAGCCTAAAATTAGCTTTTTGGCAGCAGTGCATGCGCAAGACTACCCTCATGATTGGTGAGCACACCAATCTCAACGAAGGCGCAGTAAAATGAGTGACCAACCAGGTTTTCCCCTGCAACACCTATCAAGCGATATCCGTAACCATGCAAATGCAGTACAAAGAATCCCAATCAAGCCATTAGCAAAAACAATTTCGAACACTTACGTGGACGTGTCAGTGTCAGCGCCGAACTATTTGGACGCCTGAATCCATTCGGACGACGCATATCTTGAAGATACCGACGGCAGTGAAATGCAACCGCACCAAATCAGATTCACGTCAACGTTTTTTCAAATCGACCAGCACCCGACGGGTGTTTGCGCAAAGTGGAGCAAAGCAAAGCAACACACAATGGACGCCGCCAATATATAAATATGGAAGGATAGCAGTCGCAGCCAGAGCCACAACCACAGCGTCGTTGCCGTGAATAATGTGCCAGCAGCTACGAGCCACTCAACAGCGATTAGTGCAGCCCACAACACACGCAAAGCGCACACTAGGATCGCTGGGCCGTATATATGAATATGGAGCGAGGAGGCAGGACAGGGCTTAATAACGGTCGTTTCAACAGCTAGCTGCACGAGAGCAGGCCGTAGTGCGGGTGGTTAACGATGCACAGCTATATGGCACCACCACCGTATAGAAGCATCAATATCGCCTAAGAGCTTTATGAATAGTGGGCGAGTGGTTGCGTGCTTATGCGCGACCGTGATGCTTTAGTGAAGTGTGTATGGAGGTGCTGCTAACAGTATAGTATGGCTGCGCAAGTAAGTACGCATTTGAAGCCAGGATGAAAAGTATCCGGGAACGAACACAGTTAAGCAGAGTGCTTGAGTGGAGAGCTGCAGAGAAATAAGCAGTCGAAGTGACAGCCGCAATGAGTCCAAGGGCCTAAACGGCCGCCATAGTCAACACTTTAGCGTACGCAACCATGACAGCCGCGCACATACATGCACAGACGCATAGACATCCCCAGTGGTCAGGCCTTGAGGCTTTAATCGATTGCGGCTGCCAGCAAGCAACGTCGTCACATGGAGACAGCCCAGAAGCAACCAGCACTCAAGCCCCGCTTACGATGACTCATCATCATCACGCCAAACCCTCGTCACGTCTCCTCAAAGCGTAAGCCTAAGGGAACAACTGCCAACACTACGATATTAGAATGCTGGCCGAGTTCTTATAATCCCCACACTGAACTGAAGATGCAAACGGAATTGAGGTCTCGTGTGCTGATGCCAGATGTTGCACTCTCCTCCTCCCCCTCCCTCACCTTTTACTGTAGGCTTGCTTATCAGATTATTCACATGCTTCAATCGCAACAATTACGCCTTTCTTAAAAATGAATGCGATGACCGAAGAAAGCGCTCAGCCATAAAACGGTAAAAAAGTCTCAGTGTCAGGCATCAGAAGATACTTGGGACCAAATCTAATACAACAACTACTGTCCCCTAAAGAAATAGATTCTTTAAAGTACAAAATAAAAAAGCACAGCTTCTAACATAAACAAAAATTTCAAAAAAAACACACCACGCAAGTTCTCCAGAAAAAATTACAGTAACCCATCAAAGAGGGACGACAGGCAATATTCCACCTTAATGTGGCCCTATGAACTTCCTGTACTAAAAAATCAGCTGAAACCACACTGCTTCTCAGCCATCTTTATCGCATATTATATTAGTCTCATAGGCCTCACATTTTTTGTTGATAAAACTAATATTAAGTGTATATTCAAATGACCACTTCAGCAGACAACTGCTTGAATGGCCGCCCACTGAGCCCCTCAAAAGCGCAGCTTAGCAGACCATTTTCTGCCATAAATCTCGAAGATAGTGAACAACAGTGAACAAATAGTGAACAACTCTTCGCTTCATATTTCAATTCATGCACCGTAGCGACCTCACTATTATCTCCCAGTTGTGGAACATCACTCCTTCCGTTCTTTAACCAGCGAAATGATATCATCCCTATTCAAGCTCTGATGTCTCATTTCAAGAACTACGCCGCGTTGAAACCATGTGCTCGACGATGCTGCTGCTCGCTTCCGGCCTGATCCCGCTCGCGTTAGATGAGTCATCACGCGTAATCCAATCCAACAATGCCTCTCTCCGCCTCTCTCTCTCTCGCTCTCACTCTCACAGATCGAGTGGACAATGGTCGAAACACTCGTCAGGGCATCAGCAGTAAGCAAGCAACAGAGATTTGCGGCAATCACGATTCGTCATCTAATCAGCGCGTCGCTAACGGCCCTTTCAAAATCGCCATTCTTCATTTGCACCAACAGCCAATTCACACGACCACACAATGCAGTGTGCATAATGCATTCCTTGCGAAACGGGAAATTTATTCTTTACATACCATAAGTTCAGTTATCATTACCAATATTCTACCAGATGAAGGGCTGTATTCCACCATTTTTCATCGCTCGTGAACACCATCTTAGGAGAAAGGAAAGGCCCCCAGAAGGGTGGATTCGTTAAATCAATGCGGCGACATCTTACAGCATGGGAAATTGCAAGCCCCAATGTTGGCTGACTTTCGACCTTCTATAACAGTGCTCTTCGACCACATCGGCTCCGAAGCAATCGAAGACGAGAAAGTGCGCAACTTCCAACCAGTTTGCAGATAACAGTGAACGACAACTGTAGCAGATGCGAATTCGCATGACAGACTTACGCAAGGGCTAGGCATTGCAAATATGCGTCGAATTCCCATCCGACAACGGAGTCCAAGTTGAATCTTCTTGGAATTCAATCTGAAGCTCTTCCACACGCTACAACCATCCTATTGATTTTGTAAGAATAACAAAACAATCCGTTGAATTTGCAAAACTCAGCCACAAGAATTTCATTCAATCTTTGTTCTCTAGTCAAGAAAAACGATAAGAATGATTATGCACTCAGCTTCGAAGATACGAACATCGTCGGTATAAGTCAAAATGGAGGTGAAATTATACTGATTCCGCAGATATCGAATTATTTAAAGCAGATAAGGCCTTCAAAAAATTTACTCAGAACGGGATGAGGAAGAATGACGAATGTGCGCCAATGCATGAAGCTAAAGTTGGCCAATATTCAGCCACAGTCATCAGGCCATCGCCGAAAAAGGATTTGCCAGTTAAAATCAGTTTCATTTGCCAAATCAAGCAATCCTCTCTTCCCTTCACTAACTGCAACATGAAAAATTCTATTTTGTTCAAATCCTGACTCTTTCGAGAAACAAATGCTGCAAATGAAAGCTAACAATCAAAAATATTAGTAAAAAATTTAAAAAATCACTACACAAATCACCAATCACATCAGAAGAGCTCAGAAATCAGAGAGGAAGCTGTAAAAGACAACATTAAACTATTCGACGAATCTCACATCCCGAAACATAAACGAACACTTCCGTTTAAAACGATCACTAAAAAATGAGTCACCTCTACGAATAAAATAATACGCTCTCCAGCTCTGCTTGATAAAGCTCATAAAAACAAATATGGGATCATTTTAGTGGTGAATCCACTTTCGAGCAAAGACAATTGAAAATAAGCATAAGTTAAACGTGGACGTCATGACTCGTTTACAAATGGAACCCATCATCCAGCCAGGCAGATGCCAGATGCATTTTGGCAAGATATTTCGAACAAATCAAGAGCACAAAATAGCGCGGTACCGAGAAGTGGAACCCTTCAAGATGATACAATTCGAACTAGTCAACCGCTGGAATGGATGCTATTGCCGCAGCATTGACTGTTGTGAAAGATTATACTTTAGAAAGATTTCCATTGTTTGAAATCATGCTTTTGTTGTGTGTGAACGTTATTTTTGTTATACACAACCGTAATCGTATCTCTTGCCAAATGGGTAATGATCAATATGAGTTATTTTTAATTAGTTTTAATTAGTACTAAAAAATTCATTTTTAAAGACGGTACTCAAATTCACACTAAACCGTTCATTAGTATACTTGTCGCGCGCGTAATGAAAAATTAAAATAAATAAATTGCGTGTTTACGTTATATACCGTTTGAATAACCCCACAAAAGCACAGCTTGCATTAATCGTTTCGCTGCAGCTGAACAAACACCAAATGGTCAATCGATCGCTCAACACAACATTACAGCTCTCATCAAGAACCTTCAACACAACGCTCCTACTCCTCCATCGCTTAGAACACAGCAATAAATAATAGCGTTCTTCCTCTTCCCACAAATCTGTGCCCATCCATTTCCCCAATTAAAGTGTTTGTTTAACCATAAAATTTCAAATAGTGATTCTATTAGGATCGCCACAACAACATAACACAACGTTTCGGAAGCCGAGTTTCACTTCAGAGCGCAACAACTAAACAAAATAACTCCATGACGGTGGTGTCATGCAAAATAGAAATTCTAAAACCAATGAAATGTTATCTGGAAACGAAATATCGATCATAGTTAGCTTGCTGCACTTTCGTTTAATAACGCACTGACACTGCTCAGTTCATTCAGATTAAATTTGCCAACCGAACAATACACAATCAGACCATTTGATCAAACTGAAAATCGCCCATATCAATTAGATTTTACGAAGAATTTCAGTTTCTTTAAGCATTCAGACAGGTTAAACAGCTTATAAAAATTTCTAGTGAGATACACCTTCACATGGTTCAAAAAGATACACAACAGTAAGTGTCGCTGCCCTAACGTTTCACATAAAAAAGAGTGCCACATTATTCAGTGAAAAATTTTCGCTAAAAGGCTGTTCTGTTCTCTCAAAGCAATTCTACTGCCCTATAGTAGTTAATCCAAGAAGACGTGAACAATATTTAGTTGAAAACTGTCACAGACATATAAAGAATCATATAACTGCCCTCGCGAATGTAAAATTCATCCGCAATGAAAGAATCGGAACTAAGATTGAGAAATGCGATGGAAAATCACTCCGACAACATCCATCCCTTCAAAACATTTGCCATAACTTCCAAAATAATTCAGGGAACCCCTGAATACTTAGTCGAAACAAACAGGATATAGCAACTAACA
Organism: Toxocara canis; assembly: GCA_000803305.1. Classification (NCBI taxonomy): domain Eukaryota; kingdom Metazoa; phylum Nematoda; class Chromadorea; order Rhabditida; family Toxocaridae; genus Toxocara; species Toxocara canis. The sequence continues at coordinate 651,951 of JPKZ01001930.1, forward strand.
CGTACACAAAAATTTACATACACATACACACACATGCACTTACGCATACAGTTATTCATACCTACGTATCTGCACACACATGCATACGCGTACATGTGTATATATACAAACACATACACACAGACAAGCAACTCATACTGGCTGCTTGGCACAAGAAGGAACAACGTTTGTTGTGATGGGTTTACAGAGCGCTGCACAACGATGACTCAACCAACGAACATACAGCGGCGCCACGACGACAACGTCAGTCAGCTGCCAGACAAAACGAAATAATACATATCACCAAGAGACGCAGACACACTCGAGGGACTCTTGAAACACGAAAAAAACCTTCTGACGAACGAAACGGAAGAGATTCACCGAGGCCAACAAAAAAAGAATTTTTCTCAAAAGTGCCACTGCGGTTTGTTTGAAAAATGGTGAACGGATTTTTGTGATGTAAAATGTCTCCCTTTTTTTTCGCAATCCTTTTCGTCAACACAAATATTTATGGCAACCTTCCCAATCGATCTTGGAAAAAGAAAAAGAATCGATTCGATAAATTCTATGAATCGTTAAAAATGGGAGCAAGTATTGTGAAAAAAAAAATCGAAAAAGTCCGTTGAGAATATTGGCCGAAGCCGACTACCAAAAAAAATCGTTAAATTTCATTTGAGAATCTTCTAAGTAGAACGCACTGCCCCCATATGCAATTACCGAGAAAATTAAATTGCCATAAAAATAGTTCTTTTCCAGCAGTACTTATTGTCATGCAGCAATGGTTTGCCAAAAACAATGACCAGTCATTACGAAACAAGCACCCATACATAATTAAAAAATGGTTCACGCAGTCCAAAATGGGCAACAAATTTCGGCAACGCACTGGTGCTAAGAAGAAATGACGAATGCGCAAAAGAGGTAAAACTTCCACACAAGGTTCCGCTTTTTGGTGAGTAAGTACCCGCAGCATTCAAACTCCTTCCTTCCATTGGTAAGTATCCACAGAGAAGTGAACAAGCTATAGAGCTGCAGAATTTTCGAAGAGTGGTATACTACCAATTCAGTCTGTAAATGAAGCTGAAAAAAAAACGCTCATTAAAGTATTAGCGATCGCCAAGTAAAAAAATTAGATAACAATCCATGTGCAATTAGTTTCAGATTGTATATTCATAAAGTTGATTATAGCATCCTAAAATACGCTCTGATTCATAAGCTGCAAAAAAAGAACCTCACTATTCCTTCAAAAGCAGCATCGACTCTAAGAATCTGCCTATCATCGCCCACAACACTACCGCTCGTAAAAGTCTGTAAAAGCTTTCGAAATGTCAACTACTAACGACGTCATGGCAACAAAAAAAAATCTGCATTTTTTCTATCCAACTATGGTCAGGCGCAATTCAAATGAACATTACATACTATGGTATTCTGTACTATGACCTGATACAATATTCTGTACTATAGTGCCACATGGTATATTCTGTGCTACACAATATTCTGTACTATGGTCGAGTACAATAAACAGATCCAAATGGAATTAGGAAGAACAAGGCAATAATCAAACTATGTATCTTAAACGAAAACGATCAGCGTCTGTAGTAAGAAACGAAGTACAACAAGAATGCCATTTCGGTATCTAGCGAAAACAGCACTAATAAGAGTCACAGGATCGCATGCTCGATTATCCTCTAACAGCACAAAAACACAATACGGTAGCGTTTCACAATGCCTTACTTCCATTCAGTGTCCGCATACAATATTCACAAACGGCAACAACTTATTGCACTCTCAACTACTATCCACTACGCTCAATTAGTTTTAGAGCCACAATTAAAGCCACTTCCACAATTTTTAAAACCATAGCTCAATGGTGCAAAGAATTGCAATGGAAGCGACGCAAGAATGCAACCTTGGCATCACACCGTGATGTTCGCGATACAACAGCTCTGAAAACCTTTGCAAGTTATTCCCTTTTTCTCTCTCTTCCACTCGTTAACATCTCCCTAAACACTCTTGCTGTCTATTTGCCTCATCTGTTTCTTGATGAAGTGAATGAATGAAAATGTTCATCGCTCTCTAAACCCGTACAAGAGGTGCCCTTCTATAGACGACTGAAGCCATCAACTTCCAGGTCATCCATGCTTTGGCTTACACCACACTAACCAGCTGATCCAAGAGGAAATCCGGAAAAGTTGGAAGCGTTATCTTAAAGATAACGAGCCATTTAATGGTTCCACTGTCGCGCAATCTGTTCAAGTTCCATTCTATTAAACCGTTTCCGCAGTTCATTTCCGGGAAGAGAGATGGACTGGTTGGAAAGGGTGGAATAAAGAGAATACGGTGTGAACCGGTTAGTTATGAGGGAGTGAAAGGATGGGGTGGAGTGGGGCTGAAGGTGGAGGGGTGTGGGAAGAGAAATGTGACAAGTCCTCTCTTCTCCCGTGCGTGCATTTAATTGTCACATCAGAATGGCCTGTTTCTCGGAAAACCGCAATAATATAGTAAACGCGTGCAATTCTCAAATTCTCTATGCAACAATACAACGCAAAGCGAGTAAAGAGCAGAAAACGATGAAAATTTCAGTCAAAAAACACTCCATAATTTCGAAAAAATAAAATATCAATTTTTGAACAAAACAATATGATGAGATCAGCTGCACTCAAAAATGAGCAAAAATTGGGAAAAAAAAAAAGCTCTACAGGCTAATTGAACAAAAAAGGTACAGCACATAACAGGGAAACAAACTAACTAGCACATAAAAAGTACTTAAGAAAATACCGAAAACACTAAAGGGAATCTTTGTTGTAAAGGTTACATTTATAGAATTAAATCCGCATTTGTATTAGATTGCCGACAATGCAGAGAAGATGATAACACTATATGCAGCAATAACGATAAGTCTCAATAGAGAGTACTTAATCGTTGCTGCATGCTCGAAAACAGCACATCAACAACGCGTTGGAAGCACCATCATAACATTACGAATAAACCGCATAAATTTTCATATAATCACGACCGTTTAGAAATGAAACGCCTTCAATGCAACGAATCTCCATACAAATTCCTTTCCAGATATTCCAGTTTATTTGCTCAAAGCTGCACGAAGAGAAAAACGCGAGTCGTTTTTTTTAAAAAAAATGAATAAAAAATAGAAATACATTTAATTAAAAATTAAAATAAAACAAAGGTATAAGAGCAATCAAGATTCCTTATACTCGATTTTCACAACGGAAATAAGCGAAACTTTGATTCATTGAAGAAATGCGCATATGCGAGCAATCAATAGTCGCTAAATGGGAACACGTTCTCTTCACCTTTTTGTCGACCAATTATTAAACTTTCGCAAACATTCTTTTCATTTACAGTAATCAGCAAAAGAAATTAAAATGCGTGACTAACGCGCGCTACCGTCAATAACAAAAATAAATTGCCCATTTCTAACATCTGGCAAATCGTTCACAAAATTATTTTTCTCAAATTCAGTTCAACGAACGCATCAGCTGTTCACTCTCTAAATGCACCAACAATAAAGTCATTCCATTATTCTCATCAAACAGAACGAACTGATCTCTTAGGAATGTTTATCAAATGCATTTCTGTCACCCGTTCCTCCCAATTTCCCACCCCTCTTCCTCACCATCAACGAATTCTCAGAAATTTTCCAAACGATTTCACAAAGTTATAGTTCGTTCGAACAGCTTAATACCTTTAAGCACCATCAAACATCGTTAAAGGAGATTGCGGTAACAGAACAATAGCTGCGCTTGACCGACGGCACAAGCTGACCGGACAACAATTTAATACGTGGGAGGGGGTGGGGGCTATTTAGAATTTTAAAATTCATAAACAAAGGCATGCACAACGGTCGCCATTGTAACATTTAATTTTACCAGCAAAGCTTCAATTCGTTTCTCTAATCGCGACATCCATTCTATTTCCTTACACAGCTTCACAGTTAAGCTGCTTTCTTTACTATTCCATTGCCATCCCATCTAACATACAGTCTCCTTTCTTCCTTACTTTAATTTCATCCTACATTAAAAAACCACAGCCCTTGTCAGTACGTACCAGGA
>JPKZ01001930.1:673184-688410 GCA_000803305.1 Toxocara canis
AGCTATATTTGTTAATGTTCCCTTCATATGTGTCAACATCAACTTGAATAACGTATAACCCTTAGCCTTCACAGCTTTACTTACAGATCATTAGAGAGGGATTTGTTTCATAACTCATTTAATATAACCATTACAATTCAATCATTTGCTTGTTAGCGCTCATTATCTCATCTTGAATGGCTCTATTTTACGTGTCGTAATAACAATCGTTAGCGAATCATAACGGCCGCCAACAGCCATAAATGGGTCGCTCGAGAGTTACAGCTCATCGCCGAGTGACGATTGCAAGGAGTATCTGTAAATGGACAGAGCTCGTAAATAGATCATTCAAAATTTGCATTGTCATAAAAATGGCTCATTCACGAACCGATCTCAAATTCGCCATGATATATTGCAAAGTGATCCTTTTCGATTACTCGATTCGCTTTTGTTTATCTTTTTTTTTAAAAAATTTTGCGGTTTTCTTTTTATCACTTCGGCGTGAGTGATCGTTTCTGACAATTCAGGAACAAATGAAGTTGATGTCATAAAATTTTCTGTAAGCATCATCTTCGCCTCATCTCCCTCCCATACACAATTTCAGATCACTTTATTGGTCATAGGAAAAGTAATGGATGGGGAAAAAGCTAGGCGCATTTTGCAGTCGGTTGGGTTGCATTTTCCGCCGTTCGAATCGCAGAAAGACGAATTTTTATGAGAGATTTGCAGGCGTGGTCGGGTCAACTAAAATATGGATTGTTCTCTATAATTTATTAGCGGTGTTTATATTCAACTTATGCATGCTTCATTATTTAGGGAAGTTAATGAAACAAGATGGTAAGCTGCATGGAATCGCCGAAGCGCATATCACAACATACTCATAACGTCCATTCCCGTCTGTTTTTACTTTAGGCGTTTTGTTCCAGTAGCTGTAGTAAACTGTGATTGCAAGCATAGAAACCAAGTAATGGTGACTACTGTTACTGGCAAAAGCAAAAAAAAGTACAATAGTAAGTGCAAAGTTGTGGTGGAAAACTGAATTTTTCCCTTCGCCTTCGGATGAAACGTCGTGGAAGAACCGATCACATCCCCAGTGATAAAAGAGTAATGCAAAAGAGGATGGACAGCAGGATAGGGAAGAGCGTTGATGCTTTCTGCTTTTGGACAGCGCCTTCTTCAAAGACAGAACAGCTGCAGGACACTGGAACAGTATTAACAGCAGTAGCGCAAAAACGCAATCATCAACATCCCATAACTGATGTCTCATTCTTTATTTAGGATATATGCAAGTGCTGCATCAACTTTTTGCATTGGTTGTTGTTACCTTTTCTTGTTTTTACTACTCTTCACGATGGCAACTGCCGGGTGCGCTTTTCCTCGTATTTCAGTGTGCAGCATCACGATATTGTTCCTCGTTGCTGCTTTGCGATAGGCCTGTTACAATGACTCACCTGTGTTGCGGTGACATGCTGCGCTGATACGATGCAAAGATTGCATGACAACAAGTGGGCCGAAGGAGGTACATTAGTGGCTACGAGTGTGGCGGTAGATGCGCTTTGGCAATTCCACAATCTGGTCAATTCGCATCCAACAAGGCTTAGAGCATTTTTATTTTTAAAAAAAAAAACTGGAATTAAAAAAACCCGACGGCAAAATTATGCCCGCATAATTGTTAGTGCTTAAAAATCAATAAAAATGACTAGTCTCTGGACATAAAAGTGCATTGCAAAAGTGGACTGTGAAAAAGGACGAGAATTTTTATTCACACTTTAAACAGAAACAAAATTTGCAAATAAGCTCGACCAATGTGACTCACATATTTCCGAACTATGCTCCCAAATAGGTCAGTAGACTCGTTTGCATGATTCACCGAAAATTGGCTTACACTCACTAAATGACAATTTATGACTCATTAGAAACCGACCCATCGCACAGTAGTGATGACCTTTGGCTGTTAAACGAACGGTTTATAAGGATTCATGACTTGGTGACGAGATATTTACGTACATACAAAACGCGGTCATGAATAACATACAATTAATTAATCACCCGTTCTTTGGTCATAAATATATCACAACATTATCACCAATGGTTGATTAAACAATGACTGTTTTTCAAGTTGAAGTATTGCCGCTATTCACTGAAGAGCCCCCAGCAATGCTGATACAGCAACAGCAACAGGGCGCAATTGGCAATAACACCATTGTCATAGTCGTTATGTGAAGGGCCCAACTGCCATGGTACTAGAGGTCGTAGCCCGAATTTGGGATGGGGTACTGGCGCAGGGAGAAGTGGAAAAAGCAGTGTGCAATGAGAAAGAGAAGAAAAGAAAGGCAAAAAAATGAAAAGAAAAAATCAGATCGTAAGACTGATAAACGTGGAAGCTGAGATACAGTTGTCCTAAAATTGGATGGCAGTAAAATCCTGTATGATGGGAATTTCATATTGCCATATTCTTAGCCGCTGGACAGACCGTCAAAGTGCTGGCCAGTAGTTACTGCATTCGAACTTATTAGGTTTTCTGCTATATGAATGGATCTAGGAATGATTTAGCCGTCTGTGGTTTGAACACCTCACATTATCCGTGCAACCTCAACAGCACTCATAGAGACTCCCCACCTCCCTCCTCCTCCCTCCCGCTTCAGCTGTCTCAACAAACAGAAACACACCAATTTAAAGTACACGTTTACTGGTGACTAACTCCTAAGAACAGTTCGATTACAAAGGAAGTTTGCAAGTTGAAGTACTAACTATGCGAACCGTTTGCTGTGCGATGCTAATGTCGTAATACGATTCCATTTCAGTCATATGTTAACGATCAGTTTGAAGACTCGTGTAGCATCTCGCTTTTCTTTGTTAAATTGGCGCCATTGCCAAAAACGGGTTCACTCGTCGATTTGGCAAGAGTGAGCCGATACCGACAACACCCTTATTCTCGTGCTATTTAAGCATTTAGTCGTCAATATTTGTCTTCCTTTTATTTAATCGACTACGCAATCTTGCAAATGCAAAGTAGCATGCCGCAAAACGACTTAAAAATAACGCCAGCAAGCCTACGGCTGTTACTTTCTCCCTTTATTATGGGACCAAGCCCGAAAAAATATGTAAAAATCGCCCTCCTTGGCGTCCGACCAAAACGAAAAAAAAACCCTTTTGAAAAAAATGCATGAAACACAACAGAATTATGCTTCGATAGTAAAGCACTATATCAATATAGGTAAAGCACCATGTCAATTTAAGTTAAGCACTATGCCAATATGGGTAAAGCATTCTATCAATATAGGTAAAGCACAATATCGATACAGATAAAGTACTATATCAATATAGGTAAAGCACTATATCAATACAGATAAAGCACTATATGAATATAGGTAAAGCACAATATCAATATAGATAAAGTACTACATCAATATGGGTAAAGCACTATATCAATATAGGTAAAGCGTTATATCAATACAGGTAGACCACCGTATCAATATATGAAGTTGTCGTCAAAAATTCTCCCAGAATTAATGTGAATTTTTGCTTTGGAAAATACGCCGCATCCAATGGCGTACGAAGGCTGGGGAAGGTGATCGGACGGCCTTCTCTTTAATCGAATATATTACGCAGCAAAAAATTGCAGTGGACCGTGCAAAACGATATTTGTAATCCTTGTTTGCGTCCTGCCAACTACATATACTATCCCTCTAAACGCTCCCGTCCTCCCCCCTCCCACCCCTATCGGAAAAATTCGGCGTACGTCACTGACCGAAATGGAGGAGAAACTACGTTGTAGTCCCGATTTATCTTCAGCTTGATAGGCTTCCAAGATCAAAAGGTTCAATAATCTGCATCAATAACGCAACACGTTGGCCTTTATCATACGACCGCCCATCCATAATTGAAGGGATCAGAGTTCGATTCCGCCTTACGGCAGAATCAAAAACGCAACTTGGAGGACAATTATCTTACGTTGAATCGCAGCATAAAACCAATAAATTCCAGAACGCATACTCTGCGTTAGCCGTCTAATTTTATAATGGATGTAGTATGGTTTCTTTACGACGTGTACTAACTGCGTTCCAATTTCAACTTTGACATTTTTCATTTTCTATATCTAATAATATTTGATTCGGAACACCGAACTAGATTTGAACGGATATATTTTAACGGAGCCATAGGAAATGCTCACTAAGCTCCTGAGATCCCATTCGTTATACCCGACAAGATGACTTTACTGTATCAATTTATCCATACAAAGAGTATTGTTGTAGTTTTTTTTGGAAACGGAAGTTGTTACCACTGGAAGAAACAGTCGTTCCACATAAACAAACAAGAAAAATCTCGTTTTGACGGGAGGAAAAAAAACTATACAAACTCTGTGATATAACGACATCATACAAAGAGTATTGTTGTAGTTTTTTTTGGAAACGGAAGTTGTTACCACTGGAAGAAACAGTCGTTCCACATAAACAAACAAGAAAAATCTCGTTTTGACGGGAGGAAAAAAAACTATACAAACTCTGTGATATAACGACATCGTTGATTCTAGACAGCGCCACTTTCTTCGATCTTAGAAGTAGATGCGTAACCAAAACGATTTGGAAGTATAAGTTCTTTGATGCTTGTGCTTTGTTGACTATACATGTAAACAGGCGTAAGAAGGAAGAAGACCGCAATGATGTGTGAAAAAAAAGTATGTAAATATCTGTGACAAGTGAGTCATCAAAGTCGCTACTAACACAACGATAACGTTAAGAAATCGTCGTCAAATGCTGCTTACTATCTTACTTCAGCTACTTGGGACGAATGCGCCGTCGATTAGACAGCAAAGCAACAGTTGCAGAAACGTTCACTTATTTTTGTACTGACTAATATGTCCATAGCGCAGATATCCAGTGACGTGACATCTGACGTTTGTTCGCACCATGGTGCACGCATATTTAAGAGATACTAAGCTGTAGCGCATCACCATATTAACCGCAATCGCAACGATGCATATACAACCGTTGTTTATAACAAGTGTTAGATTGGCGGTAAGTTTGTGCAGGCTGCACTGACTAAAGCGATCTGAAGCCGATACCAAGAAAGGCACACCTACGCGATTTCCTCCTCTCCTCCCACTTCCTGGAATATTTTTCTGGACGATTCAATCTGATCATGGTCCATCCGCTCCATCAAATCCAGTTTTTTTTTTTTTTAAGACAAAACGCTCTTTGGCTTTACAGCTATTTTTGCCTAGTTATGAAAGCTTTTGAAACGATGAATAGCTCCCTCTCTCTCTCCCCTCGCATTCCTCCCTGCTGCCATGGGAAGGACACTACCTTAACCATTATACTGTTTATACCTGCAACAATCCAGAAACTGGGAGGGGAAGGGTGGAGCGTCACGTCGACATCCGCCTCTGTTAAGAAGTAAAACAGTTCTACTAAGCAGGAAAAACAGTTATGAAGAAGGGAAAAGAGTTATGATGTTACTACTGATCACTTTTCGCGCTATCTGAAATATCTTTTCTGAAAGTTAAATTAATCATTTGTTTTTTTTGGGGGGGTGGAGGGGGGGAGGGGGTTTAATTACATTTTGGCAATTGCATTCTTGGAGTCGGCAGAAAAAGTCGATAATTTCTAAAGTGCCTATTCAGGATGCCATCAAACCTCAGGCGGATATCGATCAAAGTAAAGCTGGAAATACTGTTTGCCCATTTGTTAAATATTTCAGACACTGCCGATAGTCTAAAACGGCCATTTCATCGGTCAGACAAGATAGATTCAGAGCCTGTAAGTACTGAGTTCATTTCACGGTGCAAGTTTCTGATCAGGGAGATGTCGGAATTGACGACTTTTCGATTCGATATATTTGCCTCAATGCATGCTGAAAACCCCCTTCTTTTGTCACCTCCGTGGTTGCCGGCGAAATGGGACACCGGTGTAAGCACTCGTAGGAGATGAATACATGGAACTAGGCAGTGTAGTTAAAAACTAAAGCCTGCAAAAACATCATTCCCGAACATCCTCCGTTTAGCAAACCTCTAGAAGGAGCTATTAGCAAAAAAAGAATTTTGGCAAACGTTAGCCGATATATCGTCAAAAATGAATAAACGCTTAGCGGACGCGTAAAAAGCAAACGACATGAAGGTGAAGATGCGATGGGTGTTAGCGATAAACATAGAATTCATCCGTTCACGCATCGGCATTTCCAACCTTATCAGCGTAGAATGCTTATGTGCTCTTCATCACATGAGCGCAGAAAATCACTCGTTGTACAAAAAAAATTTCTGAACATTTAGGAATACTCAAATAAACCGCTGCTGACGAAAACGAAAGGACGAAGGGGAGAAGGCGAGGGAGGGAGGAGGACGGAGGAGAGGGTAGAAGAGGGGAGAAGGGGGAGGAGAGGGAAAGATAAAAAATCAAAATATTTCTGCTATGTCCAATCCACATCGCAAATTTCTTCAGATTTACGCAAATTTTTCTTAAATAATACACTGCGAATGATACTTCTACTTTATCTTCAACAGAGGTATATCTTTCTACTCAGTTCTGAAATCTGCCAAGCAATCACTAATGTGTTACTGACGAAGCCTCGCATCCTCTCGATCACTTCGACAAAATTCAACAGCTCACTCAACTTTCAACAATAGTTTTCTCGTTGCTATTCCTAGGTCTTTAAAATTTCATTTATTTTTTCACGTTTAACTTGCTGGCATCCATGATTATTGCGTTTGATCTCCATACATCGTTTAGCGTTCAATCAGTGTCTCGACGCATTGCTTTAATTTCAAAACAAAGAAATATTCGGATACCAACTTGTCGTGATCTCTTACTGCTAGTAGCTACTACTAGCGATTGCAAGCGTGGAATGAAAAATAACTAGACCTACGGTATTCATTATTTTTCCTCCAATTTTCCAGTGAACCCCAAATTTAAAATCACAATAAGCTTAAACTTAAAATTCGATATTTTACTTTTTAACTTTTCTCCACGCTTTTTACAAATCATATGATTTACTCATTCACTTTAGACGTTACTGTTTTATTCTCCGCTATTATGATCGAATAATATACACTATATCAGCTCAGATGTTATCTGTAGTCCGGCTGGAGTATTTTCTACAGAATTCGACAACCACTGTCTTAGGTAATGAAGAACGGTCAAAAAAAGCGTTCCAGAGTTGCGTTCCAGATTATGTTTCAATGAAAAAGTCAAACTGGCGTGCTCAAGATGAAGTTATATATTGGCGATGATTGTTTGGCGAGAATGTTACTACTAGCTTAGTCGAGCATATCGATTCCTTACGAACCTCCAGTAACAGCTAAAAATATGGCAATAACGGCCAGTTTTCCCTTTTACTCGATAAGCACTGGGTCTGCACAGTTCCTTATACAGGCTTGCTATGCCAGTAAAATATGGCTTCCGTGCAGATCGATGAAGCATCGAAATTCTATGATCGTGCATTGGCTTCGTAATTGCGTGCACTGACGAAATCATATTACATGCATCCAGGAAACGGCATTACGAAACACTGCCGCCATTCAAGCACGTCATTTAGCTGTCGAAGTGAATCAGGAACCCAAATGAAATCAGATACGTATCGAATGGCGATACGATAAAACAAACAGAGTGTTTTACTCATACCACCTACACAATACCTACTGGTGGCGGAAGGGGGGAGCGGAAAGGGTGGAGGTGGGCATGAGGAAGCATCTCAAGCATCCTTTCCAACTTCAATAAAATGCAGGCAGCGATACCACTTCGCCTTCTTCGATTTCAACGCTCTACACTTACACAAGTTTACAAAATGAAACAGGACAAAAGTAACACTGAAAGCAAGCGGGCTGAAATGTACGCCAAGCGACTGGCGAAACATGCATTTTGAGTATGCAATCATAAAGCCATAAATATTCAAATTTTATCTTACTCGAATACAGACGTAAGATTTAGTAAGGAATCTTTTGTTCTGTGGCTATGGTAATGAGTGATGCAAACAGACTGATGAAGCATGCGAATTTTCTCCCGTATAAAGATGTACAGTTTCCCTGGATTCGATTACCTGATTTGAAATTGGGTGCAACAGGTGATCTTTGCGCGTAGACCATACCTGTTCAGTTTCAAGACTAACTTCAATGGCTCCCCAACTAAAACTATTAGATAGACAGATAGATACAAGCACGCATGCATAATACGAGCGAAATGACGTCGCCATAATGTATTTTGCTCAACGCAAATTTGTAAAATTGCATAGAAACGACTGGTAAGATCGCATCAAAATGCAGAGAAGCGAAAAACGTTAAAAAGACGCGAAATGACGTCATGACAACGTTCATAGTATCAACGATGCAAGGTGCCATTAATTTTTTACATCTGTGATTCGAAGCATTCTTCACCTCACGATTCTTCTCTTCTGGTCGATTGTTGTTCTCTCTCTCTCTCTCTCTCTCTCTCTCTTCCATGTACGTATTGCACGTAGATCAGAAAGCCAACTTTGACAGAGGAATGAGATGGCTGCAGCCCACCATTCACGGTAGTGAACATACATGAAACTTCTTTATCTAATAGATACATCGTTATCGCTTGATGAGACGAAGATAAGAGAGCACGGAAGAGGAGAGGAACAAAGAAAAGGTGAGAACAAGATAACAGTGGAAAATGAGACGGGACGAGGCCATTTGCGAGAATATATACAAAATGATGTCTTCGATTTCCCATGAACTGAACGAGTCACAACGAGATATTATCGTTCGTTGTTTTTGTGCCCCTATCAAACGGCTGCTGCAAACGTCGATCACAAAATCTGCTTTGCACTAATAAACGGAAGTTGGTGTTGCAAACGCTCATTTGTATAAGTACTCACTTGAATTATTTGATGCAATGTCAACGTACAGAGATATTTCGCGCTGATTCTTTGAATCGTAAAATGAACCAACGTAACCCGCAACACCTTCAAGACGAATCACAATAGCTTCTAAGGGTAAATCACGTGAACGCACATGAACATCCTAATTAAAGAGCGACTGTTAGCAAATTTTCAAATTTGAAAAAGTAGCCCATAGCAAACAAGCGTAACAGTGAACGAAATTATTCGTGAAGCTCTTTACATAGCTAGTAGGAATGCAGTGCCAAGGGACTCGCACGGTGAACTCTTTCGACTCACCTCAAACCAGTCGGTTTCGTAAACTACTCGCAAACGATAAATATTCATATTTTGTCGGCCCGGACCGCTCCCATAGATGCTACACTGAAGACCTGTTTTTTTCCGCTACCCGACTAGCCAAATACGTTGCTCAATCGGTCGTACATACATGTAAATTTTTGCTTACTTTACAAAGTCATAAATCCCTCGTGCGCTAATGAAATGTATAAAATTCGAGATAGGAGGTGGTCACAGGACGCAGATTAAGTCTAGCACTTTGCATGTATTAAAAGACACATCGGTGTTTTTCAAATCGGAAAGTCATTAAAGGAGGAAATTTTACTGAATAAATGACAAAAAACGTATTTTCGTTCGATAAGTTGAGGAAACGAAAATTCTTATCCAGTCATTTTTTTCAACAGTGCAAAAAAAAAACGACCGAATCCTTCCAGTCATGGAAATATTTAAAATGAAATGTGAAGAGGATTAAAATTCGAATGATCTGAATGCTGATAAGTGCACCATTTGTACCACTTTCGATAACTGCTCCCCTCGGTATTTACCCTTTGCTGCATTCTCAGTCTTTTGTTTTAGCAACCAATCAACAAAAATAATTGAACTCATTGGAGGTGAGATTTGAAGCATAAAGGTTTGTAGAACGGCTTTACGTTGGCGCATAAGAAAAAGCTAATATGTAAGACCGGAAAGAATAGGGTGCTGCGAGTTTTTAGGAAGGAAATAAAATAGGGCTGATTGCGAAGAAGGAACGATTAGCATTTCCATGGTTCCGGATAAGAAGATCATTGTACCGGGATTTACAACGAAACACTTTATAAGTTTTACATTTATTTACAAGTGAACTTAGAGTTCACTTGTCTTGTAAAGTACAGAAACTTAGTTTTACATTTACATTTAATACAGAAACTTAGTTTCACATTTACAAGTTTTGCATCAACAAGAGTTCACTTGTTGATGCAAAACTTGTAAATGTAAAACTAAGTTTCTGTATTAAATACCAGTAATGACCAGTTATTCCATATCACCAACAAAATGTAATTTGCCTCGGTGTGAGTATATATCGTTTGCGGGTCGCTAATCTTTATCTGTGAGTGATGAACAACGACAACATAATAACTTGATAGATTTTTGAGGATTTAGTCAGTGCAAAATGTGCATAAAATTAACAATTGCTCTCTATAAAAATAAAGTGTCTAGTTTTAGCTTGCAGTGCAACCATGTGACCTCTTTGGAATTCACTTGATTTCCATACAAGTTCATTTCAGTTTCATAAATGGCATCATGTTCTACGGGTAAATGAAATGAGCGTAGAGAGCGAACGAAGCGCGCAAAATTGCTTCATCTTGCAATACCCGTCGAATGCAATGCAACGCTATTTAGCGCTTTTTGCTTTTAAGCACAAAATGGCATCGAATAGGATAAATGTTGATGATACGATTGGCGGCACCCAGTACAATCGTAGACGTGGCAACGGTTCTTAGCGCATATACTGCAAGCGAAATCATATGAAGTGTGATCTGCATGTGCAATTGTCGATGGCGCATTTGTCGCACAAATACATAACATGTGAGCACATAGGGAAATCGGTATCGAATCGAATCAATCAAAGAAAAAGACAAACGCGCGTTATCAACACCCTTTCACACGCATTATTTTCAGTTTTACGACTCACACTTTATTTGGGTGTATAACAAAAACAAGTGGCTGAGAATTTCTTTTTTTCTTTTCGCAATTTTTATCAGCAAAAATGCACGATCAATACACCGTGAAAAATTTGCACCTTATGGGGGCTAAACAATTTTTGAGAGGCTGACGGAGGGATTAACAGAGCATGAACGGACGTTCACGTACCGTATCTACTATGCTCACAATAAAACAAACTACGAATTTGACTATGCTACTTTTTTTTTTAAAAAAATTTTGCTTGGCATAAGCGCATATGAACTGAACCAAATTTATTCGGAAAGCAAGTAGTTTTAGCGAGTGGTAGTGCGACGAATTAGCGTGATGTTAGGCGAGCAATAAAGATTAGCGATTGGCAAGGAAAAAAAAAGTTAACTGCAAACAAACAATTGTTCATTAAAAGTATTTTTGTTGCATCCAAAAATAGTTGCACATTTTAATTTCTGCAACACTAGAAGTATTGCAAGAATATTAATTTCATAAAAATAGTTACATTAAAGAAAACATGCCGAAGCCAACACACTGATAACATTTATCTAAGTAGAAGAGTAACGATTCCATGTGATCGCATAAAATCCAGGTGATCACGGATGGCTTTGTGTTGACGGTGCACAATGAGATGACGTTAGTGATTTGCTGAAGGCGAGAAATGCGCCAAAGAATTATTGTTTATCGCGACCCACTCGAACGCGCTCCGATAACATCTCTCATCTTTAGTCGAGTCGTCGAAAAACGAATGACATCATATTATGTGTATAAATTTAACCAAACACTTAGTAAGCTATTTTTTGCGGTAGACATATCTCACTTTATGGATGAAGAACGAATGAGGATAACCTCTTATTTTAAGGTTATAAAAGTCAGGTCGAGCGGGCAGTAGGTTAGTGGTAGAGCTCCCGCTTCGTATACGGGATGACTTCAGTTCGATTCCCGGCTGCTTACCTGACGGATCGCCAGCAGGCTGACTATCAGGCGTTCCGGAACAGGTCAAAACGACGATGCGTGGATGAAAAAAAAACGATACGGGGACCGATGAAATTACTACTGCCTTTGCAACCCTTTGCAAAAGTCAGGTTGATAACTTAAAATGCCCAAAATATAGCATAATAAGTTCTCACTTGATTATATTTGCTCTTTCGATTGTACAGCTAATAATACGATTTGCTTTTCGAGACGATGTTCTTGGTTCTTCTCAAATATAAATCCGTTCTCAATTAAACATCCTTAAATAATTCGCCCTCAACTAAAAAAAAAAGTATCTATACAGCCCTAATCGTTCAATCTCCTTCCGACAGCAATGTACCGGTTGAATTATGCCTCGCAAACTTTGCAAGATGCCTAATCTTCGAATAATGAAAAGATGTCTTCGACTTTGTCTGAAGCGGAAACACTCCTCCCTAATGCACTTTCCCCGCCTTGCTTGCCTAAAAGCTGGATAAAACTAGCACGGGTTTGACTAAGCAACGGCAAACTGATACGATATGCTTGGCATGTTGCACACTGTTGCTCAAAACGTGCAGCACGCCGATATCGTTCCTCCTGAATTGACAAATACAGTTTCTCTCCGATAATATGTCGCATGGCAGCCTATATAACGCTTACGGATGGCGATCGTCGATTTGTTTTACGAAAACTTCTATCGTCTCTGCAGGGTTCATTAAAAAATAAAATTTCTTCAAAACGATCTCAGCACTAAGATACTCTCCCATGCATATGTCTGTGGTTTTGTTCAAGTTTTTCACTAATCGATCTTTTTCAAGCAATGAAATCGCCTTAAGGCGCGACACCGGCAGAAGTTTTACTAATCACTTTCTGTTTTACTGCTACAGTAACAGAAATGTAAACTCCAGTTCGGCTCCCATATCCTCAATACATTATCTCAGCTGAAATTCCATGCTCCCCTTCCCATCATCCATCTCAAATGCCAATTCAGCACTCGGGGGACGAGAAGGAGAGGGGGAGGCATGAGCGTATGTAAGGCACATTCATATTCACACTGGACTGAGCGCTGTATTTAACAGGAATGTATAACGCACCCTGGGGAGGATGATAGCCTTAGTGCGCTATTTTATGTGCTCTTCTGATCATAAGCATGAAGTATGTTGTCTACAAAATGAAACATATGATCTTCGTTTACTTACAAGTGAAATTTAAACGAAAATAAATAATTAAACCAATTAGAAAGGCGATGTGCGCTTGCAAAACAGCTTCGGGTTGAGCGCGACGAACATGTTGCGCTCAACCGCCGACGACGTCTCTTTCGAAACCGAATGACGTCAGTGTGCCTTAGCGTTGACAGTTGTGTATGTATGCCACATCCGCCCGGCCGAGCAATATGTTACCAGTGCCTAACTCTTTCTTTCTGTATAATACGTGCTTGCGGAAATGTAGACAGCTGCGTACTCGTTGAAGCGCGGCTTGGTTTAAACGGTGCGAAGCTTCAACAGCTCATCTTGAATGCTTCGTAATTAGGGTGCCGCATAATTCTAACTTAAGATCGAATCGCACTTCGTGCAGGGCCAAAGAAGACGATGGCAATAGCAAGTGTCACAATACTTTAAATTACTCACTGTGGCGAATTACTCATACGTCAATTAACGGCATCGAATATAACGCACTCTTCAGGATAATAATTTGGAATTATTATATTCCACACGATCATAGGACGTATTGTTAAAATATTATAGACACACTTTAAAAATGTCCTTAACATAGCAGCCAATCTAGAGTAGGGCAGAAGCCAGACGTAGAAATAAATGAACGAATTGCATGGACCGCCTTTCACGCTTGCATAGACAAATGAAGTGCCGTACAGCCCAACTAACAGCCCCTTTCTACATGTCAGTCCCTTCTAATACTAGATCCGTTTTCACACGATACACCGTTGCTTCAAGGAGTTTATTCGTCGAAGTGATTCGAGGTGCAAAGCTGAATCGGCACTGAAATATGTGCCTAAATCAAAATATTTCTAAACCTTGGAACAATTTTGCGGATTTTCAAACGCAGATAAACTGAAACGACAAAGAAACGCCCGGCGTCGCACATAAGGAAACATAGATAAAGAACTTCGAATGAATGACCTTGTAAAGTAACCTATCGAAAAAAGTAAGCAAGATAACCCGGTAATCGGGACCTGTTGAAGAAGTAAACCGTAATAACTTGGTGAGCATACTTGTTAACGAAACTGTCCGCAACTTGTAAACGATAGATTATTAATCACTTAGCACATTTTTTGCTCATGAGCCTGCAAAACTATCCCCTCGTTACATTTGACCGAAGAGCCAAAGCATTTCAATGCTTCCCCACGAGGACGCGTTTCCTCTCCCGTTACCACTCGTTGCGATTAACCGTCGACATATCAATAAGTCAGTCATTTATTACGATAGATACTGGTGATCCTTAGAGAATGAAATTTCATTTCACATGCGAACAGGTGGAACGTACGCCAAGACGCCTTTCAGCTAAGTGGATCAGAACGTTCACCAAAAGCACATTTCTGACGGTTTTATCAAAGGTACTTTTTAAACTGTACCTCGACAGGCTTTTTAAATGAGCGCATCAAAAACATCTGTTTAACTGGATGTCTTATGAAGCAAACGGCCAACGAAAAAAAAGACGTCGCCCGAATCATTCTTTCAATCGCCCACTGTTGCATTTTTGCCTCACCGCTCTAAGCTATTGCTACATTGCAGTTGTATTAAGAAGATCAGCAGTAATTCTCTACCCACTCCGGCGGGTATTAAATTTCCTTTTTCAATTTTGCGATTTTATTATGTGACGACTTCCATGAGACACGAAACACTCGGATTTTAAAAAAAAGGAAATTATAATAATCAATAAACGAACGAAACAATAATTTTCAATAGCGTCCCACATCGAACGACTACCACATCGTTTGGCGATCGCCACATCATCTTGTTTTAATTCTTTATTTTAATTTTTAATTCTTTGTGTTTGTTACATTTTAATTCATTATGCCTGCATTTCTTCTGGCACATTTTAAAAAAAAACTTGTCTCAGCCGTCTCTTTTATAGCTATTAACGTTTGCTAATGTTTTCTGGGAAGTGTACGAAACAAACCAACTTTACAGTCACTACGATTCTTAGGAATGTCGGAGAAAGTAGTATAAATAGAGGTTGTCGATGAATTTGCGATAAACGATAAACAAAATGGTGAGCAAACAAATTTACCTTGAAAAGAAGAGTAACACGAACAAAACTCGGCAGCCAGTTTCCAGAACTATTTCAGTCATACGACTCGTATTTTTACAGACATCAACCGGATGAACAATAACTGGCTCTACAATAATGATACCTCACCGTTCACCGTTCGCACAATCACTCCTGAGTTTTAGATATTTGGATTTATATAGATCAGATATATATTTAGATTTAGATATATATATATATATACATATATATATATATATATATA
>JPKZ01001930.1:688591-706406 GCA_000803305.1 Toxocara canis
ATATATATATATATATATATATATATATATATATATATATATATATATAGATAGATAGATAGATAGATAGATAGATAGATATAAACCATAGAGCAGTTTTAGATATTTGAATTAAAAATTGTTCCCAAAAGTGCCCTGATACAGTTAGCGAAAAAAAGGAGGTGGTCGCCCGTTCAACATTTTGGAAGCTTTGACGAACAACGCTTAATATATCCGAATTGTTTGAGACTACATGAGGCCAGAATGGGTATCATAAACACGAAATCGAGTAGGCAGTATTTGCATCTGAAGCCACTATTATCAGTCAAAAACCATGATACTTAGCATTTGTTTTTCGTACATTTCATTGGCGATTCTTGAGTATTAAACGTTTATGCTCGTTTAAACAATGATTTCTTTGCAATACTCGATGTAGGTCTCACTCATTTTCGCTTAGAAAAACGTTGTTCTATTTGTATGGTCTGTTTCATGCAAGCCTGCTTGTTTTGTTCCGTTTTTTTTTTCTTTTTCCAAATCTTGCCTCTCCTCTCTATCCCCCTCACATTCTCCACTTAACCGATGCCCTATAGCGCAATGAATTAAACAGTGCCTAATAAAGCAGCGGCCGTAGCACCCCCTTCTCAAGACTGCAATATGATAACGTGTCCGCACAGAAAACCTGAAATCGCTGGTTCGAACTTCACTTTTCCCCTTCGCCATCTGCACATGGCTTTGATGTGTTGGTTGAATCTAATAACTTTTTCAAATGTTCATTCTTTTGGCCACTAATTTCTTTAAAATGCCATTTAAAAGAGAAAACCTTATTCATTCCTCCATTAGGAACCTCTAAAAACAACTGAAAACCTAATGTGTCTTCAATGCCTCATAAATTCGCCGTACGAATTCTTTGAGCGCATCCCATTCAAGAAAAGGCCTTTTCCATCGATCCACGTTTGAGAGTATACTGCTGGAATGTAGGTTTTAGAAGCCCAAACGTCATAAACAAAGACATTTATGAAATGATATGTATGGGGTAGTCTCACGAAGAAGATCATGGATGAAAAGAGCTCTGCATCTCTTCCGGCACATTCTTACGGAACAAAACGGGTCTTGTTCTGCAATGTCCTTTTACCAGCCGGTTTTTATCAGCGAAGATTGCATTTAACCTTGCACAAAACAGCGCTCCCGGAACAACAAATCGCATGACGTGAAACCATCATCCCACCAGTGAGTTCGACTATTTGCGCGAAGAATTCTTGCAAAAGATACTGGAAGCGCCGCTGGAAAGTTATTTATGATTGAAGGTGGAGTTTACATTTCTAGCAAGTACCGCTATGAAACACTAATTAATGCGTCATACGTAAGCCAAAAAACAGGAAACCCGACTGATCGTCGGTATATAAATGGAAGAGAGAAATGAAAATATAATAGGAACAAAACATCGAACCGGAACCCTATTCCAAACGGCAAAGTGCGCTAGCCATTCCTGCAGTGCCTCTTTTGCACCAACGGAATTGATATAACGACTGATACAAAACAAGTAGCAACCAAATGTGTGATTCTATCAGTGAATATGCGAATAAACTCAACTTGATGCAACTATTCTAGGTTCGTTCAAAGAAAAAGCTAGCAACCTCAAAAACCTCATAATATCGGTTGACTACTTTTGATGCATATAGTGAGAGAAAGGTATTTTGGTTGGGAGTACTAATATAACGGACAGGGATTACCACAAAAAAATACCTCTACTTCAAATACCTCTTACTTTACTTTATAGAATGAATTTCCTGTTTTCGTGGAAAGTGCGACAGCAAAACAATGGTTTAAAATCTATGTAACGATACTTTACGCTACGAAAAACTACAGGCTGTTAACACTATTAAAAACACGAAAAAGATATAACGACTTAAATACCGTATACCAAAATGTGCAATGCTATTTGCAAGATTACCTTACGAACACCGAACTGCAAGTCAAGCATAGCAGATGAATAATATCCGCATTCTAATCAAACCGCCGTACTGATAACGACAGAAAGTAACCAAAAAAAAATCCGACCATTAAGTCAAAGTTTGAGATACGCTTGCCGATTATGTTTAAGCGCGTTGAGCGATAATCGAAAACAGTCCAACCTATGTTCACCTCTCGCTTCTGCCTACATGAACCTCATAGACTGATACGTTCATGGGTTCTCTAAGAGGACTTTTTGCGTTGATTATTTCGTTGATTTCGGTCACAAATAGTATAACCGATTTTCTACAAAAACATTTATTTAAAAAATCCGCGAAATATGGCAAAACTCAGTATTTCTAAAAATTTAATATTTTACATTCACAACGAATCACATAAACAGTTTTAGCCGAATCGACAGCATCGGCCGAATTTTTGAGCTGCTGCCTCGTGAACAACATTCCGAGATATCAAGCTGCAACATCAGAAGTTTCCGCTTCAAGATGTAGCGAGTAAAATGTTTTCGGCTTTATAGCTGTTGAAAGTAAACAATTCTCATAGCAATCAGCAACACGGGTGAAATCGCTTGGGAAAGTTACGTTTTTAAAGTATTCGATATGAAAAGTTGTTCCAAAATTGTCAGTTGTTTCTCTCTGATGTTTGCAAACGGCCGTTCTCAGTCAACACAAAAACCAAACAATATAAGATTACGCAGTTTATTTCAAAACTTTCGGAGCTCGTCATAAACGGGCGTCGTAACAGAAAGATTCGCTATTGTAACATCTTTCGCGTTATAAACGCTTATACCACACTTCACTATTACAATTTCGTCAAACTGTGTATGGGGAACATAAGCCTTTTTCCTTCAAAACAGTTTCGTATTTTGGGAATGCTGCTGCTCAGAAAATATGTGGCAAAATACGCCTTCACTTGTCTAACAGCTACTATCAGATGCAATGGAATCCAACAGCCCTTCCGGGTACATTCGAATCGTTCAGGAGAAAATTTTGCAAAGATGAGAGCAACACAGCAGCTTCATCTGATCATTTGCAGTTGAACACGTGAATTTTGACCGTATAAAAAAATAAAAATTCTTTTCGTACACTTGAAACTGATTTCTTAAACTGCAGCGAAAAAATTTTTGAAAAAAAAAAATAGCCGCTGCAAGCCGATTTGGGGACAGACTTTTTCTCGTATGTCACATATGCTATCGACTAACTTTATTAATTTTCTTCAAATTTTATCACAATATTGAATTAATTTTTTACACATTTTTTGTGTAAAAAAATGATTTTGTGTAAAATTTTGTGTAAAAAAAATTAATAATTTAATTTATCACAATAAATTAAATTAATTTCACAAAGCCAGTATTAAATTTCAAAGAAAAAAGTACCACAACATTTAATCTTTAAAAAAATATCACAATATTTAAACTTAATAAAAATTCTTCAGTACTGACGAATTCTTTTAAAAACCAAAAGCAGAATAAACGCAAGTAAGTAGTCCAACTATTTTAACCTCATTACAGCAGAATCTATTATTCTCGGGTTTCATTGGTGGATGAGGAACAAACCAGTTAAAATCTTCCAAAAAGTACATAAAAACAATATTCGTTTGATGTCATATGAAAATTTGCTCTCCTTCCACAACAGCTCCATCTTTGATTGCAAAAGATAGTACAGCATACAAACTGATGACGTGTTAAAACATCATTGCATAATGACAGTAATGCAACAACAAAAATAGCATTTTGGACCCTATAAATGACCGCAACCAGTTGGCAGCTGATCGTCTAATTGCATGAAGTTCTTGGATGCTATTATGGCTATGGCAGTCGTGGGAGGGGATTGGGGGAGGGGAACGGAAGGAGGAGGGAAGGTGGGATAAAAAAAAGGTTGTGACACAGAACGAAGTAACCAAAACAGGATCGTATCCATAGTATAATTTTATAACCTACACAAAAAAAACTGCGGACAAAAACTGGCTCTTTTTGAAAGACAATAACAAATTAAGTTTGGACATCAGGCCTCAAGGAGTGCGGCACAAATAACAAACAGCTACAAAAGTCCCTCGCATTCTCAGCTGTTTCCATACTTTCTACCTCAGTCCTTTTTCTTTGCTGATGTTTTGCTGCCAAAAACCACAATCCGGCATCAGCATATAATATGTGACGATCCAAATCCAGTCCTCACTTCTGGGAATGCCAGTTGGCACGATTCCTCCTCCCCCCTACCCCCTCTTCTCCCTCCCTTGCGAGCTGCAAACCTCAAATCCGCTGCGATATGAACTTAACAACAGCGTTAAACATGCGGCTACGTCACACCCCGTCAAGAGAATCAAAAGCAAAAAAAAGGTTGAAATGTGGCGTGGAAAATACACCGCATTGTCATGACCATCACAAAACGATGCTGATATTCAAATTTACAGATGCCTTGTTTGCACGCTGCCTCTTCCGATTGCGCCACAATGAACGATTATCAAATTAGGTTAACATGTGATGCAGGGAACGCATAATCGTTCCTATGCGAAGTAAATATTCAATCGCCCAAAAACACTCATAGCATACTTCTGATTTGGACCGCGAGTACGGACGCAGTGATAACGAAAGCCTTAATCAAATCGCTCATCAATCACACAACGTGGCACTACCAATCCACGACATATGGGGAGTTGAAGCTGCTGTTTTCGCCAAAAAAAATATCGCATCAGTTTACTTTTGTGTTGCCGGTTATATTATTCGTTCATATGCTCAATATCTTTAAATATTTAGAGAAGTTAATTCGTTAATAAATGCCAATAATTGATGCACACTCTATTGTAAGTTACAAAAAACAATTCATTTCAATTCATCACAATCATACTGATCAACTGATACGCTATCAGGTTAAACGTGCGACCACATGAACAGTTTTGAGTCACCATCACGAAAACGTACGCCATATTCGACACGTTCCTGGCAAGTTCTATAGGCTCGAAGATTTATATAGCAGATGATTTTGTTGTTCTATTGGTGTACACTGTTCATAATAATAGCGTTCTGTAAGGAACCTCATCAGGGAAGCAGTTCTGCCTTTTTTTGCTGAGGACTCTGCTCTTCGACAAATTGCTTCTCTAAAGGGTTTCTCCAATTGGCCGATTCAAATCACCTCCCCACAGTACATACTTTGTAGTGCGATATAACGAGACTGCAACACAAACAACAAGCAGTTCTCTCAGATATTTGTCAACGCAGACAACAAATGACTGTTGGTTAATAATATGTGCGTAGATATCGAAAACGATCGATTCTGCGATTACGTTTTTTTTTTTTTTCATTTAAAATTATCACACGAGCCGACTAACGGATGGTCGAAAGACAAATCGTACTTGAGAATCGGATCGGATCGGATCGGCTGTTGACGGCCAAGTGTCTAGCTCCAATATAGTTTCTTTTTTTTAACGGGACAGCATATTCATTTAATTTACTTGAAATGAGTAGTACTTGCAATAAGTTCATTGTCATTCAATGTTCTCACATCGTTGGTTTCGTTTCACCCCCACATCAACGTTCATATGTAACAGCAACACAAACAAATCAGTTACGAAATCGCGACGATGAACTATGCTCAATAGATGCAATTCATTCGACGATAGACGTGCCGTTTCATAGATGACCTTTTTATAGAGCACAATCGCGTTTGCAATGTAACGCGCGTTTTTTTCGCGCGATTGCAATCCCTCTTTCGCAATTGCTTTGACTTTGCAGTCAACATATGTTATAGTAGTCTTAAAAAGCAGGAAAAAAAGACGTCAAAGTATCCGAATGGAAACATCCTCTCTATATTTTTCAGCTTCTGTCGTGTTTTCACTTTTCGCTTCATCGTCTCCGAATTTTTTGCAAGCGTACGAAACACTAACTCATCCCCTTCAGACTTTACACCTACACCTACCAATGATGATAAAAATGAATGTTTTCAGTTCTTCCGAATAAACAAAAAACCTCACTGGTCATGCGTTTTTCACCGGAAACACAAGATCCTCTGCATAGCGCATACGATAAGCATACACTTCGACAAAAAATTCCCACCTCTAACACAAGCTTCACCCCATTCGATAAAAACCCCACTGCTATTTCAGCAACGCCCCCCCCCCCCGGCCCTCCCCTAATTGCCATTATCCCGTTGGAAACGTCATATGAGATAAGTATGTCAGGATAAACAAGTGAGAATGTGCGCCTGGAGGCTGGGAGGATATGCACGTTGGCGACTCAACCACCAAAGCAGTCGGTTTCATAAATCGTTTGTCAATGACGAAAATTCGAATTTTATTTTTACCAAAAGATTCGTTTTTGTGCAAAATCGAACGTCCGAACATGTAGCTCAACTCGTGAAAACACACACAAATCTTTCACCACCTTTAGGTCTCACTAACTTCTCACTGGTGTCAATTTTGGAATTGAATACCCGAAATTACCTGTGCATTTCATAGTACGATCATTTATCATTTATCATTTATCACCTATTTAGTGTCTCTGTTTCCATCAGTTAAATGTGTCAATCCGGACGGATGAAAATAGAACGGAACATAAACGCTATATTACAACATAAGACATCTCTTCGTGTAACGTTGAGATCGCGGCGAAGTAAACCGTCCGCTCTTTTTAAGCCTAACAACAAATCGGAACAAACAGGCGAAGATAGCGAAAAATGAAACAATAGAGTGTACAATCGGATATGAAAAGAGAAAAGACAATGAAATTTGGAGAAAATATCAAAGAACTAATTAGAAGAAGCTAATAAGCAGTGACGAATGAAACGTGTGGTGCGATAACGAATAAAAATTGGTCA
This sequence comes from Toxocara canis, assembly GCA_000803305.1. Classification (NCBI taxonomy): domain Eukaryota; kingdom Metazoa; phylum Nematoda; class Chromadorea; order Rhabditida; family Toxocaridae; genus Toxocara; species Toxocara canis. The sequence continues at coordinate 695,347 of JPKZ01001930.1, forward strand.
AACTACGCTTGAAAAATAATACAAACGGTATGAAATTTTCCATTATAACAGATATTATCCCTAAAGTTCATTCATTCCTTGCAAGAAATTTAAAAATAAAAAACCTGAAGTATTTAAATAATACGCATGGTACTCATAATATACATGATACACAATGTACGCAATACTCACAACACGTTTGAAACTCACCTTGCACGCGGTCGAACGTGTCACCTTTTCGATTTATCGGCGTAACTCGAATTCGAACGAATCAACGCAGAATAACCATTTCAGCTTGCACAGAATTTTGAAAAAAGAACGAATGCCGTAAGTAAGGTACACGAAGAACGGCACTAGAAACTTTGAGCGAAATAACGGAGCAGTCAACCAGAAAGCAGCAGCAAAAATAAACTCAAATAGGAGATGCTAGAAAATACCAACTCGAGCCTGTCTGATCAACATAACAGGCCGACAAGAGTCGAAAGGGTGAATGAATACGGTCGACACGGAATTGTTCGATTAAGTTTATTTATAGCTGCAGATATTATGAAAGAGCAGAACGGTTAATCACCTCGACTGCGGTCGCCTCGGTACGACAGCACTGTCTTGCTGCATTTATCGCTGCAAAATACGATGAGTTCAGCTAGCGCCAAAAGACTGACCTCAACTCAGCACCACCTACAGCAGCAGCAGCAGCACCAGCAGCAGCCACAGCATCAGCAGCAACCAAGTTGGCCCCAATGCAAATGGGTCGGTCGGTGCTGCAACGCGCGCAACCTTCGGCGTGCGTACGTGTGTGTGTATGTTTGCCGCCACATGAATTACTTTTGTGTGCATTGTGTTTCCCTGCCTCTCTATCGTTTACGCAGTCTCTATTGTGAGTCGCACTATTGCAGCACTGGATGGCGTCATTCGTGAAAGAGGTAGAAGATACTCCCAAATCGCAGTATGACGTCATTTGTTTCTCAATCTGATGTTCTAAACTCGTACTGGTTTGCAGCTAGTATGCGCTACTAAAAGTTCATTTGGTTTCTCGTTGGAGTTACGCATATCTGCTGCTGGGAACTTATTGCAGGGGTCATGGAGATCGATTTCCGATCTGCGCTTAGGCAAACAAAACGAATGTGTTGTTTTTGCTGTTGTAGATGCAAGTGCAGTTGTTCGATGAATGAAAATTTCGTTAGGCGATACGCACAACAGACATCGTAAACAGCAGTATAGTTAACAAAGCGCAACAAAACAATTTTAAAAAAAAGTAATCGAACAATGCGGAAAAGGAACTTTTGACTGTCGCCCGCTTATTTATGGTTGATTGTGTGAGTGTAGAAGAAGAATAGTCTGTATTCACATGAATAAAGAAAACTGCACGCGTCAGTAAGATATATAACAAAACGGTACCGACATAAATGCGGTTATACGAGCACAGGTGTAGATGAATTGCGCATATGTACCGGAAAGAAACGCATGTCATAAGCAAGGAACAGCAAGTAAATGAGTTGCACATGTGTACATACAAAAGCAAAATCATTTAGCATAATTAAGTAAGCGAAGCATATGAGTATGAGATGTAACTCAATAAATTAAATGAGCAATTGCTCTGAGGTCAAATGACTCGAGGCGGTTCATGAACACGGAAAGATTCTGCGCTTCAGCGATTCTACCGGGAAGTTCATTCCAAACGCGAACAACTGTGAACTGGAAGCAATACAAGACACTGTTCACAGAACAGGTTTTGCGTGCTAAATGATAACAATGGGGTCGACGTTCACGCTGATTAAAAAGCGTAAATAAACTGGTTAGGGGTATATCAGAGAAACCTTTGACAATTTTAAAACACAGTGCTAGGTCAAATTTAAGTCGGCCATACTCCAGAGGTTCTAGATCAAATATCTTGAACCTGGCCCAATAATCAGGTGTATATGGCCCAATGAGCAATTCACAAGATACAATACGAGTATAGTATTTTTGCACATTTTCAACAATTTTATGTCATTGGTCAAGTATGGAAACCATGCTCACCTACAGTATTCTAGTATGGGACGGCAGCATACAGTTCATGCTTTACGGAAATGTTCAATGGTATACGCTTTACGATAATGTTCAATGCATATATGTTGCAATGCATGTAGGATACATTTAGCCACCTTTAGCGCTTTCGTAGCTGCTCCAGTGTAGTGCAAGTTCCAGTGCAAATTTGGACAAATGTTGACTCCGAGATCGCGGATCCCATCGTCCGCAGGTGGTAAAACTTTGTTATCCAACCCTAGAAAACACTCATGATGGAAATTAACATGGAGAACTGGACATTTCTCAAAAGAAATGTCAAGTTGCCATGATTTAGACCAAGCGCTGAAGGCGTTGAAATCGCTTTGGAAAATGCGAAAATCGATAGCGGGGTTTTGCAAAACGCGATGTATTTTTACATCATCTGCGAACAGTTTGCAAGCGCTAGACAAAATATCGGATACATCGTTGATGTGCAATTTGAGCAACAATGGGCCAAGCACACTTCCCTGAGGAACACCGCTGACTTGATAGCGATAGTCAGAGAAGGAATCCCCTACTTTTAGGGTGAAGCAACGATTCATCATAAAGCTTCTTAGCCTTGTTAACCGTGAGCCATGAACACTGCAAGCTTCTAGGTTCTGCAGAAGATTAGTATGGCAGAGCACGTCGAAAGCCTTAACATAGTCAATATGTACTACATCGATCTGAATTTTGTGATCAGAAGCACTAGTCCAGTCAAACATTGAGATTCTTATTTGGGAAATATTTGATCGACCTGGCAAGAAGCCATACTGGCCTTGGTTAATTAGATTGTTTTTCAGGTGGTGCTGAAGTAAATTATTCTTTACAATAATCTCCATTACCTCCCACACTGAGGACGTCAGACTAATTGGACGGTAGTTCTGAACGCAGGTAGGAGGGCTCTGCTTTATAAAAGAGGTGATTACAGCGGTCCTCGAAGGGAAGGAGAGTAAGCAGTAGAAGATACTTCTTTCAAAAATTAAACTCAATGGAACAGCGATAGTGTTAGCGGTGCGTTTTAGGAATTATGAAGGTATCCCATCAGGATTAAGCGAAATTTTGTTGCTCAACTTACCAATGGCGTTTCTCACAGATTGTACACTAACATTCACCGCCGACAGTCGTTATTTTGTTGTAATTGGGAGTTGTTGGAGAAAGTTGCCGCTTTTTTTAAAGATTTGAAAGTTGCCGCTTTTAAAGATGAGCTGCTTGAGGCATTTACGAAAAAAAAATATTGGAAAAGTGTAGCCATTTCATTGCTTAAATTTTTGTTCCTATTTGGTTGCTTATATATATACATATGTATATATATATATATATATGCATGTACATATATATGCATATATATGTACATATTTATATATGTACATATACAATGTATATACATATGTATACATATATATACGTATACATATACATATATGTATATGTATATGTATATATATATATATACATATGTATATATGTATACATATAGCCGAATATTTATGCGAATGCCCAATTTCGTTTCGTTTCGTTTCGTTTCGTTATTGTTGCTCTTACAGTTACGTATCCTTATTCCGTTTAACAACCAAGATGACTAAGCTGATACATTTCTATTCGCGACTTTATTCATTGCACTTTTTTTCATTTTTCATTCCACTCATATCGATCCAAACACTTTATTCATTCCACGCGATATCCGTTTTTTCTTCTCCTTTTATAGATCCTTTTATCGCCTTGTGCGGTTTTCTCCGTTCTATTGCTTTACTAGAATGAAGACTTTTCCTCATTTCTGTCAATCACATTGCAGAGTCTGCACGATGGATCGGATATTCAACCGGTTGGAGCGCTGAAAAATGGAGCTTTCGTAGGAGCGCATGAGCGATTGGATCGAATCAGGTTAGAACTTCATGAGCGGTTTATGGAATCGGCTAGTTTGATTGGCGAGACGCCAAATCGTAGATTATGGTAGCTCTCTACCACGCAGTACCAATTGTTCAAAGCGTCTTTGTACGTTTATAAAATTCCAAACGCTTGTGAACGATTTTAGGTACTCTCAAACTCATTCCACATTCAATGAATAGATTTGAAGTTTGCTAGAAGAGCTCATCGCATGAAGCACAAGGATTACACTCTGCACTTCGATTTTGTACCTTCACTGGATTGCGACGTGAAAGCACCGAACGTACAGGGAGGCGCAAAGACTGATAGGCAGACACACGGAGAAACCGAACGCCGTAATGCGTTTTGCAAATGCATATTTGCCATGGCGCATAGAAATGTGTGCGACAAATGGAAATATTAATCGTATAGGATTTCTTGCCAAATTTTCTATCTATTCGATTATACGTGCAGTTGGAAGAAGATGATAATAAACAAAGATGGCGTTGATGATTTCCGATTCGCGTAAATAGTCAAAATGGACTGGTGGTTAAAAATATGTTTAAAGAAGCCAGAATGCGCTCCAGTGGTTGTCATGATATGCGCCTCGGCAATTTCGCCTGCCAAATTAATCGTTTTCATACACTGCTAACAACTGATAAAACACGACTATTATTGTATTCTTATTTTCATCAGCCATTTTGGATGTGCAAATAATTCGCGAATTTGCGTAAGTTTTAATTTACTCAAACAGCACTGTCGAACATCTCATGCATGAAGTTAAACTCTTCCTTAGCCGCCGTTGCTATTATCTCAGAGAAAATTCGGATTCCACGTATCGGAAAGCACTCGACCAAGAGAACCGCAGTGTCAGATTACACGTATAGGGGTAAGTAACATTCTGAGGTCAAAAAGCCGAACGGAACAACTCCTGGTCGGCCTTTTGAAATGATTGCGGAAATACGTGTTTTCGTCGTAGGTCACTAGGTAAATCTAGAGGCGTTTAGAAGATCGATAGGCGTCTAGATTTTCGCTGGTAATAAGTCTTTTCTGGTGAAGTTTAACAAGCTATTGTTTAGTGCCATAGCTGGTGACAGTAATTTTGATTTGGTTCAATAGAATATAAATTGTAGCTCTAACTAAAAGGTAAAATAAAAACAAACAGCCTTGTCGGGATCGTTCTTTTTATTGCTTCTGCCACTTTCTCGATTTTGTATGGGCGGTAAGAGTAAAACAGCTGAGTACCATACGTCTACATTACTAATTTGATTAGTTTATTAATACATGCAGCGAGCAGCGACATACTAACATATAGGGCATAAATCGAGACGCGAATACAAACCACGCAGTGCACGCGTCGACGGGTGGGATTGCGAGAAAACTGAATAAGAAAAAGAAGGAAACAAATTTCTATAGCAAGTGCCGCCAATAATAACATGTTTTCGTAGAGTAGCTGTGAACTTTTGAGCGAAATACATTTACGAAACGGTACACATTTACAAAAAGAGCAATAAAAGAGGAACATCAAAGCACGTAACTGAAGCAGCAGCTGTTGGTGAGAGAGCAAGTCAAAAGATAGCGAACATCTAAGTGGTCATAACGAGATAACGAAATAGGTATATATATATATATATATATATATATATACGTATACCTTTCGGAATAGTTAAATTGTAAGACAGAAGAACAGCGGCAATCGTTATTCGCTTATTCGAGAAGAGGAACAGAGTGATTTTTACGGTGGGGAAGTGGTTTTCTTTTCAAGAAGATTTGTGACAATCTCATATCTGCAGTTTCATCGGGTACGCAATTCCATACGTTTATTACCTTGTTTGAGAAAAAACTTGAATATGTTGAGTGTGCACCTGTTAACAGTAACCTTGAAAGAGTTTGCCGAGCCAGTGCGACAATGATCGAAAAGGAGGTCAATATTTTCTGAAACAATATTGTAAGGAGTCACAAACGGTCGAGCGTGTCGTCTTCTGAATGATCAAATGATGAGGTATTTTTGAATTTTCTTATTCAAATTAAATAATGCGTATCGCTGCAAGAGTCAAATGGAGACCAAACAGCGCAGGCGTATCTGAGGAGTGGAGGGACGTCGACCCGGACCTTTAGCTGACGAGGAAGCCACAGGTCAACAGCCATGAACTAGAACGGGTTGGTCTTCAAGGGTTGACTCGCCCAAATCGATTAAGAGTTGTTTTGTGTGGGGCCGAGAGAAGCAACCATTTTCGTGACAAGTGATCGATGCAATTGAAGATTATTTCAAGGTTGTTGGGAGTGGCGGAGGCTTTGTCATCAGTGGCAAAAAGGATGTATTTGGATTTGGATGGGAAGTATTGGTGTGGGCCATTAATAAAGCTGAGGAAGACGAGGGACCCAAAAGGGATCCTTGAGGAACTCCACCACTGCCTTATTAAACGCTCTTCAACAAGTACAGAAGGGACGACCGGAAAGGAAATCGTTGAGCCAGTACAAGAGACAGTCTCTGATTCCGTAAAATTTTAGTTTGAAGAACAACTGTGGCACTGGAACTCAGTCGAACGCTTTCCTGAAATCAAAAATGAATGTAGCAGCCACGATAAATCTGAGAAAACCAATTCTGAAGTATTTTAAAAGCAACAGTTTTAAATGTTCTGCTTTAAGGGAACCATATTTGAGTGTGGAGAACAAGTGACTGGTACAGAAATACTCGTTGAGGTGAGAGGCAATTAGCCTCTCCACAACTTTGGACACAGCAGAATTGAGAGATATGGGTCGGTAATATTGAGGTTTCATCGTGGATTCTTTTTTACGAGTAGGCCCGATTCCCTCGATCGCTATTTTTCCCGCAACATAGAAACTAAGCCAGTAACCAGCGGCGGACAGAGCGCGACTGAAATGATTTCTGCTGTTTTTTTTAATTGTTGAGGAAAACGTAGGAGATGCATTCGGCAGAGGCGATATTACAGCAGGGAAGAGATTTCAGTCGTATACTAACGCCAGCAACAGTGATATCAACATGGTCTATAAAGGTGGAGTGAGGGGAAGCGAGAGGCGTGTCAGGATCGGCATCATTGTTATTAATACGTGTACAGGGACATGAAAAAGCGCCGGGGAAGGCAGGTATGAGCATTGTCGTCAGTGATCACATTCTCGGAATTTTCAAGAAGATGGCGTTCTCGCTTAGAGTAACTTTTCATTGAAATATCAACAGATCTTTTTGATGCTCACATGCCTAGCTAAGCGATTTTCATAATGGACTTGAAGGGAAATAATGAAGTAAAGCAGTCTTGAGTTTTCGCTTGAACGTTTTTTATGGTTAGAACTCGGGGAAATTTCATCGACTCCAACTGTGTCCAGTGACAGTAGCAAAGGTATTGCTCCTATATGAATAACAACTATCGCGATAACTAACGCTATAGAGAATCGTACTATGGAATTATGGCTTTAATGCACCAAGTTATTTAAAAAATAATCTCGTTGGCAGCGCTACAGTCGCTACAGTCGCCTTCAAGGAAATTTTAGCGCTCCTGAAATGATGTCTTGTTTTTTTTTTTTTGACAAAGGCGGATAGATCGAAGAAAACTGCTTATTCATCTGGGGTGCATGAGGGTCCTTCATTAGGATAACTAGCGACCTTCTCAGATTTCGAACTCAGTAGTAAATATGTTGTCATGATGCTGCTGACGCAATCCTAGTATGCTCAGAAACGTGTTGACAAAAGTTGGAATTAATAATCCAGTGCAAGAAATGTTTGTGATTGCCGACATAATAGGACAAAAGATTATTCCACTCAGTGTCTGCATAATTAAAGTCCCTTCATCTCGCAAATGTTTAGTGATGTAGGTAACCTTGAATGGCTTCGTTCTATCGGGAACGACCTCATAGTTCGAATGGCAATGACGTCACTATCATACCATTTCACCGTGCAGACATGGTCGGGACCATTGCTTGAGCTCATAGTATTGGTAGCCATCGAGAAGTCTGCTGTCGCTGTGGGTACTACACTTGCAACCGTTCGTTTAGGAGATAAATAAACAGATTTGCAATCATCAGCAAGCAGATAAATTGAGCAATGCGCAAAGCGGTCTGTGATGGAGCCTTGGAAAAGCAGTGAGGTAACAGAGCCTCCGTCGCAGCAAACATTACTAATGAGCACAACCTGCGATCTGTTGGGTAAGCAGTTATCGACCTAAGACAGTAAGCTATCGCGAATGAAATTAGATTCTGAAAAGCTTGCCAAGGATGTCAGTCTCGGACCTGCGCTAAGAGAACTAATTATTCATAAAATTTCTCTTCAAACGTAAGGTAGTATCATCTTATGGCAAACTTATGGCGTCTTTTCTATCTATGGTGTTGCTGAAACCAGTTTCCGCAGATTTGCGTTCTTCCACCACTTCTCTTCGCCTTTTTTCCTGTCTGATCTCATATCGCTCATTCTAGACGGTTAATTAATTTGCGGGTACTGCCGGGTCTGTTATTCTCTCTGGTCTTTCCTTATCCGGGTTGTCATCAGAGCCAACAAGGCGAATTTTCGGTTGGAGTTGAAGGCGTTTACTGCTAACCTAGCTCCTCACCCTTCCCAAAGTATTGCTGGTTCGCTGAATATTCTGTTCTCTCAGCAAAACGAACAGCCGCTATCGGAAGTGGCTCAGCTTACCGCCGTCAGTAACTCTTTGGCTCAGGCGATTTTGGCCAATGCTCTTGCTGATTTCGACTCAGTCAATTCTCCTTCTTCTTCGATTTGTGTTTTTTCTCTTTTTTTGAACTGGGTTTATGTTTTTTCTTTCCTTCTTCCGAATCGGAGGACGAGTCACTCGAAACCTTCTTTTTCAATTCGTCTTTCTTGCTTGCTTTTTTCTTCTCCTCAGAATCCGAAGAATCAGAAGATGACGACGAAGAGTCCCTCTTTTTGTCCATCGAAGAAAGCGACGGAAGTTCTGAAACAAAAAGAAGCACATTTCATGTAAGCGTTAACAAAACTACAACGGCCCGTCCATTAATGGCCCATTACAGCGCTGACGACACATTAAAACGCTCCTGCGCATTAGTTATCACTGGCACTGCACTGCTTCTTTATTCAGCCACCTTTCCAAAGTAATGTATGAAAAAGATGGGAATAGTATGATATGCACTGGCTTAGCAGCCAAGTAAAATTTAAAGCTAAAATAACGAAAATGCAGCAGTGAGCGGTGTCGGCAATCATTTTTTCTTCCCTGCTCACAAAAAGTAAGAAAGCATATGATGATATATGTAATATGCGCCTCGGTGACTCTCAGACCGACCAATTCCATGAACTACCGAAAAATATGAAACTACAAAATTTAGTTCATTTGGAGCGCTTGTACGTACCTTGACTCCAAACTCAGTATTACGCGCTTTATCAAATTCGCATTTGCAAAGTTTCTTATGGCGATATTGTGTATCTGTCCGCGTCTGTCATCCTGTGCGTCCGTCCGGTAGTTTCAACTCAGCAGCCACTGAAGCTCGAGTTTTTAAATTTAGTGGGTACAGTATATAGTGTTAGACAATTTCAGTTGTTCTCGTACATTCAATTTCAAAACGATACATCGACCCTAATGGGAAAGTAGCATAGAAGGTAAAGATGCAACAAAGCTCGATACAGTTCGCAGCTAGCGCGGGCACGCAAAAAAATGGGTAGGCCACAAATCGGGAGTTGTAAGAGCGGTCGAATCAGTCAAAACGTGAACTCCTGCTATTCGTAGACACTTATAAAAGGGGATGGTCTAATTAGTGGTATCGCCAAAGCGCACATCGTGAAAGCCTCTTGATATCCACCCTCACTTGATCTGCTTTCCGATCGCTGGAAAATGCAATCCGTTCGTTTCCGAAACACAAGGAATGTTTCGACCGCACTCAACTGTCCAAACACTCCTCCGAGGTCGTTGAATCGAGCTGATATTTCATGCGGGAGGTCATCTCGTGGAGTAGATTATACGTAATATTTCAAAACTCAAACCTTACTTTTTCATAAATTGAAATGACTGCACCGTCTGACAGCCACACAGATAAAAACGCACAGATACGATCGCATCATAATCCCATTCGCAAGTGTGTGTTTGTCAAAGCGCATGAAAACTACAAGCCTCCATCGCCTTGGTAAAGTTGGCCGTAAGAGTCTTTGATTTGGTTGCGTCGAATGTCAACTTTCTTCTTTGTGGAAACCCTCGAAAACGTTTCGGGTCTTTGGAACAGTTTTCGAGTATCTGCTGCAGCATTTTCATGTACTGACGACCACCAATCGGTATTATGTCTGTTAAACATAGATGATTGGTTCGGAAAGTAACCAGTGAAACTTCGGGTTTAAGTTACTTTTTTTTTGGAAGGCAACATTCGGACCTTAATGAATGGCCTCTGTCGACACCGGCCGACGTTTTTCGCGGTAATCGGTTTCGACCGAACTCCAGTTGCAATAAAATGCTCCTCGTCGAATGCCATCAGTTTAGCTCAAGTGCAAAGCAATTTTACCGCCATCTGAGTAGAAGCATTCCATATTTCACTTTTACAAGGACTGTTGTGATGTGTACTAAGGTGGAAGTGCACGCTGTCTCATGAGTTGTAAATTACTTACAAAAAATGAAGCTTGCATGGTAACGCATGCATGCATCAATCGAGTCGAGATTCGTACAGATTCCTAGTCAAGAGATAGCTGTGTATCGTTGTATCTTTTTCATGCGTTTTGGAAAAACTGGCTGTTTGTAAAGCTTGTAATGGCGACGTCGTCTATGCCCTTGTGCGTGTGTACGTGCCTATTCCTTCCTGTCTGTCTGTACAGAAATTTAAACGTTGGGACTTCCGAAGCTGGATTAGCGAAATTAGCGATTATAATCTGCATCCTACGATCTACGATCGCATTCCATGCTCCATTTCAAACCATTCCTGGGCTGCGCGGAAAACTGCGCCTCCCAGTGAAGTGAAAGAATTGCAAACATTTTTATTCGGTCAGGATCACACCCTTTCTAACCGCTTGCATATTCGACTGGTCGGATCGCAAAAGAACGAATGGTTAGGTCGTTTGCGCAACGGTTGGACGAACGAAACTAGAATTTTACGTGCAAGCTATGGAAGCGGCTGATTTGATGGGTGGGTTGCCAAAGCGCATGTTGTGCCAATAGCTCTCCTCCTCTGCCCGCTTTCTTCCCCACTCTTGCCTCATCGCTTCCCCCTCCCCCCCCCCACCCACC
>JPKZ01001930.1:711871-726453 GCA_000803305.1 Toxocara canis
CCCACACCGTGACATACAGTTGCAGGCATTCTTGACAGCCTGTTAGCGTAGTGTGACTTTTGCTATTCAAATGCTGTCTGTTGACAATAAACAGATCCAACTCAAGTGTCGTCTAACTCAAGCACCTCAAATTGTGCTTAGGTTATAGAAGTGTAGAATTCCGCTCTTAATATTATACTTCGCTGCCTCAAAGCTCATTATGGTGCATCTGCAACCAAAATATATTCGGCATTTGTTCCTCCTCATTTTGATTTTGCGTCCGTTATTTTCAGCCAGTTCCAACACTAAGATGGTCGGAAAGATGATTAAACGTAAGATTATTACACGCATCGAATCAGATCAACATCGCTTTACTGCAACATCTATCTGTCGAACAAATGATTTACCCGACGAGTTGGCGTTATGCGATCACGACTCAAACCGCTCGAATACTTATGTTTTACATATTCTTTGCGTTCTTTATGAACTGACGCACGGGTTTCTTGGCGTTGTCTTTTTAACTTGTTCAGCATTTCATAAACTGCGATGACGAAATCGAACAATTTTAAAGTCAGCTTACCATATAAGGGAAAATTTTTCTCTTGCAATTAGATTTGGATATTTGGAATGAAACCGATTTGAAACAATTATGCATACCGTACAGTTTTAGAGTTTTTCACTGATCAATTCAAAACGTTCCTTGAGAATACTCCTGTTGCTAATATCATTTTTAAACATCTCAAGTATACTTAGAACATTTCATCCATACACAGGGTCGAATGTCAGTCAACTTTTATCCCAGGCCTTCTTTAATGTTTATTTAATATCAGGTTCTCTTTTCTCTCTTTTCATAACACATACTAATGTAGAAGTGATGCGCTTGAAATAAATTAATTCAATTAATTGCTCGTCTTCCAGTCAGTTCTTATGTTCTTCTGGTTTATTCAAATTCCAGTGCAGGTTTTAATCATCGGTGAATTGATAAAAATAAAACGAACAGCGGCTTGAACGTAGGCGAAAATTTGAAATTTGAAAGCAAAATTTGAAACGCACACTATTCATTTGCATGCGTATTCAGTTGTCCACTATTTCCGATTCTAGCAATAAGCTGATGTGGTGAAAGCAGCGAATATGCGCAATGCGTAACCCGTGTACGTATACTTTAAGACGAAATGATTTTCTGTTAGAAGTAATGGGTCATTTGTAAATCACAATGATGTTGTGTGAACATAGATTGTCGCATCTCACATACGATGCCCCATCAGGGAACGCGATTTAACAACAACAGCAAATTTCTTAAATCATCAGCGAAAACATTTGAGTGAGAATGAATGGAAAAGTTATAGGGATATTACATTATAAGCAAATCACCTTATATGTTCGTCGTAGTAAATTATAATGTAACCAACTAGGCGTCTGTCACTGATATTCGATCATACGCTTTTTTTTCGCTTCATATAGCATTCACAGCAGTCGGAAATATGAAGGCATGACATGACAAAATTTCTGGCTGACAAGGAAACATCGTCAGTATCTTTTTATGCATTCTTTTCTTTCAAAATTTCAATCTGTTTTTGGTATCTTTTAGCGTGCAATTCGACTGTGGGCGAAAATCCCTTGAAAAAAGTGAAGAATATTGCTCAATTTAGTTTTTGGAATTAGATGGCCTCCCAATACTGAAAACATCTTTGCCAGCGATCGTCACAGTGAATAAAGGATCGTCAGTTGCGCCCTTTTCTGGTCGCTTCTTCTTTTTCTCATTCGGTTTTGTGTCTTTTTCACTTGGCTTGCTATTCAAGTTTATATTCAAGTTGATGTTTTTCCCATTCGAGTTCTTTTTATTCTTCCCTTTACCGTCATCCTCTTTCCCATTATCTTTGCCTTTCTTTCGATCTTCTTCTGGATCCGACGATGAGTTGTTGCTTGAATCTTGCTTCTTTTTGCTGTGACGTTTTTTATCTTCCTCTCTCTTCTCTTCCGATTCGGAAGATGTTTGATCCGTATCCTTCTTTGTAGATTTGCCGTCCTTTTTAGATTTGTCTTCCTTCTTCCCCTTTTTTGAACTGGGTTTGTCTTTCCTGTTCTCGTCATTAGAATCGTGTGATAATTCAATTAAGTCCTCATTTTTAGATTTGTCTTTCTTTTCCTTCTCTCTTTTTGAACTGGGTTTATCGTTCTTCTCTTTTTCTTCCGAAACGGACGCTGAATCACTCGAATCCTTCTTTTTGGATTTGTCTTTCTTTTTTTCTTTTTTTGAATTGGGTTTTTCTTTCTTCTCTTCTTCTTCCGAATCGGACGACGAATCACTCGAATCCTTCTTTTTGGATTTGTCTTTCTTTTTTTCTTTTTTTGAACTGGGTTTATCTTCCTTCTCTTCTTCTTCCGAACCAGACGATGAATCACTCGAATCCTTCTTTTTGGATTTGCCTTTCTTTTTTTCTTTTTTTGAACTGGGTTTTTCTTTCTTCTTTTCTTCTTCCGAATCGGACGACGAATCACTCGAATCCTTCTTTTTGGATTTTTCTTTCTTTTTCTTCTCTTTTTTTGAGTTAGGTTTATCTTCCTTCTCTTCTTCTTCCGAACCGGACGATGAATCACTCGAATCCTTCTTTTTGGATTTGCCTTTCTTTTTTTCTTTTTTTGAACTGGGTTTTTCTTTCTTCTTTTCTTCTTCCGAATCGGACGACGAATCACTCGAATCCTTCTTTTTGGATTTTTCTTTCTTTTTCTTCTCTTTTTTTGAGTTAGGTTTATCTTTCTTCTCTTCTTCTTCCGAACCGGACGATGAATCACTTGAATCCTTTTTTTTGGATTTGCCTTTCTTGTTTTTCTTCTCTTCTTCCTCAGAATCCGAAGAATCAGAGGATGACGACGAAGAGTCCTTCTTTTTGCCCATCGACGAAAGCGACGGAAGTTCTGAAACAAAAAGAAGCACATTTCATGTAAGCGTTAACAAAACTACAACGGCCCGTCCATTAATGGCCCATTACAGCGCTGACGACACATTAAAACGCTCCTGCGCATTAGTTATCACTGGCACTGCACTGCTTCTTTATTCAGCCACCTTTCCAAAGTAATGTATGAAAAAGATGGGAATAGTATGATATGCACTGGCTTAGCAGCCAAGTAAAATTTAAAGCTAAAATAACGAAAATGCAGCAGTGAGCGGTGTCGGCAATCATTTTTTCTTCCCTGCTCACAAAAAGTAAGAAAGCATATGATGATATATGTAATATGCGCCTCGGTGACTCTCAGACCGACCAATTCCATGAACTACCGAAAAATATGAAACTACAAAATTTAGTTCATTTGGAGCGCTTGTACGTACCTTGACTCCAAACTCAGTATTACGCGCTTTATCAAATTCGCATTTGCAAAGTTTCTTATGGCGATATTGTGTATCTGTCCGCGTCTGTCATCCTGTGCGTCCGTCCGGTAGTTTCAACTCAGCAGCCACTGAAGCTCGAGTTTTTAAATTTAGTGGGTACAGTATATAGTGTTAGACAATTTCAGTTGTTCTCGTACATTCAATTTCAAAACGATACATCGACCCTAATGGGAAAGTAGCATAGAAGGTAAAGATGCAACAAAGCTCGATACAGTTCGCAGCTAGCGCGGGTACGCAAAAAAATGGGTGGGCCACAAAACGGGAGTTGTAAGAGCGGTCGAATCAGTCAAAACGTGAACTCCTGCTATTCGTAGACACTAATAAAAAGGGATGGTCTAATTATTGGAATCGCCAAAGCGCACATCGTGAAAGCCTCTTGACATCCACCCTCAATTGATCTGCATTCCGATTGCTGGAAAATGCAGTCCGTTCGTTTCCGAAACACAAGGAATGTTTCGACCGCACTCAACTGTCCAAACACTCCTCCGAGGTCGTTGAATCGAGCTGATATTTCATGCGGGAGGTCATCTCGTGGAGTAGATTATACGTAATATTTCAAAACTCTGACCTTACTCTTTCATAAATTGAAATGACTGTAACGTCTGACAGCCATACAGATAGAAACGCACAGACACGATCGCAGCACAATCCCACTCGCAAGTGTATGTTTGTCAAAGCGCACAAACACTCCACCACCTTGGTAAAGTTGGCGGTAAAGGTCACTGATTTCATTGCGTCGAATGTCAACTTTCTGCTTCACCGTGGAAACCCTCGAAAACGTTTCGGGTCTATGAAACAGTTTTGGAACATCTGCTGCAGCATTATCATGTACTGACTTCGCGTCCACCGTCGAAGTTAGCACGTTAGCACGTTACCGCTTGGGCCTTCAGTGCGGTGTCTCGATGTTACTGAGGCAATCCCACGCCGAGCACAGCCATTCGTTTGGCTGTTTTAGCCAGTTGTTAACCATCCGCTGGCTAGGCTGTCAGTGGTATGGTGGGAAGCAGCCGGAAATACTGTCCAAACACTCCTCCGAGGTCGTTGAATCGACCTGATATCCCGTGCGGGAGGTCATCTTGGGGAGCAGATTATACGTAATATTTCAAAACTCTGACCTTACTCTTTCATAAATTGAAATGACTGTAACGTCTGACAGCCATACAGATAGAAACGCACAGACACGATCGCAGCACAATCCCACTCGCAAGTGTATGTTTGTCAAAGCGCACAAACACTCCACCACCTTGGTAAAGTTGGCGGTAAAGGTCACTGATTTCATTGCGTCGAATGTCAACTTTCTGCTTCACCGTGGAAACCCTCGAAAACGTTTCGGGTCTATGAAACAGTTTTGGAACATCTGCTGCAGCATTATCATGTACTGACTTCGCGTCCACCGTCGAAGTTAGCACGTTAGCACGTTACCGCTTGGGCCTTCAGTGCGGTGTCTCGATGTTACTGAGGCAATCCCACGCCGAGCACAGCCATTCGTTTGGCTGTTTTAGCCAGTTGTTAACCATCCGCTGGCTAGGCTGTCAGTGGTATGGTGGGAAGCAGCCGGAAATCGAACCCGGGTCTCCGCGCACGCGAAGCGGGGCTCTACCACTGAGCCGTTGCCGCCCCCGCCGTCGAAGTAACTCCTTTTATTTCCATTATTTTGAGAAATATTTAAACGACGCTACCGGTTTCAAAATGTCTCAACAATTTAGCACTTATGAGTGTCTAGACCTCTCCGTGCTTGCCTCGCCGCCGCCCGCTCACCTGGATCTGTGAATGGATCCGATCATCCTGGAATATAAACTAGGCGCATCAAATTTCCAAAGTCTTGCTTCAGAAATTTGCGAACAGACACAGTACGCATTCATATTTGCGAACAGATGTCGACGGAATACAGTCCGCGAAAGGGGAATACACCTCGCCAAATTTAAACATGAGAAAGGCATATAAGAATTAAAAAATAGTTATTCAGAGATGCTGTCTAAACTTTTCGCCAGCATCAACTAAAACAGGATATGAAAAGGCTGCAAAAGATTAGCTGGGCAGAAAGAAATC
The DNA here is from genome assembly GCA_000803305.1 of Toxocara canis. NCBI lineage: Eukaryota > Metazoa > Nematoda > Chromadorea > Rhabditida > Toxocaridae > Toxocara > Toxocara canis. The sequence continues at coordinate 717,288 of JPKZ01001930.1, forward strand.
TGATCGATGCAGCGAAAGTTTCCTCCGTTTTGCGCACCGGCGAAATGAACCACGTCGGCAGCACACGTATATATGTACAGCTGTGAACATCAATGGCGAAGTAGAACCGAACCTTCCAGAGCCTCTAATGCGTTTACGTGTTACTGAGGCAATCCCACGCCGAGCACAGCCATTCGTTTGGCTGTTTTAGCCAGTTGTTAACCATCCGCTGGCTAGGCTGTCAGTGGTATGGTGGGAAGCAGCCGGAAATCGAACCCGGGTCTCCGCGCACGCGAAGCGGGGCTCTACCACTGAGCCGTTGCCGCCCCCGCCGTCGAAGTAACTCCTTTTATTTCCATTATTTTGAGAAATATTTAAACGACGCTACCGGTTTCAAAATGTCTCAACAATTTAGCACTTATGAGTGTCTAGACCTCTCCGTGCTTGCCTCGCCGCCGCCCGCTCACCTGGATCTGTGAATGGATCCGATCATCCTGGAATATAAACTAGGCGCATCAAATTTCCAAAGTCTTGCTTCAGAAATTTGCGAACAGACACAGTACGCATTCATATTTGCGAACAGATGTCGACGGAATACAGTCCGCGAAAGGGGAATACACCTCGCCAAATTTAAACATGAGAAAGGCATATAAGAATTAAAAAATAGTTATTCAGAGATGCTGTCTAAACTTTTCGCCAGCATCAACTAAAACAGGATATGAAAAGGCTGCAAAAGATTAGCTGGGCAGAAAGAAATCTGATCGATGCAGCGAAAGTTTCCTCCGTTTTGCGCACCGGCGAAATGAACCACGTCGGCAGCACACGTATATATGTACAGCTGTGAACATCAATGGCGAAGTAGAACCGAACCTTCCAGAGCCTCTAATGCGTTTACGTGCGCATCGAGTGGTGGGCGTTCACTTGGGGGTTTTTTAACCGGAGTGAATCATTGAACGCGAAGCGTTCAGGTCGTCGAATCAATTCTGTCAACTTTGATCTGGTCGCTACGGCGAAATCGGCAAAAACTTATGCACTGCACACTCCTTAGATAGCAAAGGGTTTTCCCATATTAAGCATCAGAAGTGTCAGTTGTCGCGAGAATAGAGAGCCGATTTGGTTTTGGTTGTTCGCAGCTCCAAAAAAGCCAATTAAGCTTCTCAACTGTTTCACAGTTCCACAGCCTATTTAGGCCGAATGTTTTCCGTCGCTACAGCGAAAAATATTTACACAAAGTTTAGTCTATGGATGCAAGCAAATATCACTCACAACCGATCCAAAGTTTTAATGCATGAGTCCAACTTACCAGAATGGAAAACACATAAGACGATGAAATAAGTGGAAATGTCGAAAAATACATGGGAATAATTATAAAAAGTCCAATTATACAAAGTGGGAACTCTAAAAGCTCGGAAAGAGGTTAGCAGCGCACACTCGCTGATACTTACGCAACCTATAGACTGAAGCTGCAGCTATTTAGCACTATTGAACGAAAGCCAAACACATCAGTTGAGGTGCAGCCGGAGTGATGGCTGTATGAGGAAGTGATGGCTATAACTGCGAAAGCCATTAACGCTTTACTCTCAGCAAAATGACTCGATTAACTGTAATTTAGCTGCGATAATAACGGCTTACTCGTAGAAGTGTATTTACAGAAACTTTCCTCGTACCATCGCTTCAACAATAAAGTGAGTGTGATCTCTTAACTATGGGCTTTATCGAATTGATTTATTCATTTATTCTCATGACATGCGCGACAGCATCTTTATTATGATTACCATGGCCACCGGGAGAGAGAGAGCGAGAGAAAGAAAGAGAGGGTGGATGGAGCAGAGAGACAAAGAGTTTAAGTGTTAGTTTGAGAAAGCATCTTTTCCCGTAAAAGCGTACGAAGACGAAGAGGAATATGAGGAAAACGTCACTTAAGGGCCAAAAATATTACTAGAGAAAACCCTTTAGACAGTCAGTGATAAACCGCAATTCGTTGCTTCACAACAGCAAACTGCAATAACACAAAGACACACGACGGACACAGCGTGAGAACGAACACGGAACCGATGCCGCATCCAGAAAAAAAAAACAATTTTCATTACTCACGATTTTAGCAGATTGTTGCACGATGTGTAAGTTTTGTAGTTTGCAAACAGCTTTATGGCGAATTCTAATCCGTGCATAGGTATGTCTGTCTGTCTGTCTGTCTCTGTCTGTTTATCTGTGTCTGTATGTGTTTCTCTGTTTGTTCATCTGCCTATTTTTTTGTCGGCATCCGTTTGTCTGTCTGCTCATCCGTTTGTCTGCTTGTCACTTTGTTGCAGTGCAGTTTCAGGCTCACCTATTTCGCGTGTACGTGAAGTAAGCGGCAGAACGATACTGAAAAGAGGAAAGTATGCAGATCAGATAATAAATAAGTGCACGTGAATTCCATTTGCCCGCACTTTAATCTGTTTTCATACATCCGCAATTGTAAGAGGTGTGGTATCCTGGAGGGTTGCCAATAAATGCCGTCTTTTAAAGCAGAACACATTTGCTCGCATCAAAATGAATGCCTATATAAAATAATATAGTATAAACAATTATTTTCTACAAATCAAAGAGATGGCAAAAGAAACGAAGGCCACGAACCTAATATAAGGAACTAGACGATCTCTTTATAAATAAATAAAATAACTATTAAAAAAACTTGCGAATGGGGACTATCCTTCGCCCCTATTGACATTGTTGAATATCTAAAATAGAGTTCGATCTCAATTTCTCCAATGAATAATTCTTCCCCATCAGCCAATTGTCGAGATGGGAGCCCGGTAACGCTAATCTGCATCTCCCGCGAGTGAAGTACATTTTAAGTACAGGTACAGTCAAAAAATGGTACGATGTACTTGTACTTTTTTCCAAAAAATCGGTGCGATACTCTACTTGTACCACCCCTCGGAAAATCGCACTGTACTGTATTCACACTGTACTCATGATTTTAAAGTAGGTGATACTGCACTATGCTTGCTATAAGTACAAGCACAGTACGATGATGAGTTTCTTCCTTTGCATATCGACTTGAAGCTATTTACAAAGTTGTTCATTCACTCATAGTTGTAAATGTAAACGGGTTTTTCCAAATTGTATTTAAATATTCGCACTAGAGGTCACATACACCGTCCAAATGTTTCTCAGATTGCGTGTAACATATACCTTCTAGCGTTTCACCATTTGGGACTCAGTTCTCTGATTTCGTGGAACGCATTATCACAACATCCATGTTCTCGCCCTGCCGCATGCGCTAACACTCACTGAGTTATCAGTTGTTTTTTTTGATTTATTGCGCAATTTTTGGATTGCTTTAACCCCTTTTCTTCTTTTTTTCGTTATTCAGCGTATCCATTTATTTAATATTACTACTTTCTTCTTATGTTTTTGCACGTACTTTTCGCTTTTCTTTATGCCATGATCTAAGTGGTTGGTGCATGTAACGCTCGCTATTGCTTGTGGATATGAGTTTTTAGTAAATGCTAATGCTACTCTTACGTCTCAAGATCACTTCGTAAAATTCATGCACCCGGGGAAAAGCTACAACCTTCAAAATTCGATCAGGCAATGTGCAGAAAAACGAATGTTTAGTAGAAAATTTTGACGGGATGCTTGGCACAAAAAAATTTAGATTCTGGTCATTTAAGAGCACTTTGTGGAATCGAACGCTCTGGCGGATGAATCGACGAGATACGAATTGTGTCAGCCTGCAGCACGTTTTCCTGCATGATCCAGTCCTCTTGCTTCACCACTCTGGGATCCTATGCGCACATTTGTGGATGAAACCTGCGGGTGTGGTCAGATCGACGCGTACTTTGTGTGGACGCAATGGTGGAAGTGGTACTAGTAGTAGTAGTAGTGATAAAGTCCCTACTCCACCAAACAAAATAAAGAACGAATTGAAATAAAAACGCGAAATTTAAGGAAAAAAATAAACATACGATCACAATGACATCTGTCAACTGAACACAAATCCAAAGATTTTCCCGTTGCGCAAAGCATTTCTATGCTTTGCGCAACGGGAAAATTTGTGAACGCAGGAACATTAGGAGTTTCTCGTATTGGAGACCGGATTTGCTTCACTATCAGAGGCAAATCATATTTACTTATTGTGGATAGATAAGAAAATACTATCCGCAAAATGAAAAAATATTAGCCGTTTTTAATGGGTCGCTAGGAAGAGATTTTTTTCTTCGTCTTTACGGTTTCATGTGCTCATTGTGTTTCGCATTATCGTGTGCTCTTAATGCGATATTAGGAAGTTTTTTCCACACTTGGATGACCCGAAAGAGAACAGAATTATAAACTAAATTCAAGGATGAGACTCGTTTGAAAGCTGTGGGCTAGTGATAAATTACGCCGATCGGAATAAGAGAACATTCAATTAAATGGAACACCAGAGTAGTTGATAACAATTTTGAAACACAGCATGAGATCTGACTCAAGATGATAAGGGATACAATTTTCAGATCGTTCATTTCAAACTCCCCTCAATGAGGTGATAGTTGTGATGAATGCGATACACAATCTTATCACGGTGTCATAATCAGTTGAAATGCGAAAAGGTGAATTGAATCCCCACTCAGTCCTTCGTTAACCAATAAATCCACCATTCCATGATCAAAGAATTGTTGCTATATCGATCGTTACTGTAATATTCGTTAATGCCTGGTGATGATTATGACCGCGATCTGTTTTGTTCCAGTCTCAACAATCAATTAGTGAGCAGCTTCAAACAGAGCAAAAATGTTTAAAAAAAACGGACCACAAAGCTTGATAATATTTAAATTCGCTCAAAAGTTTCATAATTAAAATTCGTGATCAATTAATTAAAGATTTAAGTTCATGATTCATGATTAACTTCCAAACAATGTTCATGATTAAGCGATCGAAATATCAAATCCGGAAAGATACACTTTTCGGGTTTGAAATTTCGATCATAGACATATCTTTGATGAGGACGGGCAATTAAAGATACAACCTAAGAGTACAGCCTCATGAAGAAAAATTTTGGGATTGCCTTCTCTTTCCTTTCAACGTCTTCCCATCGCATTATTCTGCAATGTTACTTAAACAAAGTTTTGGAGTTGACGAACGACGATGTAATGGCACCTGGTTACCCACAGAGCCCACCTCAAAACATTTCGTGCTGCTATACCAGGAGGATATACTGTTCACGAAAACACCCACAGGATGCTCAGGGGAGGATATTTCAAAGTTATGGGCAACTATTTTCTGTGAAGAATGGTTGAAGGTGCTGTAAAGAGAATGACAATAATTATAGTGATGTCCACTTTTGTTAGAAAGCCGCAAAATAAACTTTGAGGCCTAATACTCGATGTAATTAAGAGCTAAGGAACGTCACGTCACAGACCAGCCCGATCACTGTTTGACGGTCTCCTGATCTACTCGCGGAATGAAACTGTTCGGAGCTCGAAATGAAGAAAAATTGAATCTTGCTCGTGCAATTGAGGCACAGATGGCTTTCTGGTTCATTTCAGCCACCTCAAGCGAGAGAATAGTAGCACTGCCCATTTCACGTTTCATGCGTCGGCAAGAAATTCGAGAGTGACAATTTAGCACAAGAATTACCGTTTCGCCGTCCTGCCCAAACTGGCGGTTTTTGAAAATTTCGCGCTATTTTTGACCCCCATCATCGCCGCTCTTCACAATGACATCAGCGATCAACGGTTATCAAATCAGACCTGCAATATAAAGGCAACAAAGAAATCGAAGGTCCCTGCCTTACCAATATATAGCAAGTCATGGTCCGTCCCCATCATTGAATTCGACGAATGTCCGGCAAATTACGGTCAGATTCGGTTCATGTTTCCTTTGATTCTTCACAATACGGGCTAACATCAGTTGTTGGTGGAACTCTTGTCAAATAGAAAGGTTTCCGTGTAAAGAATAATTCCTCGTTTGTTTTCAGGAATTTAGCTCGAGTTGGCGCGAACTGCGGAAGGAGTATGTCATGCGAACCTGATCGCACCAGTTCAATGTTGCTTTCATTGCGCTCGAGTTATACTTTCTGAAATATTGCCGTATTTCAACGAAAAATGCTCGAGTAATAAATGTTGGCGAAAAAGTTATGAGTGAAAATACGCCAGTAGAAAATGAATTCTTGATGATTATTCATAAATGTAAAGTCACTATTAAATGTAAGTTCTGGGTATTTCCTTGCTGAAAAATTTTTTTTTAAAAATTCTTGAGAAATTGTCTATTTCACTAAAACACTTCCGTCCAGTGGATAATGTTTTATGGTTTCCCCTTTCCCCATCCACTCGCTCGCCCTCATGAACTCCTCCTGCTTGGTGCAAGAATGTGGACATTTTTCAACGCTTAGGACAAGTGTGTTTGGCTCAACAGTGGCTTATTTTATACAAAAAACTTTAGTGAGCACTGTAAGCGGTAATTAGAATATAAGAAAATTGGCAATATGACAAATTTATATTCTCCGGCCATGAAACATATAACAGTTTTCAATATGGCAACGGAACTGAATTGTAATTCAACAACATTCATAGTTGTGAGAATTTGAAGCGTGCGACAGTTTGAACGGACTCCTCTCATACTCGAAAATAGGCTAAAATTTACACTAAGTTTTTAAACGAAATGTACAAAATGAATTTTTCAAAAGCAAAATTTCTAAAGGTCACAGCCAGCCGGATTGCTGCCGACAATCACCGCATTTCCAGAATAGTTCATTGATATTCGCAATCGTATATGCGTCCATACAATTTGATTTGCAAATCCGGAGAAGAGCGCTGTACTTTTCTTTTTGGTGTTCTATTCAGAAAGCTCGTACTTTTAGAAGCGGTGGCCAACACAAAGATCTTTAGACGCGTGTTATTAAATTGGTTCAAAATCTACGCGCATTTGTAGGTTTCCTCGGCTTCTTCATAGTCGTTTCCATGACCGTTTTTCAAAACGCAATAGGCAGCCAGTAAAAGTCTGTGTAATTTGTCGCACATCCTAATCGCTTTCTACGATTAAAGGGTTCTTGCCTCGCGCATCGACAAACACAGTTGCTACCGATTCTGAAAGCCAGAAAACGAATGCGAGCCAATCAATGGCTGAACAATAAATGTGATATTTGAAACATGCTGCCCAACCTTTGATCACGTTACTTGGGTGTTTCCTTCCGTTTTTATTGTCTCTTTTATCGTCAATCAATAGAACTGGATTCTAAAAAATGAGTTCACCGGCTTCACTTTGCCGACAATCATTGGCGTCGACAGTTCGTCGATAATCATAGCGCGAAGCACATTGTGTCAATCATATCTGCTAACATCGACGCTTTCTGGCATCAGCAGTGTGTGCAACGAACTGAGAGCGGATAATTGTTGTATTTTATGTAACATATCCCGCGTTTAGCCGATTATGTTTTTGCAAGCGAACGGTTATAGAGGAAGTGAATTGGAACGTCGCATGATGAGTCGAATTTGTAAATTTTTGCAGAAAAGAAATTTCAAATTAGCGCTTCCGAAAAATTACCACATTCTTAAACGCTGTATTCGAAATCGACATGTTGAGGTAGCTGAGTTTAAAAAATCTCACTTAATTCAGTCTACGCCATGTATTCAATACAAAATATTCTTAATGTGCTTAACAGGAGTAGAACACTTCTCAGAGAATATTCTACGCTGATTGCTTCCATTAACGCAAATTTGAAGTACACGAATTCAGTGATCGAAACATTATGAAGTATCCTACAGAAATATCTACTTTTGAAGCAAGAAGTTACCAACAACAACTTTCGACGACCAAATTTAAGAATGACGCCTAAATCAGAGACGCTATCTAACCTTAACGATAGGTTTGAAATAACATAAGGAAATTGAAACTGTTGTGCAACGGCAGTAATCGATCAGCGACCAACAATCTGAGAATTTAATGTATCGAGGTGATATTGAAATCTAAATTTTTGCGAGTTTTCAAGTATTGTGCGTACAAGAAATGAAATATGCTAGGCACGCACAACCATCAAAAAGATGGAAAACTGCTTGCGCAGCCGAACTTAGCCATTAACTTTGTCGGCCGTTCCGACTTGCTATACACCATATGTTTTTATGCGTTCAAGTATTGCGATGTGGTTCATTTCTCTTTCTGTCTTTGTGGTTGCAACCTTTTTTATTAAAAGTTAGAAAATCTACAGATCGGGAATTTAACGCGCTCAGTTTCAACTTTATATGCTAGCTATTGGCGAACTTACTGTTTATGGCTTTAAAAGAGTAGTCTCCTATTACCTTTATCTCTATTCCGAACTATGTTCCATGAGAGTATCTGCTTTCTTATGCATCTGACAGTAGCCACGCAATGTTCAAAAGTCTTCGAAACTCAGGAATTCAGCGATCTTAAATCATTGGCAGAACCCTTCCCTTGTCGTGCGGAAGCACAAATAAGTGCATTTGCATTGTGTCATAAATGACAAATATATAAACGAATGGATTAAGAGCAAAAGACAGAAGTGCTCCCCCGCCTCCCCCCCCCCCCCCCCCCACTATAAAGTCTAACGCTTTCTGGGCGAGAAGGGGGGAGGATGTGGAATATGTCGGGGAGTTGAAGCGGGATATATATTTTCGGCACGTGAGGGCCAATTTTTGCAGCATATGTTCTCTCCTTTTCATTTCATTCTCCTAACAAAACGGCTGGTGCACCCTCCATGCAACTCCTGGTAACCCATCCTCACTCCTCTTCAAAGGACCTTCGCTAATACGAAATTAGGGAGTGTCGTAAACCATGTTTTTGAAAACAAAAAACTTCATAACACTATGTCACCCGCGCATATAATTCCGGAGTGCCATATGTGTTTTTTGCATGTTTCTTTAAAAATCGAACTTCAAATTTCGTTCCCATCCATGAGGAACAGGGAAGAGCGGTGAAAAATGAGGGAAGCCGACGACTGTCTCTGATGACTCGATGCATGGACAACTTCTTTGATAAAGGTGAATTATGTTAATGCTCTGTGGTACTTGTAAGTTTCTAGCATGAAGTTGTTGCCAAAATACAAAATCCGGCATAAAAATTGGGAAGTATCTTCTCGGTCAGGTTGGAGAGAGAAAACAACCTCCAAACATACCTCATCCGTCCTTTGACATCTCAAAGTGCAGCGGAGAAAACAAAAGCCATCAAGCTATATACACTCACCAGCTATGGGAGTAAACTTTAT
>JPKZ01001930.1:755353-766309 GCA_000803305.1 Toxocara canis
AAACCGTAATCTGGAACATCAGGCCATCCTTTGCTTTACGTTTCTTTGAGGTTCGACTTTATTCTTCATTTTTTGTCCGCTATTCTTTGCAATTTTAGTTTCAGCTTTTTTACTTTTAGTTGCAATACGGTTCCGCCTTTTTCTGGGAAGAGTAGGGAACTTGCGACCATAGTATGAAATTTATGGTATAACAAGGAAACGGGCTAACCCGGATGCACTTGTCAGAGGAATCCATGGCTCTTTGTAGTTCATTTTGGAGCTATCACCGGCTAATCGGTTGTGCAACCCTAACCCATCCCCCCCCTCCTCCTCCTCCCATTCTTTCAATCGATATATGGTTGTTCCCTGTAAGGATTATTGAACATTTCAGTGAACCGAGCTTTGATAATTCAAATGAGATTGCTTTCTGGTGTTGTTGATTCTTCCCCTCTGCTTTATTTCTGCAAAAAAAGTCTACGAATTGAATATTTGAACTTTTCGTCCAGAATCGAAGTAACAGATTTGTTCATTTAAGCCAACGAAAGACGTCTGTTTCATCCCTGTGCTTTGGCACAGGGATGGAAGTTTTTTTGTTGATAGCTTTGATATCCACATCACAACAAGTGTAATGGCACTTACAGCCATTCATGTTCACGAAATTATAATTCGTTGAGCGCGATTTTCGTTGGCGCCTAGAAGCTCGTGCTTCACTAAAATACTTAATTCATTTTTAACAACTGCTTCAGTTTTATTGATGACAGATGTCAAGAATCGCTAATGATTTTTTCTTTTTCCTAAAGATAAATCTCTTTAGCTAAACTTTTCTAAAGATAAATCTTTGAAGACTGAACAAGTAGCATAACGTTTGGCCAGAAAGCGCCGTGTGTATACCTCGATCCTTTTCCTCATTGCAACGAATGCCATCAAACACATGAAGTATTTGTCAGCAAACTTCTCTTGGAACATAATAAGGCTGTCCGAGTGAATGTAAGGCCAACTTAAGGGTCCTTCGAAAGTGCGCTTAAGTATGGTTAATTCATAATAGTTATTATCGGTGCATAACAAACACTGTTACCGACGAACATTACATTGTAGTGATGAAGTGAAGGTAGGTAGAGGTAGCACTCCTCCTGATTGCAAAGAAAATTTCTGACACTTCAGTATGGAGATTATTTTTTTTAGTAAAAACTGCCAGGTTTTTTAAATTATTCCTAAATTCCAAAGTTTTCGTTTATAAACAAAAGTTTTCTAAATTTTTCTCGCAAAATTCCTATTCTTTCTTTCAAACTATTCATTCGGTCATAACGATCCAATAGTCCATTCCCGTTTAACAGTCATCGTTTCGCTAGTAATGCCTGTTTCTAACAAGAGACTTGACTACTTTAAAGAGACGAATAACAGTCATTTATTGTTTTTTTTCCATTTGTGCGATTCGTTTTTTCATGTACTGAATTTGATAGGTCTCTTTTTTTCATCATATTATCGCTGCATGATACTGCCTATTTGTTTTTCAGTCCTTATTCTTTATGCCTGAAAGATAACGTCCTCTGCTCTTTTAAATAAACGCTGAAAATCTTCCGAATAACGGAAAAATGGCTGTTCACAGCACAGAAATAATCGAAGTGACGCATGAATTAGCCATCATGGCGTATGTTTTGCTAGAATTCTTCACACATAAGCTAGTCGAGCAAACATGATCACCCCAATGTCTGCTACTGCTCAGATTGTGCCAGATGAAATGGATCGGTTTCTGTGCATCAAGAATTATAATCTGAAGCATGGTTTAATGAGTAAGAAATGATTCGTTTACTGAGTCGTCTCAAAGAATCAATTGCAGATTCTAAATCTCTACTGCAACTACCTCTTCGAAGCGTAATAAAATCATAACCCTTTGCTTGATACGATTCTTTGCAGTTTAAAATGGATCGGATTCTTTGAGCGTTCATCTGGTTTTGCCTAAAAAAAAGACAAAACAAACATTACTTGCATGATACGAAAATCGTATGTCTATCAAATTGTTATGTTCCAGTTAGACAGGCATCCGATATCACCGGATAATCTCAGCATTCGATTATGATGACTACTGCGAACTGACACCCTATCGAACGGCAAACGTTGCCTACTGCAGTTAAAAATCCAACCGTTTTACCTAACACAGCGCAATGAATGCCCGCCGGTAACATGCAACGCTCCTACTGCCCGACACGGTTATCATCTCTTTGTAACTCCGGACTCTGATTGTATGCTATTTCTTTTTTGGCTCACGGTTGTCAAATCCTATATGCTAGCTTCCTATCTGACTATCGTTTCTCCATATGCAGACATACACACATAGATGCAGGTAAAAACAAGCATTTTAGGTAGCTGTGAATAGCAAAAAATTCCGCTGTTTATGTGCAATATGCGTTGATTATTACTGCGAAAATTCTAACTTCAAGTGCAGACGAAAGTAATGCTTTCAGTTTCACATTCTTTATATATACGCAAAGAAACCCAGTAAAAGGATGAGTTGTTAATATGAAAAACTGAACAAAATGGAAGGTAATTACTTTTTGGAATCAGTCAGCAATCCTGGCAAAGTAATCGTCGACAGCTCTGTTTCGCTGTGCATATGTCTCGATTTCGGTAGAAATTCACTCGTCGTCACATAACCACCGTCGGAATCATCAGGTTTTAATATGGTCGCCTCATGAACATTGCCTGTATTGCCTAAAGAACCCGACGACGTTGTAAGTGTGTCGGTACGTGCTCTTTCAAGATCAAGAGGCTCCTCGTCCGTGAACGTCTTACTGCGTCCAGCAAGGCTACTGCCACGTGGCGTTTCCAAGTCAGCTGGTTCTCCGCTACGGAAGTTTTTCGTCTCATCAACTGAATCGACGTCACGTTGAAGAGTCGACTGGGTGAAATCGACCTGCTGCATGAAGGACGAGGACATGGTACAAAGTGATTCTCCAGCACCTAGTGGAGCTCCATTTGAAGTGGACGCAACTGGAGCGTTACTGCTAAGCGATGCCATTAAACTACCACCACCGAAACGTTGCTGCTGTTCAACCAGCTGAAAAGAAATTTCTAGACGGCTGATAAATCTGCTAGCCGACAAAACAACCGCCATTTACAAGGGCCGGTGGGCAGGTACACCAGCGAGTCTTCATTCATCACTAAGTCTGGCATCACGAACAGCAGTCTAAGTAGCTGACAAACAACAAATGGAATTAGGTTACCGTTGAAAAAATTGCCTGGAGTTCACGATTTCTAAAACGGAGGGAAGCAGCGTATACTCTAGGGAAGGGGGGAGGCGGGCTGGATTAAATTTTCGGGATCTGCTGAGTGGACTTTTGCTGGAGGAGATTTCCAGTATGAAAATTTGCAGTTTTTCATAGTACTTTTAAGGAAGAAGGTTAATTCATTAGCTGACAGCGCTATAAAATCCACGGCTTTATTTACGATACGTTTTAAACCTAATAAGAGTATCATGACTATTATTAATTGTGAAGGGTGAAACATGTTTGTCGTAGCAACCCGACTACCATATGTATTTCACATTGTTGAATGCAGACACAACAACGACCTGCGCCGATCGGCTGCCGTGTCAAATGGATCTTCTGTTGCCAAAAGGATAAACCATAGATAGCGCAGGTTCAATTTTCACTTCATCTATGAAGAAAACTGTATAGTCAAAGAATCACTTTTTTCGTCAAAGAACAACGACCATTCGGACAAATACTTTTCGAGATACTACGCACAGTCATTTCAATTTTTCAATCCATTTGATGGTCGACATTTATTTCCGTAATGAAATTAACTGTAGTAACAATGATCGTAATTTTAAGGAAACTATCCCATATTGTTAGTCATCGCAGGTCTAAACTTCCTACTTAAAATGGAGAAGAAAAAAAGCGGAAATTGGTTGCCGGAAGAAAATTTCTTACATAACACAATCGGCATTAGCCCATGCGCTATATTAACATACTCTTTTTCCTCTATTATCTATTCTACCTAATGGTTCCTTATAAACAGCCGATTTTATGAGAAAAAAATGTATGGAGTGAATGATGCATATTCAATATAAAAAAACGCGGCCAACGCAATTGTTTTCATTGATACAAATTAGATATCCGGTAATCGATAGATTCGAATCCGAAAGAGAGAAGAAATAAAGCTGGTAAAAAAAGACGTGCGAGACTACCTTCTCCACCCCGCCCCACTCCCCCCCTCCCCCATTTCCATTCATGTTTGAAATTCTCATCAGTATCACTCATAAATCAGTTGATAAAATTTTTGGAAAGCTCACCGATAATTTCGTCCGTAAATGATTAATCAAATTGATGTATCGTTGATCGTTTTCTTTGCGATCACGGTCTTCACGTTTGCGTTCTCTTCGTAGCCTTTCAATTTCCTCCATCATATTACGCTCGTTAACGATTCTCAAGTCGCGTTCAGCACGAAGTCTTTCTTTGTATTCTTTAAGTTTACCGCGATGCTCATGTAGCTTATTCTCTAGCTCCTAAAATAATGCTTGAAGTTGTAATTGCAAAAGTGATTGCTCTATAATCCTCTTTTCCCGTCAACGTACATTAAAACGCTTGGAAAGAAGCCTTTGCTATGAAGAAGCCCCAGAATTTTATACCTTTGAAGCAGTGTATTTATTTTGAAAAATGTGAAAGATGACTGGCCTAATTTTTGAAATAAATTTCTCCACATTCCATGCTCTGATACTGCACCCAATTCTGTCTTCTATATTCAGCTTCCACCAAAAACTTCATTACTCATCTTGTTTTCTAGGACGCGGCAATAGCTCTGTTATTATCTTGATCGGCTGTGACTCTTAAAACGACCCTCTAGCTATTTTGAAGATTCACTGATATTGATAACCTTATTTGCCATTCATTTTTCAAATTTAACAACGCATATGCACTATCGTGAAGAATGAAGAATTCAATTCAATTCAAAACAGGCAAATTTTTCGTTTCCCGTTTCAATTTAAATCTCACTATAACCAGAAAATAGCTGAAATGTTTTTAATCTCTCCATTTAATAATTATGCACACAAAACAGAACTTTGATCCCTCCCTATATTCGAGCGCTCAGTATTATGTTTAGCGCACCAAACAATACAATCATTTGACTGTGTTCCCATCTGCATCAAAAAATTCGATTTGATTCTGATGACGAGAAAAAATGAGAAAAATCTTATTTAAAACAAACAGTTTACCCGAATGCGTTGGTTCTTCTCATTTTCAATTGCCCATGAATCCGATTCAGAGTCATCCAACGTTCGATTGTACGAACTGTAAAGATTGGTTGGAGAAGGGTCTCCACTACCGTATTCAGAAGTTGCATGACGGTGACGACCGTATTTCAGGAAACCACGTCTTCGTGATAAAACCTATAGAAGCAAGTTATGCCCTATTTTCACTCGAGTAGAAAATCACTCTTGAACAGACAATTGCAGCGCCACTTTTACTACATGATGATCTCACCAGAAATTGCGAAAAATAAAAAACATCTGAGTAACAAATCACCCTTTTCCGAAGCCTGGAAAGATGAAAGGTGATGATGTTCTATTGCGTCACAAATGCGCTTTCGGCAAAAGCAAACATATTCATTTTATAGAATACCGTATTCAACGATTCCAGAAAAATCTACGAATGGTGGACAACTTTTAATAATTGTCCTCCAAACAATGAATGGAATCAAGATCCCGCAGCGATTCCTTGAGAAGTTTATAAAGGAACTCATTTTTTGCTCAACTCCGATTATGAAATATAAAGTCAACAATAAAGTATCGTACTTAACGAAGACTCAAAATAAAAAGAATATATGCGACCACTTCGACGTCGTCCAAATTAAATTGCATTGCGAAATTCGACTTTCGCTACGATCGATAATTTTCAACGCGTGAAAACTTTTTCTTTGAAATGATAGTTAAGTCAGCGATCTATAGGGGAAAAAAATTCATTCGAAAAAAAAAGAAAGGTAACCTCTTCGCGGGGATGTCGAAATTCGGATTCGAATGAGCGATTTGTGGCTTCGAAGCGCTCAAAATGGTCCACCGATTCACCGGGACATGAACGTGGCCCACGATGTACCCTCGGTTGGGTAACTCTATGATAGGGTGCCGTTGATGAAATTTCATCATTGGTGCACTCGAAATGTGCCAGCTTAGAGCGTCCTCTATGTGATTCTCTGATCCTCGACTCTCGATCCTTGAAATTGTTCGCTTTTGTTATTTCCACTTTATTTCAACAGCGTTACCCAACCCACATCCTGAGGGGGACAGGAAGGGGAAGGGGAGGAGGGGGAGGGGGAGGGGAGGGAGTTAAAGATAGGACTTATCTGATTTCCATGGTCCACTGTTCTGAGTTGCGCAACCACGAAACAACACAATAGTGGCAGAGCAACGTGCATCATTTCACTCATTGAAAAGCCTTTACCAGTTATCAGTTTCAACTACATTTGAAGAGGGAAGGAGAGATTGGATCTGGTGAACCCACTTTCGAAGGTGGGGAGATTTATGAAACGGATGAAGAGGAAAACATGACATTTTGAAGACCTCTTCACCCATTAAGGCTATAGTCTAAACAAAAATTCCACAAATTATATACACGAAACGTTCGGTTTTTCACCATATGCAAGGCCATCAAGCTGAAACTGTAAGCAGCTGGAAGCATTTCGGCACAAGAACGCATCCAGTTGAATTCTCTGCCTGAAGCGATTACGCTCTGTCCTGGTAAGATGACCATACAGATAGATTATATATCTCGCACAGCAAAAAGCTGGTGCTAAAAAAAAGAACATCAAGTGGGTTTCTGGCCACCACAGAATATGGACTTCAGTTGAACATAAGATGTAAAAGTATGGTAGAAAAACGAGTTTCAATAGCGGAATGAAGTAAAAGTATTCGTCGATAATCGATATCGAAATATCGCAAAAGATGGAATGTGTCATTTAGTGGAGAGTCATGGCAACTACCATAGGCAAACCATGGATTAATTAATAAGTGTACTGATTCCTCACTGATCCCACTGTTGATAGCTTATTGCACCAAAACAGTCCGGATATGAGCTTCCTCAAAAAAAGTTTGCCAGACAATCAGGCTAAATCGTTTCAGAATGAAATTACCGCTCGAAATACTGACCTTTCACGAATACGAGCATTTAAATGGGACAATGGCTAAAGGTTGTTACCTTATTAGAAACAAACGAATACATGTTTCTAATAATAAAACCTCTACACGGCAAATCATAATAACACCTTTTATTGTGATTGGACTGTAGAGGTTAAAATGCTGAAATTCTGAATAAACGAGCGAACGAAAATACCCTCAGAAGAGGGAGAAGGCAGCATTAGAGGAGAAACTTTTTTTTTCAAGAGGTTGATGCTCTGTAAGGGGAAATGCCCAATGAAACCTGCAACCCTTGTTTTCACTTACGCTGTAATAATAAAAAAAACTTACCTAATTTTCACAGGTTCCTTAAGTAATCTCAACTTCAAAGGGCAAAGAGAAATAAGCTCCCCGATCGACTGTACTACCTTCTTTGGTCCTAACAGCAACTTAGTATTTATGCGTTCTGTTGGTAGGAAAAAAGGAAAGAGAAAATTAACTGAAAACAGGAAAGACCATTAACTCAAAAATAGTGTACCACAAACCACCAATTTATTATGACTTGTTACTGACTGTTATGAAATTCTCCAATTTCGTTCAAACAATGTTTTGTTGCCGAAAGTAAAGGGCACCAAAAACATTTTAGCTGTTTATCGAAGCTAGAGAAGGCTAAAGTCAAGAAAACTCCACGAAAAATACAAGTTTTGCGGGCGATCACCAACCTTCCAAGCAAGCGATAATGCTTTGAAGGTCGATGATCGCCAGCATTGATCGCCAGCTTTATATGCTAATGGAAAAATGAAGCCTTAAATGTAATGTAAGAGGAAGATTGATATATAGTCTGTTTTTAGTATTCCGTTCGATTAAGTATCATTTCAATCCCAACCATACCCTCGAACAATGTTCACTTTCTCTCTTTTACGATCATCATCGTGTTGAAGTGATCGCAGTCTTCGGAATGACCGAATAATTCCACGCATGTGCTAACTACCAGGCGTCCCTTGGTTTATATCCAAAAACGTGTATCCGAAACGCCTTTCTCGCTATCCAAAGTGAGCTGCGCACTAATTACTGATTTGCCATTTAACTCCTTTTTCCATGTCGGTGATCGATGAAGAAGATCGTAGAAACTTTTGAAGTCAAAAACAACTACGGAAGGTACTATTTTCTTCCAAAACAATACAGGGCCGGTAAGCTTGGAGCCGTACAAGCATGATTGTTCAAAAGTGGGGTACTCAGCCCAATTTAGAAGACTTCTTCCACATTTGGGAAACGACGGTAAAATAAACAAAAAAAAGTAGTGGCAGTAGCAACACAAAGTGTAAAGCATGAATTCGATAGGGAAAAACGCAAGCAAAAATTGAATCGGCCGAGAAAAAAAAGTTTACCTCTTTGGATTCTTTCCCGGATTTCTTTGATCTGAAGATATTTCGGAAAAGATTCGCCATTTAGAGCCTGAAAAAGATGAAAACAAAGTTTAGAATGTTGAGTTGAATTAGTTTCTTCACGATAGGCACTGTGGTGCCTTTGAACGTCTTAAATACGATTTAAAAACGATAGCGTTTAAATACATTTGCAAGATCACATTTCAAGAAATATTGGAATCACTCGGTCCAATAACGCAATAAAGTAGAACTGAATCTCATAGTACATATCTGGACGGTCCATCAGAAGCGCTTTAAGAAAGCAGTTTTGTTCGATAAATGTTACTGGCGGACTATCAACCTGTAAGCAGTACTATCCCGAATGAATGTTTCCCCATATGGCCTCTTCTTTGAATGAACCCCCCTTTAGCATGACCAGGAAAAATAACCGCTCCAAATAACGCACTAAAATCATGAACCGCCATGTCAAAAACACCCTCCCCTTTAAAAAAACACCTCAATACTGCGCATTTCCACGTAAAAAAACAACACTCAGAAAAAGCTGGAAGAGATAACCTTCCCTTGACATATTCTTCATCCCGTATAAATCGACTCTTTAAAAAAATTGGAATTTTTAACATTCAGCTCCCCATGCCCACTCCTTCCCCCTCCCCGAAGGCTTCATTCAAGGTGATACGGCATTATTGTCTCCGAATACCCTATGAACTATGCTAGAGAAGGATAGATGCATGACCTACTTGAAAATATCCCATATATATGGACTTTCAATGAAAGGAGCTCTTACAAGTGATGTGTTTGAACGGGTAGGAATCGTCTATAGCGACAGTTCTGTGTGAGCGAAAGCGCTCCAGTTGACGAACAATACTCTCACTTGAAAGTTTCAAAAAAACTATTACAGTTAATGCCGAAATTTAACGTAATGAAGTATTTGGAACCAGCAGAAGCCACAGAACGAAAAAAAAAAAGCCAATGAAGGCGTTTTTGTGGAAAGCAAAGTGTTATAGATGTGTTGTTGATGGTGGTCCTGTTGCGAATTTATAATACCAGCTGAATGTAGTTTATAATGTTTAGGGGGAATATAACATAAAAATTTGGCACTGAATAACACGCGTACTTGGCATATGCTTCCCGCCATAACATGCCAACAACACTCAAACATCAACCACTGTATCAATCGCGGAGATCAATCAATCCTGATTCAGCGATCGTGATCCGATGCGCGCATCTCATTAAGATGACATAGGACCGTATATTGATTAGTGATACCAAGAAAAACGGGTATACAGGGTAATAATTTCTTATCACCCCAATCGGCGAAACAACTCATCGAAGAAAATGTTTTTAAAAATAAAAAATCACTTAATTATGTCTTATTTATATGTACAGGGACGTAAAAATGAACCGAAAGCTCATTCGAAAATAATGGGGAAGCATAAAAACCTGACCATCGTCCTCCGCGCAGATAACAACGAATTTAGCACTTACAGAACTCAGTCAACATGCTCCTTCCTCTTGAAAAGCTCAGGTTGTTGGAGTGGAAGGCAAAAGTTACGGATTTGAAGCGAGTTCAGAGGAAATGATAGAGAACAGAAAGTAGCTGACAGCGGAAGTGGGAGGTGACGAAAGGATGTTTTATTGAGGGGAAGCTTCTGTTGGAAATCATATGGTATATACGATAGATACAGTTGATGTTGGCAAACGCTCGGGGAGCAGTGATGACAACACTGATGTATCGATACCGTTCCGGAAACAATGAATCAAAAGTTGGGAATATCAAGACGGCGTTGGGTCATCATTGCGCAGCCCTTCTATGGCAACACCAATAAATGCATTCAGAAAATTAAGTATGCAAAAAATTCGACAAAGTGAAAATTATTTCAACAGAAGAACGATTGCCTCTTTCGAACATCGCACAATTCGTTGAAGTGTGCTTGGGATTATAAGAGGTGCGCAACAGACATTCACCTTTGACCCTAAGGGTAAATCACAGGGCGACAACGATCGATCGGCAATCTATGAAGCGAACTAAATGATCCCCCTAGCGCAATCCCACGAACGACGATTAACCCCTTCTTCAGCGCAAAATGATCATTTCCGGCGCTAATTGTAGCTATTGCAAATTGATTTCGACGGCTAACACATGGCACTCGCTATGTGGTACTGCTAAAAACGATTCGGAATTCTGTTTTTCGAGGCGATGGTTTGAAAGTGTCATCTGAAGACAACGTAAATTACATGGAATTCGTGAACCTCAACTGAGTGGTGAATTTCACGGTTGAAAAGCAGAAAATTTTTCAGAAATCGTAAATTCATGTGAATCATTGAACCCATATTTTTATGTCATGCTATCATTATAAGCTACTGTGTGGTTTATGCAAAACGTGTAATACCTTTAAGTCCCACCGCAAGCAAATGAAATACACCGGTAAACCGTTCGTACAATTGCACTAACGAATTTCAGAGTAATACTCCCCCTCCCCCTCCCCC
>JPKZ01001930.1:769839-786323 GCA_000803305.1 Toxocara canis
GGGAGGGGGCGGAAGGGGTGCGCAGACGCGTTTACTCGTCTTAAACAAACGTGTTGGTGTGATTACACAATAAAATGTAGTGAACGACAACGAGCAAAACATCCCACGCCGAAGAGGGCCCATTGCGCACTCACTGTGACTCCGTCTTAGCTAGCTGCATGTAATCGAGCCGGCGAAGTACCTTTTCCTAAAGAAACTTTTCCGAATTTTCGACCTTTCCAGTGGTACATTTCATTCATATGCGTTCGCGTGATCGATTGGCAGTACGGATCGTTGGCTAAAAATTTTGTTGGCCTGGTGAATCAGGTGAATCAGGCCGATCGGTATTGCCGAAATTTGAATGCATAGTTCGCTCTTTGAGGGTCGAAGAGCATTTGTGTACATTGGAACGCATAATGAACCGTAAAAGGTTCTGCAGCACTGGATGGGTGCCTATACCGTACAATATCACCGCGAGAGAAATACCTCACAACCTGCAACGGAGGTTTGCCCTCAAACCTCCAACGGAGGCCTGCCCTCAATAGGTCTCTCTCAGCCTAGTTCAGCTCTCCATTTCAAAAGCAGGACGGCAACATCTTTCGCACACTTCATCAGTCTATGAAATTGCACAAAAACAGACCAATAAATCGAAGGTTCGACCATGATTCGTCGCAGTGCAACGACCTTAAAAGTGTTTTTTACTTGAGTAGATCTTGCGCTCCTAGCTATAAGCCTCGAGACTGCTATTATTAAAAAATTAGGTTATATATAAAGGTTGCATATAAAAAGTTATATATAAAAAGCGATACAGTTTAATCATGAAAAGGTGCTGCCGACATAACAGTAAAAGTTTGGAATTTAAATCGAGAATAATAAACGAACCAATTTCCTACTTCTCCATAAAAGTTCGACAAAGCCGCAACCAGAAGGTTTCTTCCCAAGTTTGCGGGACCCGTACGTATATGATTAAACTTTCATGGGATGGGTCTACGCAGCAGATAATGGCAACGAAACTGATAACACAATAATAAAGCGTCGAGAAAAGACCACTGATTAGAGGTGATAATGATCGCGAGGGAATAAACAATCGCAGGAGAGCATATATGCAGTGGGAAAACGGTGCAACCGTAAAACGTTATCGCTTATTTATCTGAATCGATATCTCATATAGTTTAATGAATTACCCGCTGACACAATTGCTTTTGGATTGCAACTGTTTCAAATCTTTTTGAAAATTTTGTTTCATCAAAATAATGGGAACAATTTTTGATGCACCTTACATATAGCATCGTGTTGGATAAGATACCCCCTCCCCCGCCCCACTTTGAACAACACCCACGTTAGATCGATTGGCAGTACGGATCGTTGGCTAAAAATTTTGTTGGCCTGGTGAATCAGGTGAATCAGGCCGATCGGTATTGCCGAAATTTGAATGCATAGTTCGCTCTTTGAGGGTCGAAGAGCATTTGTGTACATTGGAACGCATAATGAACCGTAAAAGGTTCTGCAGCACTGGATGGGTGCCTATACCGTACAATATCACCGCGAGAGAAATACCTCACAACCTGCAACGGAGGTTTGCCCTCAAACCTCCAACGGAGGCCTGCCCTCAATAGGTCTCTCTCAGCCTAGTTCAGCTCTCCATTTCAAAAGCAGGACGGCAACATCTTTCGCACACTTCATCAGTCTATGAAATTGCACAAAAACAGACCAATAAATCGAAGGTTCGACCATGATTCGTCGCAGTGCAACGACCTTAAAAGTGTTTTTTACTTGAGTAGATCTTGCGCTCCTAGCTATAAGCCTCGAGACTGCTATTATTAAAAAATTAGGTTATATATAAAGGTTGCATATAAAAAGTTATATATAAAAAGCGATACAGTTTAATCATGAAAAGGTGCTGCCGACATAACAGTAAAAGTTTGGAATTTAAATCGAGAATAATAAACGAACCAATTTCCTACTGAGGTTTTATGACTGTCATCATGCAAACAAACAAAACTTGAACGCGTCAAAGCGCTGCCCTCGCTTCGAGCATGACTCTCATGAAAATCAAGAAGGCGATATAAGGCAACACACGCGTGCTGATTCGAAAAGGACAAACTGAAAAAGCGGCGCCTTTAAAGACGGCACAGCACAGGTTGCAAACGATGGTTGGCTGACTTTCGAACGAGAAGGGTCCCCGCAATGAGTAGATTAGAGCTCGCATTGTCTGCAGGCGGTCTGCTTTGAGCGCTGACCGATCCGTACATGAAACGCCAGAAATGCCGCCAAAACGTTTGCGAGGGAAATATTATCGCGTCCTTGCGCATATCGTAACCAATTAATACAACCCCCTGCCATTCATCAAAGATCACTGTGGCATAACGGTGCGGCTGGTCCCGTTATATTTTTGTCGCCGCTTTGCATGCATCACCGAGTGTCTTCATTCTTTGGCAACGCACAATAAAACTCATAAAAAGCTGCAACGTTGCAAACTCCATAAAAATACAATTCCGTGATTCCATTCATTTCATTTCAGATTTTTCTAAAATTCCTAGTGCACCTTTTTCAGTCTTTTTTTTAATTTTAGCAAACTTTCTCATCGTTCTCCAGGAATATTTCACAGACGCAAGTTTTTCAAGCAAAAAAAAAATTCACCACAAGGAATACGCTTTTCCATGGTCCCGACATTATCCGCTAGTGCAAGATGAGTTTAAAGTATTGCCAATGCCCGAGTTGTGCCAATAATTTCGTGAGCACATAACATTTGCTTCATGTAAATCTCGGACACATCATACGATCAGGCCAGATGTAGGCTTCTGAACAACAACTGTGATCGTTCATCGATCAAATCAACTTGAAGGTGTGTATACGCATTTGTGAGTGATGTCACGTCTTTTCGGAAGTATCGTTTACATTCGATGGCTGACATTTGTCGTGGCGCTTATGCGCATGACGCTTCTAATGATGGTGATTATGGGCTTTGCATTTTTAGATGTTTTTTATCGATGAAACGCTTATATAGCAGCTCGATAAGTGTCCGCTCTTTACATGAAGATGACAAGTGGATTTCTATGGACGGATATTTCTCTAAAGAACAGCAAACCAAACCAAACGAGACCGTTCTAAATGATCGCATAGCAAATAAACAAATCTCTTGCGCCGACTCGACATGACCCTTCGGATACACCTATGATATGACGGATTGGCGATAAACTGTTCGAGTACCACTTCAAGAAATATCGTTTCCGATAGTCATTTGCCGCAAATGAATACTTCTAGTGGCTAAATCGCAAATTCGGAGCTCTATTTTATAGGAATATTTTCACAAACGGATATGAATGAAATGAGCGCTAGTGTTAACAGGCTCGACATTGAACATAACAGCAGGAGAATCATTGACCTCAAAACTTGCTGCAACGTTACCAAAACACACGATTATATTAAGCTTTGAAAAACATGGTCTCTTGGCATTCGTTCACATTATAACCTGCAAGCTCCTCAGCAAACAGTACCATGCAAGTTGTCCCGGCCCGAAGATTTTAAAAAGGCCCAGGAAGGGTTTCTAATAAACCCGGGCAGCATAGAAACGGAAATGCAGATGTGACTTATGTGGCCAGTGCAAGCGTCATGATGCGGCGGAATAAAACAACAAAAATTTTGCCGCTGAAAACTGCAAGTTACAAATGCAAAACTCACATTAAGCCCTGCCTTGGCGACTTCAAAATTGATTGCGAAAATAATGCCTGTTCCGGGCATCCGTTGTGTTTAGTTGCCAAGTTAGCAGTGACTTCCAGAATTTCATTATCCATCCCAAAAATACTCTCCGACGCGTTCCACTTCCTACACTCCCGACCGACTTTACTCATACAAATTTTCACGAGCCTACCATTGACACACTAAACGTTCCAAAATTTTGCTTTCAAATTCAGCCATCATATCATTAAACACAGCAAATGACAAATTAAGAAAAGAACTTTCCTGAAGTGAAGTTTCAAAATGAGTTTGAGAAATCCGAATTTATGGTTTGCCTCCTCGGTGTTAAATCTCGTGATTCATGCTGTCAGCCACTATATAATGATCATGAAAAAAAAAAACTTTCCACTTTTGCCTGATCAACTGAACCTAAATAATATTTGAAAGAGCTTCCGTCAAAAGAATTGATGACCGCAAAAAAACGCACGCCGACGATATAAACAATTTTCTTTTTAATTTTTAAAGAGAGTATAGAGTACGCCTATCAAGAGCAAAGGGCATGTTGCTTCAAAAAAAAACGTCCAGTGCCGAGAACTAGAATTTATCAAATTGTCGTTTTGACGAAAAATCATAAAATTACGTTGAAAATTTCATTACGACAGCAATATACCAGAGATTAAAAATCGCCAAATGACAAACAAAATCGTAAGAAAGAAAAAAAAACCAATTTTAAAGATCATATGATATGGCGTTCGACAATGCATCCATGACAACGAGAAACGATAAGCTGAGACCAATTAAAGCCAATCGCGCACACTATTTCCAAAAAGTGATCGCAACGCGAGCACATTCAATGCAGACAGTAAAATAACACCATCTCAAGGACCATCACATTATCGCAGACTTTCTACGTTATGTCACCCCCTCCTCCACCTCCTCATCGATGTGATGCCACAGCCGGAACCTCGAATGCACTTCGAATTGTTTGGCTAGTAGCCTCCCCTCCGCCCCATACCACGTTTCTGCCTACTATCCATTTCTATAACTGACGGTGATGATTATTTACAATCGAACCCATCACTCAACTATATGGCCCCGAGTATTTCACACCCAACCGCTTTCCTAACGACAGCTGAAAAAGAACATACAAACCATAGGAATGCCGAGATAAGTAATCCCTTGTTGAAGGAATTGGATAAAGAAATGAGTATCAGTCAACAGTATCATACAAAGGAATATGGCAATAAATATTTAACCGAGAGAGACATCAAGGATAATTGTAAGCTTGACAACTTGATCCTGCTGGGATTTAACGGTGCATCGGAAAAAGGTTGTAGACTAATCCGGCGGTTCTTCATGGCCATGAACAACCAAACCAAATCGTTTCTTACTTTCACCACTATAGACGATATTGAAGCAGTAAGTGAAAGGATTCCCTGTCCATCATGTGGTCGAGCAGAATCACACACACTTTACGCAACAAAAAAAAACGGATTTAACACCTTTCTCGCACTACCGTTAATAATCATACACATATAGGTGGTATAGATGAGAACGGTGCATTGTCAACGTTATACAGGTGACGGTTGTTTACTGCATATGCTGTCAAGGACCGTGACAAAAATGGGTGGTAAATCAGACGTCGAATGCGAGCGCGTTTATATACCTCGTAATTCAAGTGGTCACAAAAACGGCATTTCATCCACAGCAACTCTTATCAACCCCAAATCAATCGCTCACAACTTTTAGCGCGTCTTTTATTGCTGCTCAATGTAGATTCTTTGTAACGCACAGTGATCATTTTGGACAGTGAAACGATCACATGCTCATATTTAAACGTACAATGCGCATCTGTTCGTTGTTCTTCACCTCTCTTGGCGTCTCATTGTCTGTTATAGAGCACCAGCTGTTCGAACAACGCTGGTTGGCACTCTACGGCTTGTGTGATTCATGAGAATTTTTTTAGTTTGAAATGCCGAAATTCGGAATTAGAAAAAATTATAGGAAGAAAATCACCATATACACAAAACCTTCGACGCTTTAGTCCTTTTTTTTATAACGGTTCAAATATTTTCGCAAGACTCGCCCACTTTAGATTGTTTTCCTTTACCCACTACTACCTATCAAGTACAAAATGTGCGGACGCTTCCTATGTACGATGGTCTTCAAAGAAATGCACTAGAGGAAAAAAAATACAAGTTATAGATCTTTTCATGAAATACCGAACGAAAGAAAAAAGATAATAATTTCTCCCTTTCTTTTTAAAAAAATCTTTTTAAAGTCGATTTTCAAGGAGATATTCGGAATGCTGAGACGATCCAATGGCGCTCAACATTTATCTATTGCTTATCTGCTCCACAGTCTACAGATTTGAAAATGGCAATTCAAATCTCTTTTATTACATACTTTCAGTCCAAAAAAAGAGAAGCCAAAACCGCTCACATTAATAAGTGAATAATAATAATGACAGTAATAATAATTACTAGTAATAATAACAAGTGTACGGACAAAGACATAAAAGCATCAAAAACAAAAGACCGAAGACGTTCAAGGACATCGATTGTTCCTCTCCGTTTTTAATTACTACTGTATATGCCATGTGCGTTACTGATGATGCAATTGCTCATACACATCTTCTTGAATCAAAGAAACGCTTCATTAATTATCCACATACGGCACCTTCAAACCGATCGCCTCGCGCGAATGTTACGTCATCACAATTTGAACATAGCAAATAATATGCATCTTCATTATCGGCATATACCAATGACACTTCATAAAAATACCATCGAATAGACTCCTCTAGCGAATAGAGGCTCCTCTCTTCGAATATACGAACTTCCAATAGAAACTCCTCGTAGACTTCCGATGGTTTGCTCTAGTTTAGCAAAATAACCGAAAAAAAGAACGCTCATCACGTAAAGTAAAGAAGAAAAGATATAAGCTCATCGCCTGAGTTCGATTGCGGGCAAGAAAAGATAAAATTTGTAGATGAAGCTTAGAAGAATTCTATACAATGTACTGCTCACTTAAATGCGTGCAATGACTGTCAACCAAACGGCTAACGCTTCGAATTACTAAGTTCACTGCCTCTGTGTATCGATGAAACGCTTATATAGCAGCTCGATAAGTGTCCGCTCTTTACATGAAGATGACAAGTGGATTTCTATGGACGGATATTTCTCTAAAGAACAGCAAACCAAACCAAACGAGACCGTTCTAAATGATCGCATAGCAAATAAACAAATCTCTTGCGCCGACTCGACATGACCCTTCGGATACACCTATGAAGCTGCGGATTGGCGATAAACTGTTCGAGTACCACTTCAAGAAATATCGTTTCCGATAGTCATTTGCCGCAAATGAATACTTCTAGTGGCTAAATCGCAAATTCGGAGCTCTATTTTATAGGAATATTTTCACAAACGGATATGAATGAAATGAGCGCTAGTGTTAACAGGCTCGACATTGAACATAACAGCAGGAGAATCATTGACCTCAAAACTTGCTGCAACGTTACCAAAACACACGATTATATTAAGCTTTGAAAAACATGGTCTCTTGGCATTCGTTCACATTATAACCTGCAAGCTCCTCAGCAAACAGTACCATGCAAGTTGTCCCGGCCCGAAGATTTTAAAAAGGCCCAGGAAGGGTTTCTAATAAACCCGGGCAGCATAGAAACGGAAATGCAGATGTGACTTATGTGGCCAGTGCAAGCGTCATGATGCGGCGGAATAAAACAACAAAAATTTTGCCGCTGAAAACTGCAAGTTACAAATGCAAAACTCACATTAAGCCCTGCCTTGGCGACTTCAAAATTGATTGCGAAAATAATGCCTGTTCCGGGCATCCGTTGTGTTTAGTTGCCAAGTTAGCAGTGACTTCCAGAATTTCATTATCCATCCCAAAAATACTCTCCGACGCGTTCCACTTCCTACACTCCCGACCGACTTTACTCATACAAATTTTCACGAGCCTACCATTGACACACTAAACGTTCCAAAATTTTGCTTTCAAATTCAGCCATCATATCATTAAACACAGCAAATGACAAATTAAGAAAAGAACTTTCCTGAAGTGAAGTTTCAAAATGAGTTTGAGAAATCCGAATTTATGGTTTGCCTCCTCGGTGTTAAATCTCGTGATTCATGCTGTCAGCCACTATATAATGATCATGAAAAAAAAAAACTTTCCACTTTTGCCTGATCAACTGAACCTAAATAATATTTGAAAGAGCTTCCGTCAAAAGAATTGATGACCGCAAAAAAACGCACGCCGACGATATAAACAATTTTCTTTTTAATTTTTAAAGAGAGTATAGAGTACGCCTATCAAGAGCAAAGGGCATGTTGCTTCAAAAAAAAACGTCCAGTGCCGAGAACTAGAATTTATCAAATTGTCGTTTTGACGAAAAATCATAAAATTACGTTGAAAATTTCATTACGACAGCAATATACCAGAGATTAAAAATCGCCAAATGACAAACAAAATCGTAAGAAAGAAAAAAAAACCAATTTTAAAGATCATATGATATGGCGTTCGACAATGCATCCATGACAACGAGAAACGATAAGCTGAGACCAATTAAAGCCAATCGCGCACACTATTTCCAAAAAGTGATCGCAACGCGAGCACATTCAATGCAGACAGTAAAATAACACCATCTCAAGGACCATCACATTATCGCAGACTTTCTACGTTATGTCACCCCCTCCTCCACCTCCTCATCGATGTGATGCCACAGCCGGAACCTCGAATGCACTTCGAATTGTTTGGCTAGTAGCCTCCCCTCCGCCCCATACCACGTTTCTGCCTACTATCCATTTCTATAACTGACGGTGATGATTATTTACAATCGAACCCATCACTCAACTATATGGCCCCGAGTATTTCACACCCAACCGCTTTCCTAACGACAGCTGAAAAAGAACATACAAACCATAGGAATGCCGAGATAAGTAATCCCTTGTTGAAGGAATTGGATAAAGAAATGAGTATCAGTCAACAGTATCATACAAAGGAATATGGCAATAAATATTTAACCGAGAGAGACATCAAGGATAATTGTAAAGGCACTACCGAGAAAAACGTACGACGTGCAGGGATGTAACATTAACTGTTTTAGACTTGAACAACAACTCATAAAATTGCAACGTGATAGATGAAAGAAACAGAAGTATATGCAGAGGTATATAAATGTAAGGGCATCATTAAGTGTAATGTAGCCTGGCAACTTACTAAGTAACTGATGGACAATAGAATGAATTAATCAAAACCAGACTACACAGTGCAATACAATGAATGGAAATAAGGGGTCAAAGAAAAAGACTGCTGCCATATATGCAAGTTGCCGCAAATGTATGCGGCTTTGCACAATTTAATACGTACATTTTTGTTGTCCATAGAGAATGTTTCATTTTGTGCAAACCGAAATTCACATTATAAATTGCACAAAAGAAGACGCTGCTACAAATCCGGATGATCACCGCAATAATTTAGAAGTCAGCGTCGAGTTTGAACTTTTTCTCCTCTTCGGGACTCAAAACACCAGCTCTCTGATATTCGCTGACACGACGTTCAAAGAAATTCGTTTTCGCCTCAATCGAGAGATTCTCCATGAAATCGAACGGGTTCATCACATTATAGACCTGAAAATGATTAAATTTTATAAGCCTCAATCACGCGTCGAGCTGAATAAGGCAGTTTATACAGTATGCCTTTGATATGTCGGGCGCTCTCCATCATGCACATATGCAGTTTTATCGCTAGGAGTAATGAAAGCAAACGGGACCCTCCCCTCCATCCGTTACCAGACCTCCATTTAATACACTAACTCCATTCTAAGGACAGCGCCCGTTTGTTTCGAGAAAACAACATAGATATGTGAACATTAAAAAAAGGGGTCCTTTTCTCATAGCATGCCATATTCCAATATAGGGCTATCAACAAAACTCAATGAAGACAAACAACCACTGCATCCCATTTTGGCATAACGCAGTCTAAAAACGTTTAAGTACACAGTGGAACGTTTAATCCTGTCAGCTATCATGCATATGATTACTAATCATCTCCCTCCCCCTTCAGCCCAAACAGTTGTCCCGACATCATACAAATGATTCTGTTTTTACCTGTTCACATGTCCGTGACCGCTAGTCACAATAACTGGTTGAAACAGTTCCCAATGGCATGAAAAGACGAGAAAACCGACGCAATACACTTAAACTTTAATATAAGGTTCGGTTGTTACTCATTTCAAGAATACTACAAAATCACTTTAAAAAAGACGAAGATCCAGAAAAAAGACTGAAACGTCAAAACCGTTTCTCTATTTAGTGAACATATGAGCAGCTCTTCGCCAAAGCAGAGGGAAATGGACTCGCGACCCGCAAATTATTTTTTTGTGATTTTGCAGGGCCTCAGCAAGTAAAAAACTGCGCAAAGGAAGAAAGAATGTGGCCTTATACGACCCGTTAACTTTAGAACGTTACATGCTTGAGCCGTACCTTCGGATATCCAAGTTCAGTAAGCAAATGGTCTGCAACGTATTCGATATATTGCGACATCAGCCTGCAGTTCATTCCAATCAGGTCCACCGGAAGGGCCTCTGTCAGATATTCCTGAAGTAAAACACACGATCGAGAACGAAAGCTAAGCATGTTCTTGTTTCCTTTGATAAAATATCACCCATTAGCCAAGGCACAGAAAATCAATAAAACTAACGCATCACTGAGCCCAACATCAGCAAAACCGTTTTTACGACTACCCGGGCGAATTACAGTTAAATATATTAACGAATTTATACACTGCTCTGTCGAGATACATCATTGTGTAAATGGATGAAAAGTCTCTTCAAGGCTATACAAAACATAGATGAAATGAAAGACCGCAAGTCTAAAGAAGTAAAGTACTCATATAATGAACATTACCCAAAACGTTTCAGCGAAAAAAGGACTGAAGGACATTTTAGAAAACATATTTACTCTGAAATATACCGTTCTTTCATAGCTTTGAAGTCTTAGCGGAGGTGGACGCCCCGGTACATTTCGTCTTCAAAAGCGTATCAAAAACACAACCTGTTCAAGGCTAACAGCTTCTTTGATGATTTGATAGACCTGCTCCTGGCTCGGCTTGTGTTTTATGTATTTGTAAAGCAAGCATGCGAAATCGCGATGCAGACCCTGGAAATGAAGCATATTTATTATTAACCTCTCATATTCGGATTTAACGCAGCAAATTTCCGATTACATATTTAACCGAACAGCGTATTCAAAAATCTAAAAAATTAAAAAAAAGCCCTATTAAACAGTCTTATCACATACAAAGGCACAAACTATTTCATCTCTTTTCCCTCTCCTCTCGTCATTCTGCTCCCCCACCTCCGTTGTTGAAAAAAAAAAACATGCAGCACGCTCGGAATTGTGCTTGAATAAAACTCCTTTTTCGATATAAATCTCACCATTTCTTTCTTACAAACATTGGAGCAGCAAATAACCGATATGTACTGACTGCAACAAGCTGACTGGTCGAGAAAAATACGACGAGGGTCGAATGAGTTCAACGATATGACCTATTAGCTGAGAATATTAAATTTTCTCTCAAATCGAAACTGCGAAAACATTAAGAAAAAACGGAGATCGAGAGTGATCAGCTTATGAATCATCCCGCCTACAAAGGGCATATAGTAAGCGGAACGTGATGAGAAAGTCATAAAGTTTCATAAATATCATCAACATTTCCATTCAGTCATTATGTTGCCAAACTACCAGAGTTCAAAGAAGGACAAGCAGCGCTCGCGATTTCGGTCCTACTTTACCCACGAATACAGGCCAATTATTCCAAAACGCGGTCACCGCTCTACCAATAAGAATTCAAAATAAGCTCCTTTTTTTTGATATTTACAAAAGATTTTCTAAACGAAGTTTATTATGCAAATGCAACCTCATCACGTGAAATGAGTTCGTTGCTGTGCGTAAGACCTTTCATTACACCGCGTTTCTTTAGCCAGAAGATGGCCGCAAAACTGCCCGAGAACATTATGCCTAAATGAAGGCATTTTAACGAAACTAATCTTATCACTGAAGATCAATTTATCACCAATTAAACCTTCAAATAATATAGAGCCAGTCTCGATCACGTTTCGGCAAAATCTTCCTTCTTTGCATTCTGCCATCTCTTCGTCTTTCCTTTCCGCATATGTTTTGAAATTTCTGCGACTTCAGCTCGCAATCGAGCTGCAATCGAGTGGCGACTGTCATCCTAACTGACGGATAATGGCATGACAAGGAATTGTAATCTATACTATGCTTGATTCGTTACTTAAAACGAACGCAAAATGGCATGCATATTCGATTTCCGGTTTGAAGCATTGAAGAAAAACGTTGGAAACCATTAGTTTCCATTTCAATCTGCAAAGCCGATAAGAATAAATGCAAGAATACGGTGCATTCTTTGCAAGAGGAAATCAAAACAAGAGTCGAACATATTCGAACGATCCAGCAATATATAAAAGTTAGAAGTTTAGTCAGCAGTAACTCAAAAGCAGATCCATGCTGTGAACGGAGACAGAAATATTTTCCTCTCATTTAGCTTACTTTACCGTATTTCGTTACATCACTGCTAGTAATGAAAATTTAGAATTTTCAACAACTCATTGCTTCAATACTAAGTTATCCGCGAATTCGCTCCAAGATGTCTAAGATGAGCCATGCACAACCTTCTAGAAGACATCTAGAAGGTTGTGCATGGCTCATCCTCGTCCAATAATCCGGCAACATCAGAACAAGGAACAGTAAAATTCAGAATTATGAGACGACAAATTCCAGTAAATGCAGATGCACAACGGACAGCCAAGGCGCACAGAAAGAAGACAAGGATCAATCGAGATGTTCGACAAACTGTCGCACACGCTATACGCTCACTCGCCACTACACGCTTTCCTGCTCCTTTGAGGCTTTCTATGCTATCTGGGACCTTTTAAAAAAGCATCACTTACAGGTCAGTGGATTTATAAACGCATGTTCCGCTCTAAAAGACTATTCTACTATTTTATGAACCGGAACTTCGTGACAGTGCATTCTGATTCTTCCATGCGTCGAAGCAGCAACAGAGGCGTTGGGATACGGGCAAGTAGCAGTCGCCTCGTTTCTCAAAAGATGCAAAACTCGGAAAATGAATACACTCAAAAAAAAAAAGAAAACCAGATACCTTCAACTGCGGCAAACGCGATAAGACGGACCGGGAATGGAGAATGGCGATCATCAATCCAGCGCAGTGCCCAATCAGCCTTCTTTTTGATACACTCAAACTGGTGGATCGCATCGAAGTGCATCATCCTACAGCCAAAAACAAGTCACACTTCCCTTGTGCTTTCAGGCTAACACGTTCGGTCGTAAAACTTATGCTGCCATCATCTTACACGACAAGTCCTTTTATTCAAACTTCTATTGTACAGACGATACCTGCACTCCTCTTTCCCCTTTCCAAATATCCTAAAGGTCCATTTATAAATAAGGCTGTACCTCGCAAGCACAGGCACAGTGGAAGGAAGAGCAGGGGAAGGACAGAAAGAAGAAAGGTGAAGGTAGGAGCAGGAAAAAAAAAGGTTGCAAAGAACCCCTCTCCTCTAAGGATTCCATGGATTTTCAAACCCAGATGAGAACGTGAACCGAAAATATGAGATGAAGTTGTAGCCAAGTAAATAAGTCACCCAACATTAAACTCATGCGAGAAAGACGAAGAACACTTAGTACTGCAAAAGGAATTACTGCTCTTTCGGATCCTTGATATAGGCCTCAATCATTTTCGAATACATCTCCGAATGCACTCCTTCCATCATAATCTGGAAGCCGTAAAAGAAACGAGCCTCTGGAATCTGCACCTCCGTAGAGAAACGCCCCGTCTAGAACAACACCAACATTCACTTCATAGTAACATGAAATTTAGAGAGAAAGAAACGCGTTTTTTGCAAATATCATTCGCTCCATCCATCAAGTCACAAACAGTAAAGTTATTTGATAAAATTTCACTATAGGAAACATGCTAAGGTATTTTAGCAATAACATACCTGAGATGCATTAGTTCCTGAGGTGGGACTACACCTATCTCTATCGACAGAACGCGACCGAACAGGCTCGACAAATTATCTTTTTCTTCTCAATCACAGGGTATGAAATGCGTGTTCTACCCTTACAGTGTACTTTTGTTCTGATATCGTTAACTTATGATCTCAAAGTCAATAATATCGACCCTATCACATCCAAACATCATGGATAAACTAGTGATTCAGTGAATAAACCGGTTCGAAGGCTAACAAGGTTCTCATTAACGATGCCATCCGATGCTGCAAAGAACGAAAGCACACGTGAGATGAAGAATCTCTCTCCATCATCCAATCTTTCCCAATCAGCGTAGTCGTGAGACAGATCAATCTGTAATACTGATGCCTTTTCATATAACAACAACCAGTTCTAAAGGCGACAGTTTCTCTAGTGGACGGAAAAGATAAAAAATTCAAAAGATCTCGACAGAAATGTTTTCAAAGAAGAGGTGTAAATTTGGGTGCTTCGAAGCGAGAAGAAACAACGTCCTCTGCATAACAGAAAATGCCAATCGAAAACCGCGAATGACATAAAGAAGGTACATATCGTCCGGTAGGGTTGCCGATGTACACCCCCATCCCCTTCCTCCCTCTCCCTCTTTCGTCTCTCTTCTTCCCAATCCTGCCCTCTGGCAACAATCAGCACTGACGCACCGAAACGAGAAGGGTGTAAGGATGGGGCGGTTGCTGCGTTGGCCGAGTTATGGACGGAATTTTTAAACGTTGCCTTACTCAAGAACATGTGCCCTTCCATCAGGAGAATGCAGAAGCAGCGAAGGCGGCAAAACAGGAAGCAGATTATATTTTGTACCCCTTCACTCATATCTAAAAGACGGCTCAGTCAGCCGCTGCTTCTGCGAGCAATTTAAGAGCGCACCGCCTCCTTTCTGATCGCATTAGCGTTTGCTATGGCAAACGGTATGTTGATGAGATATTGAAACTTTTAATTAACCAATTTTAAAAATTTAGAAACACCCGTATACCTTTCGAAGCGAAATTTCGTTTGCCTAAAAGAAGTCACTTCTGCCATCTGAACCCCTTCAGTAGTCTTCAAGAGAAATATTTTTCTCCCGATTTTGGCAACCTTGAAAATGCAAATAAAATTTAAAAAATGACTTGAAAGACAAGTTTTGCATGAAGCCCAACACTATTCCCATAGAACCCTATGTATATAGAAGCCAAGCAATGGAAGCATGCAGGAAAAGAGGATAAAAGAAACCACTACAATTTTCGTTTCCATCTCTTCTTCCATTAGATGGGTTTCTCTT
Organism: Toxocara canis; assembly: GCA_000803305.1. NCBI lineage: Eukaryota > Metazoa > Nematoda > Chromadorea > Rhabditida > Toxocaridae > Toxocara > Toxocara canis. The sequence goes on from JPKZ01001930.1 coordinate 784,864, forward strand.
ATTTATCTCCATTTCATTCCGCACCTTATTTACACGCTTTATTTAATCAGTGGATAAATGCATTTATGATCATCATGTTTTTGATCAATCCCTCCTCCACCCACACTTCTATCCCCCCCCCCTCCTCCAAATGTTTTCGCTTCCTTGAACCAGTCCAAAAGTTCAGCACTCTACGATCTTCTCCACTGCTACTCATGAGAGCAGCGGGTGCAAATGACACGACGACTACGAGCTGTGATGAAAAAGAGGAACAGAAAAAAAAGGAAAGATTGCCCTGCAGAAGGTGAAGTCGCAAACCATTCCATTCATCATCTACGACAAGAAGGGAACATTTTAAGGTTCGCGTTCATGACCTCAAGATGCCATACCACAAAACACCCTCATAATTACCTCGTCAGCGGTCCAGAATGATGCAACAGCGTTTTTGTAGAATGTCCAAATATCGTGATATTTGATGGGGAAGATAACGAAACGTGACGGATTCTCAGCTAGCAACGGCTCATCCGAGTGATCGATTGCAACCGCCACTGATGCGTCACCAGAACCCATCTGAAAAAAGAAGCCGAACATCTCAAAAACACTGTTCCCATCGTGCAATTAGCAAAGCGCAATCCATTAGCAGAAGTGATCATTTGTAATCGTGAATATCTTTTCGGTCGCACACGAGCAATAGTTTAAAAAAAGTAAAAGGAATACGTAAATTCTAAATGACAAATATCATAATTAATATTGATGGACTGTGGGGTGATGCCCAAATACTTGAGCATGAAACAACTATACCGACTGTTTCAGTCAATCAATTGCAGGTCTACTGTCAAGCTCCATAAGTGGAATACTTGATTATACAACGAGTTTCATTCGTTCAGAATTTAAATGTAACCATACTTCTACAAGTGCACAGCAATGTATAATTCGTGGGACTAATAATTTCGTCAAAGAAGTCGACAAGAATTAGAAACTGCTCTGAGCAAGCACTGAAATAAAGTACAAGGAACCACATATCTACAACCTTCAAAATTTAAAAAAAAAAAAACAAAGGAAAAACAAATCGCTTTAGCGCCGTCTTCTTGCGTTTAATGCGTCTGACGCATCCGCCTTTAACACAAAATGACATTAACGTGACCACTTAACAAAATAGCAGTCTTCTTTTACTGCCACATAACGATCAATCGACGATGAGGAATTATGCAGCGCTTATGGAATATGGTGGGCAGCCGTATAACGTAGTGGTTATACCTTTACCATAATTTACCCAGATGGTGTAGAACCTATAACTTCCATCCATCTAAAATCTAAATTTATCGAGACTTTGCTATTCGACATGGATAATAGACTGTTACAAATACTGTGCGTAAATACGCAAAGGTTAGCGCGCATTCAGCATGACGATTGCTGACAGCTTCACGTATCAAACCTTTTGAGAATCGAAGACCTTCACCCCCCCCCCCCCCCCCCCCAAA
>JPKZ01001930.1:786436-822691 GCA_000803305.1 Toxocara canis
CCATCAACAAAGGCCAACACTATACTAGGAAAAATACCCACAACATTTCAATAGTAAATGATGCCGTCAAACATGTATACGTTGCTGCTTCTGAACAGTTACGCGCATGAATCAAACCTATACAAACTCCATTCTGAATGACTCCTGAGAAAAAAGCACTTAGTTTTTATAAGCGTGCTTTGATGATGACGATAGAAAAGGATGCACGTGCATAACAAACCTCGGGTTCCATGTTCTCCTTATCGTCTTGGAATTTATCCGTGCTCATGATCGTGTTCACCAGTGTATGGAAGCGGTATGGAAAACCACAGAATTTGAAACGGAAGTCCCTGCAAAGAAATGAACATTAAATGTCACGGTGAAATGAGCGGATCACATGCTACGATAACTGAATGAAAAAACCAAGTCAGTCAAAACAAGTCAGTTAGGTCGCCTGCGAAAGTTGTGGTCCGTGCTCTGCACGTACCTCCGCCAGAAAAGACGAAAAATAAATTGCTGATATTAAAGCCATATTTAGCTAAAAATCTTGGCACGCGATATCTGCGTAGAATCTAGAGGTTTAAGCATCAGATGCATAGGAAAACCTCGAGTCGAAATTCGCATGCAAATGCGAGCGGAAAAATTCGCTTTTAAGGCGAACTGTTCCTTAAAACGAACCTCTACTTCCCTTCAGTGTAAAACCTCCAGACCCGAGTGCGAAAACTACGCAGACCATAACAACATGGAAAGTGTGTCGCTAGTTTAGCGAAGACTGACCTGTCTAAGCCTCTACCCCCACGTACAGAATCCTGGATTACTGGAAACAGCTACCGAACACGACCTGCCAAAATACGAAAAATGATGATCATTTGAAACATATGACGGACGCGCCATCATTTAAACGGCTAATTCCCGCAAACAAAACGGATGCTTTTCAGGACCCACTTTACCCCATGAAACTGCTGAAGGGCAGAACCTTTCCATGTTCACGAACGGCATCTATTCGTTTGAACTAACAGCAATCACTCATTCAATTTACTGAGTCCATAGCACCTATCTGTATGAACAAAGTCGCGTAAAATGTCTCGATATTTGAAAACTGTTCCGGCTCGAAAGCCCTCCCCGATTTTGTCCTTTGAAAACTTGCAGTACCCACTCCCCCTACCCGCTTCCCCCTTTTTCTTTGCGTACCTCGCATGCATCTGAGACCCAAAAATTTACTTACTGTTCTTTGCTAAGTGATTTGGTTTTGCTTCCTTCATATACATATCAACAATTCAATTTGCTATTTATTTACTGCCACGTGAAGTTTTCTTTATTTGTTTGAGCAAAGACCATTCGTTGATTTCAACGGTATCGGGAGTGCGCCCAACATGAAAATATAACTGTAAAAAATGTGATGAGAGCAAACAGAAATGGTACCACGTCGAAATCACTATCAAAATAGGCAAAATAACGATTACAACTCATATAAAAGTGGTTATTGCTGAATATTACAAAACACTGATTAACACTCCACTGGCTCCTTTGTACTTGCTCACTCAAAGAAATACTCTTTTGACTTGCACCGAAAGATTCTCGATAAAGTCGAATGGATTCAGTGCGTTGTAAAATTTGAAAAATCAGCATTCCTTAAAAACAGCCTTCTAATAGCTAAGATAAAGGACAACAAACAATAATCTTTGAGCTATTGAAATAAACCATGTCTTTTCCATTTGCATCTTGTAAATTATACGAGGTGCAAATTCCATTTGCACCCATCTTATCAATCTCGATGGCATATTTTAATTGTATAATCATGGTCGTACAAACGGGGATATTGAGCTTCAACAAATAACCACACTTTGCGTTGTGGTTAAAGAGCTAGTGGACTATATATGAAGCATTGCCTTAAATAACAAGCGGTTACACTTAATGGTTTTCCTTATGATAAGCACCACAAGTGTGGAAGTTTTTAAAAAAGTCATTTTCAATATCAGTTGTTGATATTCATCACAACAGCATGATCGACTTTAGTCCGTAGTTCGAGTCATTCGTGGATATAAAAGCATAAAAATTGGCTACTCTAATCATTAGCTGCGCAATGGTGAATAATTCAATTTATGTCACGCACAGGCCGCAGTAGTTATTTTTGTCGCTAGTCTTCTTTCTTTCCAGAAATCTTTTCTAAAAAAAAACGATGAAAAGCGAATAAATTGGACACGAAATGCTCACAAATTCAGTTGTGAAAACGCACTGAAATGTTGCTAACAACACAATACAGCACTCGAGAAGAGTGTTGAAAATCGTGTTGCTTGCCGACGGAATTTGGACAAACGTTTAGCGCCTCGAAATATTAGATTGATGGTCTTTACATGAAGAGATCGATTTTTTTCGCTGTCATTCTAAATATTAATCTGTCTAGGGAACAGACCTCAGAAGTGCTTTGTGCTCGAGTATATCGTCCGAGTTTGGTGAATGTCTTTTGCCCCATAAACAATCCCCTATTAGGAAGTTTTCACTGTATATGCAAAACGGATGGATGTCTTTCATTGTATAATCATTTTTTCTTCTATTGTGTATGGTGACTTGGTTTAAATATTTGATATCGAAGTACAGCACTCTACAGTTTACCGCAAAAATAATCCACAGTTTACTATATTGTTTTCAACTGAATTTATTCAAAGTATTACCATACTTATTATAAAAATATGAATTTTTTTTAAAAATTAAATATGAATTCTGTCTATAGTGATAGACCGTTGACTTTCTAGTGTGATATGTTCCGTTCGTTTGAAAATTGGGTCGTTTCATGTTGATTTCCCATATGGCCTCAATTGTTGATAAATTGTCACGTCAGCAAAGCGTAACCTGGAAGTGAATATGCCGTATAGTGTCATAATCGTTAACCTAACAACCGTGAAATGAATGCGGCAAAGTTATCAAAGTAATATTATCGTTTCAAAACCACATTCAATCAAAACATTCACAAATTCTCGCCTATTATCTTATCATCGTTTCGCTCCGTTCTCGACTCGGTTCCGGTTTCATTGAGATCACCTCGTAAATCACACCTTTAACTAATGGCCTGTTTATCGGTTTCAGTATATCAATTTCTGTGAATCATTCCTTTCATGTGCGCACAAATTATAGGCATATACGCATAAGTAGAAGTGTAAACAAATATCGCTTAATGTAATTGCGAATTGATTCGAAAAGAAAATGTTCTAGTTTATATAATGCTGTTTAATTAGAGCGGCTAAATGAGGAAAAGATGGAAATCGTGCCAGCCATCTTCATAAAATGTTTCTTTTTGAAGCGTTGTCGAGAACGATCAAGTTCATCGTTTAAGTGTTCAAAAATCTATTTTAAAAAAATCATAAACTGGAATGACTAACAGTATACACGTGATCAGTTCTGACCTCGAATGATAATCAAACTGTTCGTCATGACTTGCATTATAGAACGTTGACCCAGCGATTTCAAATCTATTCGCGTTTTTTATGTGTATATGTTTTTTAGTCGGAATTTTGCACTTGCTTTTTTTTTCAAAAATTTTCCATCTTTCATCTAACAGTACGAGCAAGTAGTATTATAATGAGCCAAGATTTCAATGAATTTGAGCCAAGATTTCAATGAACGCTCATTACCCATTCATTTAGGGAATATTAACGGACAAATGATCGCTTTTTTTGTTGTGAAGGAAACTTTTGTGAACGAATAGTTTAAAGTGCGCGAAATTATTGCGCAATGTGTTGTTATCTTTGAAAACGATCGCTTTACGGTAGACTTTCGTTTGATTGACTGCAGCTTGATTTCGTTGAATTTTTCTCGATTGCACTGGCGCTGTAAGACTCAACCGACTATTGATATTGATTTAATATAGTGATTTAATACTAGATCGATCGTCCCAAACCGTAATTTTTTAACGAGGTGAAAATCAATAAAGAGTAAGAGACAGCGTAGAAAAAGAATATAATTTGAAGGGGACTTATATTAAATTGTGCAGTGTCTTATATGTTATGCTTGTAGCATATGCATTTCACGGATTGTTGATCTTTCCGGAACAGAAGGCAGCATACTTTATTAATGTAAGTAATCGCATATCATCTGGGGTTGAGATTAGAGACGCCGCTTGCCTCCTCTCTTCGACTCTCACGTGTTTCTTTGTATCTCCGCGTCTTATGTATAGGATATGCCTTGTGCTTTTTTGATTAGGTGAATGCATAAACGGATACACATACTGGAATGTGTGTATGCGTGAAGGCCATTGCGGAACATGCGTATCCGTTATTATTTAATTGATATGCGTTTATTAACGCATCATTTCACTGAATTGTGCAATACGCATGATCGCCATTATCGAGATATGTGTCCTTATCGTCATTGACACCTCACTATCTTCATTTTATACTTTCATAAATGACACATTGCGAATTTTAAGTGAATTATATAACTATAGCTTTATGTTATTAAGTTCACCATCTTTGCACTTGTGAAGTTCATAAATGCGATTTCATTATGAGGAACTATGATGAACTTTACAATTCCAGTAGAACATATAATTTGGAATTGCAGGGGGTGGGGGGGAAGAGGGAGGGGGGAGGAAGCTTTCCCGGTTGATTTGAATCTGCTACTATCAGCTCATTATTATATGACGAAACGAAGAGAGGGATTACCTTGAACGGTTGTTGAGGGGAGAGCATTCAACGGGTGTCTGTGATACCGAAGATGAGCAACATGGGCTAAAGAATTTCATGAAATCACCTTAATTTCTAACAGCTTTCACAAAGTTCGCAAAAGGTTACATTGAATTCTTTCAGAGACAAAATGCCTCCCCCGATTTTCCGACGAATATCATTGGTCATCTGAGCGAAACAAATGACTGTCGATTTCTCAACGTGAGAAACAAAAACATATGATTGCATCGAAGGAGTGAATAAGGGCTAAGAGAAGAATGATAGCTTGGATGTGCTTTCAAACAAGCACGAAAAAAAAGATTTGAATACAGCGATTTTGAGCCTATTCTTAAGAACTACCTCTATGGATTATTTTAATAAGACCACTATGACCACTACTTTAGTAAGTAGTAAGATCACTAGCAGATATCTCTCCATCAGTGATTTTTTTAAATCGTTTTTTATAAGTAAGTTTAGGCCGTTTTTCAGTTCTACTTTCGTTTTTATGATAATTTCAATTGGTAAATAAGTTAAACGATAATGGAAAATTCGATCGAAACTTTTTAGTGTAGACTTTTATGCAGTGAATGATTGCGGAATTGATTGCTTGCTTGACTGCACTCGATCGCTAATCAGACAACGGATATGTTTGAAGGGAAAAGTGATGATCGATGATACGTCAGTGGAATGTTTGTGTATATTCGATAGTGCACATGTATTGCCTGAGGGCTCATATTGATTTCGAAACTGGTCTCTTGATTGGCGACCTCAAATAGGCAACTTCAGAGATTCAACCAGTATGAATTGCTTTTAAGTTGAACTAACTTCGTTGAATGAATGTGTTTGTCTACACTTCATCTATAATATAAGCTAATGATTCTATTATACCTAGAATGTATTGTTTTTTTTGAGCTACAATCTACTGTTTCACAGTTGTCTTCATACTATTTTTTGATCAGGAGATCATTTTCGAAAAGATGATCTCTCACCAGCGAAAACGTGACAGAATCTAACTTGGATATCATGCTTCTTTTGAAGAGAAAATTCGCACCTTGAAAGAGAAAAGCGAGAAATAGAGGATCGGAGCTTTTTATTCAAGGGAATATCGATAATCAGAGAAGCCTTAAATAGCAGTCATCTTTCGCAACTATTAGTTGTGCTTATCTTTTCAGCGAAATTGGCCAATGTCGGGCCACGTAATGTGGTGCCATTTTTGTCAAAATTAACTCAGCGAAAACAATGCAAGAAGGAAGACCTGTTGCAGATAAAATCTCCGCAACCGCTTGCCGCAATGAACATTATGAGTTCATTTTTAATTGATAAATTGAACGACGCGAATGAATCGCACAAAATTGAGAGGAGAGAAAATATGACATCAAAAACAGTATGGTCACCATTCTGAATGAACTGTGTTACTAGAAAGTATGCGTTTTGTAATGGGCAAGTTATATTCGAGGTAAGGTAATGGGCGTATGCTACGCATATAAGATATGATGAAGGAATGTATTGTTGCGAGTGCTTGCTTATTTTGAAAATGAAGGTAAAGGCTAGTATCATTTATACAGACTCTACATCTTCCATCTCTGTTGGTTCTCCTTCTCAGTAGACCGTCTCCTACCATCAAATCAAGGTAGTGTGACCGAATGAGTACAACGTACGCTTTTACACCCAACTGCTCCAAAGCATGGATTTGATTTTTCAAGAACGAATAACTTGCCTCCGTAGAATATCTCGAGAAATTTTGAACATTGCAGATATTTCAACGAACGTTAAATGTATGCTTCTCCTGGTAAGCACAGTGCAGCGTTACAGCGCTCAGCAAAAATGCTCAAGGTTTGAGAAAACATCTGGCAAGAAATTCAGAGTCAGATCTTATAAATAATGACCTCGAAACGTCCGGAATATATGAATGAATACTATGTATGATTAATGCAAGTATCAAAGCAACCAACTGAATAAAATATTGTCGCACACTTTAGTAATGAATGATGAGCTATTAGAAGCATGACAATTTTAAATGCAAGACTTTCTTCTAATTTTTCTCTAATTAATCTTTTTCCTTAATTTTCCTTTTTCTTTATTAATTTTCCTCCAGTTATTTTTCCTCTAATCGCTGTTTTTCTTTAGTAACCTTCCCTTTAATCGAAAGAGCACGCTTGAAAAGTGAGCGTAATCAAAGTGACGTTTTATCAAAGTAAATATTTTAACAATGATATTCCTCAGGCGTATTGACGTACCTTGAACTTTGTATTAGTTAAGCACATGAAAAGAACGATTAACAAAGTGAAGACTTAACTGATAGCATAGAGGGAATCGACCACAGTTACATAGTCCACAAGATACACTCGTGCTTTTTTTTTTAAATTTCACGACATTGCTTCTGTTCTTATATAGCTTAAGAAATACGTTCCAAAATCCCCTAAATAATCGTTAGAGAAGGAAGGCAGACGATTATGAATGAAATCTGTTGGTGACTTCACTGTACCGCTGAAGAATTTTAATGCTTCATTTTAAGTAGTGAGAGATTCTGTTATTTATAACAAATCTGTTGTTTAAAACTGTTCTTCATGATTGCAGTGTTGTTATTTTTTACAAATATGTTCTTATCTCACTGAGTAGATGCCTAAATCCATAGTGAATTACTGCAACATAACACTGATATGGCCGTCTATATAACAGATTCTCGAACGGTTCATACTGCAATTGAGCTGTAAATTTAGCGTATAAGTTCCCGAAGTCGTTAAATATATAGTCAAATTTTTCCTGCAAAAGATATTCTATAGTGAACGAGACCCGTTCACTAGATGTATGGCTGAAACGTCTACCCGAAAAACAAGGCATGGCGGAATACAAGTGTTAGAATCAAAAATGTATCCACAAGTGCTGCGAGCACTATCGCCGTGACTATAATAATCACGATGTTCACAACCTTCATTACCGAAACTTTTAGCAAGGACAACACTTCCGAAATGAAGTCGTAACGCTTATAGCCCTGGCATTTGTGAACTTACTGCGATCAATCAGGAAGCCTAAATGTGCTTGGAGGAAAGGTAATTTTTTTTTTTTTAAATATACTATACAAGACGTTCTTTCGACATTCTCAATGTGCTACAAATGGCATTTTGCTAAATGAACCACTTCATTATTTCATTCGATTCACATCAATCAATAAAGCTATAGGCGTATTAATAGGTCAACGAAACAATCAATCAATTTTGTTGATCGGTCGGTTACGATTGACTTTGACCGCTAATGAATTCCTCATGCTCCAAATAAATTCACTCCCCTCCCCCCGTTATCGACCGAGACAATCCAAAATATGTCAAGACAAACTCTAAACGCCACGACAAATACGTTAGCGTTTAATAAGAGTCAAATCAACAGGTACAAGAGACGCATCCAATCCCAGTTTAAATAATAATTCATCAACAATGAGGAAAAACTACAAAAACGAATTGATAATGAACTCTAAGGTGTTCGTTCTCGTCCGAATGGCATGTGCTATGAGATAAGGGACAGGCTTGAATTCGAAGTAGGTGCTTATAGCACTCCTCGATTCAACAAAGCTTCAGTATATTTTCAACACAATTGGAGAAATAGGAATAGGGAAAATTGGTCGAGGTAGTACGATCATTCCCTTGCTCTCATTATAGAGCTTAGCCCAGCCATTGTTTGGTCGGATAGCACCAACAGTTACAGTATTCGCCAAATTAAGAAACAGCGTCTTTCAAGAGGGGCTTATATAGAGGGCTAAATACAAGTTGGCCTAGTTGAAATAACACATTTCTGAAGCCAAATACCTCGCGCTTGGCTCAGAATACTGGAAAGCCTTAGAGTAGTGCTTTCACCATATAGTGAATTACTCACTCTTGCTAACGATGAGCTTCATTACACGATCACTTTGACTCCATCGAGAGCAGGTCCTGGATGTAAAGCACAAAATTTGTCATCTCGTAGCCGATTTTGCTGAAAATACTCCGCTGTGAAAAAGTGAATAGGTATTTAGTGAATACTAACGAAGTGGAAAGTGTATTACTTCAACTTGATTAACCTATAGAGAAATGTGGACCTATAAATTTCGCTATTTTCGAAAAATAAAAGCATATCTGATTTGCTTTACGTAAATGGTGCTCAAATTCTTACAGAATCGCTATGCATTGAATTGGGAACGGGAAGTGATAGATAGAAGAGGGTTTGTACATTTTGACATCTCTGAACAAGAAATGGCTATATTTGAGGCAGCTTATAGCACAGCTAACGGAGGAAGGAGCAAGTAGGAAGTGGGAACTTTCGAGATTCGACGGCATAAATGATGAATATTTTTAAAAAAGCAAATTCCCAATAGATCGAGTAAGAATGCATCCGCGATGAAATGCACAAGAAACGCTATTCAAACAGACTAACTTAAGATGTTATGCATAAACGCGTTCATCTAAAATTTCCTCATTTTTTTCGCCGAAAATTTTTATTAAATGAAAATTAATGATGGAAAAATTTCCAGTGAGAAAAAAAATAAACTTAGCTGATCAAAGCAAAGTTGCTGAAAAAAAATTAAGCAGAAATTTGAGAGTTTCAGCAGTAAGGTAAGAGAATTTTAAGGTAATATGCTATAAGTCATAAAGTTCCGCATGAGATGGTTTGAACTGGTGAGCATATTTTAACATTGAAGCATTGGGAAGACAATTCAAGTTAAGCAATCGATCACTCCTTCATTTATGCAATTGATCGAAAATCATTTCTGAAGCCGTAACTCTGCAAAAGTTTATCGATAAGTTACTAGGCGCTTCTCATAATCTTATGATAAATATTATCGAAGTTTCAGACAGTCAGAGAGACAACAAAATAGCCGTGATTAAAATTTTAAAAAATTGCTACATACATTAAAGGCTAGGGAGGAAGCGAGATATGAGCGCATTTCCTACAGGAAAAACGTCCGAAATTATCGTGAAGAAATTTTTTAAAAAATTTCATATGAATATTTTTTAAAAAATTTCCTCTTATTCTATTATAAAGGGAAAAGTAGGAAGTGAAAATTTTCGAAGCATCACAATATATCAAAAAATCCCCGTTTACCATTTTATGAGAAATTTCTGCAATCGTAGCTCTGCCAAAAAAGACAACTTTTCAGCGCCACCGATGAGAAACAAAACCCCTCATTTTAACCGACGGACTCAACCAGTCTCATATGTGCGATGGAAAGCGAAGTTTAGATCCTTTCAATGAATGGTACGAAAAATACCATCATTCTACTTCATCGACAACCGTAAACGCATAACAAAATTCACACCGGCAGCTCAAGAAGCTACCACACTGCAGCCTAGAAGAGTTGTACTGCTCAGAAGGCTCCGCCGATAGCTCTTACCACAATTAACACCGATAAAGCCTTGGCAGTCTCTGAAAAAACCATCAAGACACCCTCCACCACTTGGTGCTTTAATATAAAGCTTTGGCAACTATAACGATCACTCCTCGAAAAGAATGAACGAGGGCATCAGCTGATATGACTATTGAAAAGACCGCATCGACAGGCCCTATCACCAATGCTGAAAACACAACAACTATGTGCTCTGTTGCCCTTGCTACAATTCTCAGGACTACGAAACTTCGAGGACGACTACAGTCAGCCTCATAAACATAAAAATAGGACAACAGATCTTCTGAGTGCAAGAATCCTTCGACCGATGACAAACCGTTTATTTACATAAGTAAACAGTGATAAGCTGTTAATTAAAACAGCGTCTTAGTAGCTTTTTTAATTCATGGAAAACCGTCTCTTCTGTTTAAGAATGAGATTATAGCTGTCCTTGATTTTTAAAAAGAAACAAAACTCTCTTTGCCATCTGATTTCATTGAGGATTCTGGGTGAGTACATGAGTTGTGATTTTCGACCTTAATGATCATCACTTCGAAATCGGCGTATGGTTTCACATCGGCTGCATGAAACACCAAAGAAAAGTCCTCTACGATTTCAGAAGGCACAAAACGATAGGAGAAATCTTACCAATTTTTGATTCAGCACCGACGATGTACTTATTCACTATCCGCCATGTAGAAAAAATTTTCGATTTTGGCCGAACTATTCGTGCAAGCGCGATTTAGTTAGTGAAAAACGAAGGAAAAGTAAACTGAGGAGGATCTATCTGCATCAAGCTAATTATAGACGACCACATTTCAACAAAGCCTAATATTGGGACACTGCGTTTTGAAAGACTGCAACATTCAAAAAGGCGTCATTGATACGCGATTAATGCGAACAACAGATAACTAACCAGCTTAGCTAGCTAGATAGGTAGCTAGTAATAGTTAGGTAGCTAGCTAGTAAAGTTCCGTATGCAAACAGATCCAGCTTCCAGCACCGACGATATACTTCCCAAAAATGTCAAAAGCCATCAACTTCTGACATAAATCGACGTTTATGACAAATGCGTTTAGGACATTCGTCTTTCCCGATACTCTCTCAATCATAATTCAGGCTACTCTCTTGGAGCAAAAATTTGGAAGGACGTTATACATCACACGTTTCCTCTCATTAATTCAGCCTTAGAAGTAGTATGAACAAAATTTATTGGCGAAACAATCATGAAAGTTCTCAACAAAAAAAAAACAAACAAAAAGAACAAGTAAGATGTCATGAACTTTAGAATAATAACCATCAAGTTGAGCATTACATGTCGGCGTTGAAATCATATTCAAATGAGCATGATACAGAGTCGGGGCGATCAGACTTGATGGTGAAAGCATACATGTGGACAAGCATGAGTAAGGGACGTCATGCAACCGGCTCTAACAGGATCTAAGGAAAGAAACAACGGTAAAAGAAGTGACTAATGACAACAATCCACCATCCTTTCTTTCCGAATCGTTGACTGCTTTAATAAACGAACGAAACGTCACTTGTTCGACAGAAGCGGAAGATGCTATTAACTGTCAGTAACTCAAAAACTTTGAACTTTACCGGGAAAACATCATTTTACTTTGATGACCATATTATCGTAGCAGCAATCTCTCTTGTCATCAATGCAAATCACAACCAACTAAGGGCTAGCCATTCCGAAGTGCTATCGAACAAATGGTAGAAATCTAACCGGCGAGAAATCTCCCTCTCGTTCTGGTTATATCTCTAAGATATCATTCAGTGGCACAAGCTTTCCATATGTTATCATAATATCCACTGCTAATGTTTGTCGAGAAAGTGGATCATCCCCTCAGGTTTTTTTCTAATTGGATGTTAGGTCATTCCCACCGCTTAACACACACTTTATCATCATGCTATCAGTGAGGCGCCCCTCAACTAGAATATAATCCAGGGGTTAAATGAGAAGTGAACAACAATGGCGCAGTAAGCACCCTACAGAGGTTAACAGCAACAATTTCTAAAGTGCATCAGATGATCAAGATTAGTTAGACATTTTGAATACTTCTGGCGCTAATACAATTTGAAGGCTAGGGAAAGCAGATAGATGAAAAGCGAGGGGAATGTCGCTGCGACCGTTACGCTTCAAGGCTCTTGATGAGGGGGGTCTGATGGTGGTCGGAATTACGCTTCTGTATTATGTGATATTCTAATATGTATCGCCTAATAACCCTTCCCTTTTTGCTCTAAGCGAAAATGTCCCATGTGCAAATACCGACCAGTCCGGTTCCGCATGCTGTCGTTTTCGTCCCCTCGCAACACAGGGGACGATCCAGAGATTTCGTCTTAAATTCAGAGATCTCGTCTTAAACTATCCTGTATGTTACTGAAAACAACGTCGCCTCACTTAGGAATTTCAAAAAAAAAAATGAAAAGGCAAAAAAAGCGTTTAGAAATAACTGACCTGATCCACCAATTCATTCAGTTTCTTCTCCATTACTTCCCTATCATCGTCGCGGTAGTAAACATGGTGGATGCTCAAAAAGCTCCATTTTTATCGGGGCAAATCTCCCTCAGATGCGGCAAAAAGCAGCGGTGTTTACCGTCCTCCAAAGACGGCACCTTTGCCGTAGATAAGAAAAAAACTCGAATTTAGAAAAGTGATGTACTTTAAACGGACAAAATCCCGTCAAAACGTGATAGCAATTTTCATTTTTGGAAAATCTTTCGATTCAATATATTCGTGGTAGTGCTATCAATGCCCTACACCGCTATACGCACAGTTAGTGAGTTCAAATATAAAATGGATCAACAAGAATCTCTCTCCTTTGTTCTCTTCCAAATTCACCTCTCAGGTACAACTGCGCCAGATTTTTAAACCAAATAATCGATCATTCCATTGCTTGCAACACTTCGCAAATCGTTTTCAAGAAATGTTCCATTTCATTTTCGGTCAGCTCGGATTGTGCCATAACTCGAATGCTGCAACTGGAAAAATTCAAAGTGAAGTCTTTCCCTCTGGCTTTTCCTAAAGAATTCAAAAAATTTTGAAAAGTTTTCACCAGGCTGTCGTAAATTCAGAAACCTAAAATACTCGTGTCACAAAAAAAAGATATCAAATATTAGGCACTAAGAATTCAAAGCATTTTCTCGAATATTTTGGAGCGAACGAAATGAGAAGCTGACGTTCTGATCAAAAAAATAAATAAATGATACAAAACATGTTTCATAAGAATACGAACAAACACGGTCCAAGCAATAAAAGTAAAATTAAAATACCTAGGTCGAATAGGGAATACTTCTTCCTTGTCTAAATAACGTGCTCGTGTCAATACGATCGATTTTTCAAACATCTGAAACCTCCGATCATAAAGACGAACTATACGCATCAACATTTCAAAAGAACGTTGGAAAGATAAACTTTTAAAAAAATCCTACGCGAACAAAATGATATTTCATTTACTCATTTGAATTTATTGTGCAGTCATTATGCTTTAAAAACACACAGCTAAGATCGCCAAGCATCGAATGCTCCCAAACAGAAGCCCCTCCCCCCACCCCTCCATTCCTCCCCCTCCCTCTCCACTTCATCATGCCATTCAGAAAAGCACACGTAGTAAACGTCAAATCGCGCCAATGGTGCGACTGAATTTATAAAAGAGAAATATATACACACACACAGCCCAGTGGTATCAAAAGCTGATGCCACTTCACAGCTGACAACTCCAAAAAGGTTATAATAAGTTTATTCGTCCTTTTAAACCCTATTTCGCGATGCGACGTAAAGGAGACGATCCAGAGATTTCGTCTTAAATTCAGAGATCTCGTCTTAAACTATCCTGTATGTTACTGAAAACAACGTCGCCTCACTTAGGAATTTCAAAAAAAAAAATGAAAAGGCAAAAAAAGCGTTTAGAAATAACTGACCTGATCCACCAATTCATTCAGTTTCTTCTCCATTACTTCCCTATCATCGTCGCGGTAGTAAACATGTTGAATGGGACTAAACTCAGAGCCATTCACTTCGAATTTTGTTCCTTTGAACGTCTCCAATAGACCAACATGTAATACTTTACAGTTGGCACGTAGACGGAGAAAACGTTCTGGCTCGGCGTCCATTATACGCAGACCCTCACCTCAAATAAAACTGCTAATGAAACTCGAAGAAGGCTGGGGAGGGTGGGGGAGGGGAGGAGGGAATCAGGGAAGGTAGGGGGTTAAATTTTTGTTATACAATTTGACAAAGAGGAAGCGACGTATAGAGTAAGAAGAAACAAAAGAGCATAAAATAGTTACGTTTACATAATCGTTCAAGTTAGCCTTTACGATTTTGAGTTAAATTGTTTTTAGTGCACCAAAAAATCCAACCCGACCAGTAGTGAAAAAAATACGATCCAATTTGAAGTTTCATAAAATTCTATGCCATCACTGATATTTATCAATCGCGTTCTGCGTTCATGAACGGAAAAGGCGGACGATCAGTCCCACCAAAGGCTAACAGTGATAGCACCATATTAGCAAAATTAGGAGGCAATAAAGAATAAATAAATGAAAGCGTAAATCAACAAATTAGAAAGCGTACTCGCAGCAGTAGCAAGAAGTGGCGGAAGTGACGCGGAAAAGCAATAGCCCAATCCTGAAAAATCATTCACGTTTTTTTTACTTTAAAAAAATCTAGCACAATATCTTATCACCAATCAACTCGCTCATCACATTTTTTTTGAACAAAATCAGTGCAACAACCTTTACGTTCGTTGAACAAGTTGAACTAAATTTTATCAGATGCAAACGGGATGAAATTGGCAAAACGAACTGATCGACAAAAAGCACGTGGTGCTAATCAGTTCTACATGATCGAAAATTAATCAAATGGTCTTCAACTAATCGCATACGACAAAGGATGGTTGCAAAACAATCCTCTCAAGACGAGTTTCCGTGATGTTTAAAATAATCTTTGATCGACAAGTGGCCGAGGCATGTTGCCCACTAACCGATCAATCGATGCAGTTTCATACATTCTATTTCTTATGGGAAAAACGAAACATTCTATGGTGCAACCAATTTCACTAGAGGCACAACATAGGCAATAATAATTCAACTGCATTTCGCATGCACTGCAGCAGCACATGGCGGTGAATAATGACACAATTGAGAAACTTGTCTTCACAACGAAGCAGAATGTAGTGTTTGAGGGCATATTGGACCAGCGCATGGAACAACTTACACTAATGACTATTAGGCTCGCCTATCACTCCTCCTCCAAACAGGGCTGAGGGGGGGGGAGGAAGGGAGAGGACAAAAACATGCAAAAAGTGTGAAATGAAAAATAAGAAAAGGAAAAAAAAACTGGCATGAAGAAGTAGAAGGGAAAAATCAACGCAGTTAAAAATTTAGATTTTAACCGAAAAGGAAAGGGTGATGGCCAAATCTCATGCATGCACAGCGGCACGTTATCGTTCTTTCACAATAAATCAAAGTTCAGAATAATGTACCAAAAAACCTCATGTCACTGGTTGAAAATAACGTCAGGTGCAAAAAAAAATGACATCAAAGAAACACAAAAGAAAAGCTCATAAATCACGTCTCAGTTCATACGACCCATCCTAACGTGCAGCCACCGTTAAAAGTTCTAAATTCAGTTCATACGACCTAACGTGCAGCCACCGTTAAAAGTTCTAAATTCAAATACAAATCTTACATGAGTGCTATACCATGTGATCTCTACGACACGACACTAAGCGAAAACTCAATTGCTACTGCTGTATAAAAAACGGTCAAAATTCACTCGGATAAAGCCAACGTCGACGTCCCCCTCCCTCCCCTCTCCCCCTTCTTCTCTCCCTCCCCTCTCCTCTCCCCCTTCTTCTATCTATGTTCTCTAGAAAACGGCTTTACACAAAACAGCATTAGGAAAATTTTGGAGAAACCAGCTTTAGCAAAAACTTGAAATGTTCGAACTTCTCGAACTGGAATTCCAAAACAATCCCCGCATCATGCAATATGACAATTCCATTATGAGAGCTGACTGAAGTTTCAGAGTTGAAAATATTCTTGCTCCAACGAGAACATGTGTTGGAAGGATGCTCTTGTGTTGCAGTATACGCGATAATTAGGTATTAATCGAAGACGCTAAATTAATGAAACCGCCCTAACATTTCCGCTTTTTTAAAAAATTATTTTAAAATTTAAAAATCAGTTGCGCAAGCAGGTGATGAAAATGCTTGAAAATTTTTCAGAAAAAAAAACAAGTCGGAGCGAGAAATGTAGAACGTATATAATGATTGATCGCATCAATGAAACTCTCAGATGGAAACACGAATAAATTAAGAAGTGAAGATGAAACCGGTTGGGTTATATGCAAATCAGAGGCTACCTCAACGATAAAATCATTCCATGCGTACATGGTTCAATCACACAAAAATTTCAAAGATGAACATACGAATTTCTGAAAAAAAAACGCCTTTCGAAATTCACTGCACAAATTTGCAAAAAAAAAAACCTAAATTCTTCAGCTTTGAATTCTTCTGCAAATTTTTGGAAATATTTCATGCGAAACGCTGAAAAAAAAACATCTCATGGCTATCTAGTCAGGACCTTCGACGTTTTAGCGTTTACCTCAACATCTTCATTACGCGAAGAAAGCAATACTCCATTAAAGCGGGTTGTTGAGAGGCGATATTAAATTGCGAAACAGAACGATCGTGCTGCAAGATAACATTTGATTGCGGAACGGATCAACTATGCCTCTAGGTGAAATTTGATTGTGAAAACAGTTCGACTGTTTTCAGTTCGCTTTTATCTAGTTGCCTCGCCAGCGACATTCCTCACTGTTCTTTGTTCCTTCTGCTACCTCCCAGTGTGTATATATACTGATGCCATTGACCTCATGGGTGTCATATCATATGTGTGCATGTTACATGCAGAATAAACGCTTTTTTTTTGGTTTAACATTCGTCACACCTTGGATCGTCGGTTCGTCACCTCTCCTCGGCAGCCGCCATACTCGAATCAATATATCGTCGAAACACAACAGTGGCGATCAGGAAGAGCGACTTCAGCGTTGGACGCCGCAGCTTTTCAAACCAAGCTGCAAACCTTGCTCGAGAAGCAAGATGAGCGAGCCACTCGACGCGAACAACAACTGCTCGACCTCATCAGGCAACTCCTCACCTAACGCCTCACCGCAGCAATCCATTCTTTCCACATGAGCGTCCAGAATCCCGGAACTACCGTCCATCGAGCTTTTCCAACCTGACGAGCAGGAACTATGGAGGTTTGAGGACTGGATTCAACGATTCGAGTATCTCTTCGAAGGAGCTGCGCCACCTGCCAACGATAAGGCTTGCGTCAAAACACTGACGACTAAGCTTGGGTCATCAGCATTCAGCGAATACCGCCGCAGCTGCTTGCCAAAGGACGTTACCGATTTCACTTATACAAAAACGGTCGATTGTCTGCATGACCTCCTCAACAGAAAGCCATCACTCTTCGCAGATCGCTATGACTACTTGCGGATTTCGAAGCAAAACGGGGAAAACATACGCCACTACGCAAATCGAGTCAAAGCCGCGCTCCGCAATTTCAAATTCAACGAAATTACGGAAGAACAGTTCGCCAGTCTCATCGCCCTTGCCGCCATTAAGGACCCCAACGACGAGTCCTTGCATGTCCGCATGTTCCAGAAGCTAGACGCGGATGGCACAAAAGTGAAATTCGACAATGTCATCAACGAGTGTGTCAATTTCATCGCAATGAAGGCAGACTTACAGCTAATCATCGGCAGCGACGTCCATTTGAATGCCGTTCGCCATTCACAAAAACGGCGTCAGCAACGGTTGAAGAAGCAGCAACAGAAATCCCGGCCGACCCCATCGTCCTTATGCTTCCGATATGAAGAACTACACTGGAACAAGGGCTGCCCGCACATCAACGGCAAATGCAGGAAATGTGCCAGAACTGGTCATCTCGAATCCAAGTGCCTAAAGTCAAAGCGGAACGACGTCCATTCTGTTCATATTGGCATAATGTACGAGTCGCCGCACCTCATGCGCAAGACGTTCAGTGTTAATGGGCTGCCCGTAGAATTCTGCCTCGACACCGGAGCCGAAGCAAATATTCTCGTGTCATCGGCAAGCCGCCGCTTCAAAAATGTGGAGGATTCGGACGTGCATATGATGGGTCAGGAACTGCATTCCTTGGCAAAGGCTCAGCAACGTTCAAGTACAGCGACAGCACTACCCAAGAAGATTTCTTCCTCGTTCGTCGTGGAACTATGAACCTTCTTGGAATTGACGCAATGCTTCGGTAGGGAATCCCGGACCCCAGAATTTGCAAGAACTCAGTAAACTGCGGCGCATGCGCACTAGCCGCGAATAGCTCGGTCAAAGCAGAACTTCATTCATGGCCGAGGACTACAAACCGTGGCAGCGCATCCACGTTGACTATGCATGACCTTTCTTGGGCCACAACTTCCTCGTCATTGTCGATGCATGCTCTAAGCATCCAGAAATTTTCCGCATGGCATCGACGACGTCATTGGCGATATCAACACTCTCCGAGGACTATTCGCTCGCTACGGTCCCCCCGAAACTCTCGCCAGTGACAACGGTACTCAGTTCTCCTCCTATGACTTCCAGCAGTTCTGCGTCTCCAAAGGAATCTGTCACATATTCTTTCCGCCCCCTACCACCCTCAATCCAACGGGCAGGAGGAAAGACTCGTCAATATGCTTTAAACGCCATGCTGAAGCTGAGAAGAGAGGAAACCGTCCCAGATATAATGGATACTTTTCTGGGGAAATACCGAACAACCCCAAATGCTTCCCTTCTTGAGCAGAGGACTCTAGCAGAACTCTTCCTGGATCGATCACCACGCACGTCGCTGGACCTGCTCAAGCCTCCACCGGTCCGGTCTCCCGAACGAGAATCAAAAACATGCAAAAAGTGTGAAAAATAAGGGAAGAAAAGGAAAAAAAAACTGGCATGAAGAAGTAGAAGGGAAAAATCAACGCAGTTAAAAATTTAGATTTTAACCGAAAAGGGGGTTTTGATGGCCAAATCTCATGCATGCACAGCGGCACGTTATCGTTCTTTCACAATAAATCAAAGTTCAGAATAATGTACCAAAAAACCTCATGTCACTGGTTGAAAATAACGTCAGGTGCAAAAAAAAAATGACATCAAAGGAAAACAAAAGAAAAGCTCATAAATCACGTCTCAGTTCATACGACCCATCCTAACGTGCAGCCACCGTTAAAAGTTCTAAATTCAAATACAAATCTTACATGAGTGCTATACCATGTGATCTCTACGACACTACTGCAAGCGAAAACTCAATTGCTACTGCTGTATAAAAAACGGTCAAAATTCACTCGGATAAAGCCAACGTCGACGTCCCCCTCCCTCCCCTCTCCCCCTTCTTCTCTCCCTCCCCTCTCCTCTCCCCCTTCTTCTATCTATGTTCTCTAGAAAACGGCTTTACACAAAACAGCATTAGGAAAATTTTGGAGAAACCAGCTTTAGCAAAAACTTGAAATGTTCGAACTTCTCGAACTGGAATTCCAAAACAATCCCCGCATCATGCAATATGACAATTCCATTATGAGAGCTGACTGAAGTTTCAGAGTTGAAAATATTCTTGCTCCAACGAGAACATGTGTTGGAAGGATGCTCTTGTGTTGCAGTATACGCGATAATTAGGTATTAATCGAAGACGCTAAATTAATGAAACCGCCCTAACATTTCCGCTTTTTTAAAAAATTATTTTAAAATTTAAAAATCAGTTGCGCAAGCAGGTGATGAAAATGCTTGAAAATTTTTCAGAAAAAAAAACAAGTCGGAGCGAGAAATGTAGAACGTATATAATGATTGATCGCATCAATGAAACTCTCAGATGGAAACACGAATAAATTAAGAAGTGAAGATGAAACCGGTTGGGTTATATGCAAATCAGAGGCTACCTCAACGATAAAATCATTCCATGCGTACATGGTTCAATCACACAAAAATTTCAAAGATGAACATACGAATTTCTGAAAAAAAAACGCCTTTCGAAATTCACTGCACAAATTTGCAAAAAAAAAAACCTAAATTCTTCAGCTTTGAATTCTTCTGCAAATTTTTGGAAATATTTCATGCGAAACGCTGAAAAAAAAACATCTCATGGCTATCTAGTCAGGACCTTCGACGTTTTAGCGTTTACCTCAACATCTTCATTACGCGAAGAAAGCAATACTCCATTAAAGCGGGTTGTTGAGAGGCGATATTAAATTGCGAAACAGAACGATCGTGCTGCAAGATAACATTTGATTGCGGAACGGATCAACTATGCCTCTAGGTGAAATTTGATTGTGAAAACAGTTCGACTGTTTTCAGTTCGCTTTTATCTAGTTGCCTCGCCAGCGACATTCCTCACTGTTCTTTGTTCCTTCTGCTACCTCCCAGTGTGTATATATACTGATGCCATTGACCTCATGGGTGTCATATCATATGTGTGCATGTTACATGCAGAATAAACGCTTTTTTTTTGGTTTAACATTCGTCACACCTTGGATCGTCGGTTCGTCACCTCTCCTCGGCAGCCGCCATACTCGAATCAATATATCGTCGAAACACAACAGTGGCGATCAGGAAGAGCGACTTCAGCGTTGGACGCCGCAGCTTTTCAAACCAAGCTGCAAACCTTGCTCGAGAAGCAAGATGAGCGAGCCACTCGACGCGAACAACAACTGCTCGACCTCATCAGGCAACTCCTCACCTAACGCCTCACCGCAGCAATCCATTCTTTCCACATGAGCGTCCAGAATCCCGGAACTACCGTCCATCGAGCTTTTCCAACCTGACGAGCAGGAACTATGGAGGTTTGAGGACTGGATTCAACGATTCGAGTATCTCTTCGAAGGAGCTGCGCCACCTGCCAACGATAAGGCTTGCGTCAAAACACTGACGACTAAGCTTGGGTCATCAGCATTCAGCGAATACCGCCGCAGCTGCTTGCCAAAGGACGTTACCGATTTCACTTATACAAAAACGGTCGATTGTCTGCATGACCTCCTCAACAGAAAGCCATCACTCTTCGCAGATCGCTATGACTACTTGCGGATTTCGAAGCAAAACGGGGAAAACATACGCCACTACGCAAATCGAGTCAAAGCCGCGCTCCGCAATTTCAAATTCAACGAAATTACGGAAGAACAGTTCGCCAGTCTCATCGCCCTTGCCGCCATTAAGGACCCCAACGACGAGTCCTTGCATGTCCGCATGTTCCAGAAGCTAGACGCGGATGGCACAAAAGTGAAATTCGACAATGTCATCAACGAGTGTGTCAATTTCATCGCAATGAAGGCAGACTTACAGCTAATCATCGGCAGCGACGTCCATTTGAATGCCGTTCGCCATTCACAAAAACGGCGTCAGCAACGGTTGAAGAAGCAGCAACAGAAATCCCGGCCGACCCCATCGTCCTTATGCTTCCGATATGAAGAACTACACTGGAACAAGGGCTGCCCGCACATCAACGGCAAATGCAGGAAATGTGCCAGAACTGGTCATCTCGAATCCAAGTGCCTAAAGTCAAAGCGGAACGACGTCCATTCTGTTCATATTGGCATAATGTACGAGTCGCCGCACCTCATGCGCAAGACGTTCAGTGTTAATGGGCTGCCCGTAGAATTCTGCCTCGACACCGGAGCCGAAGCAAATATTCTCGTGTCATCGGCAAGCCGCCGCTTCAAAAATGTGGAGGATTCGGACGTGCATATGATGGGTCAGGAACTGCATTCCTTGGCAAAGGCTCAGCAACGTTCAAGTACAGCGACAGCACTACCCAAGAAGATTTCTTCCTCGTTCGTCGTGGAACTATGAACCTTCTTGGAATTGACGCAATGCTTCGGTAGGGAATCCCGGACCCCAGAATTTGCAAGAACTCAGTAAACTGCGGCGCATGCGCACTAGCCGCGAATAGCTCGGTCAAAGCAGAACTTCATTCATGGCCGAGGACTACAAACCGTGGCAGCGCATCCACGTTGACTATGCATGACCTTTCTTGGGCCACAACTTCCTCGTCATTGTCGATGCATGCTCTAAGCATCCAGAAATTTTCCGCATGGCATCGACGACGTCATTGGCGATATCAACACTCTCCGAGGACTATTCGCTCGCTACGGTCCCCCCGAAACTCTCGCCAGTGACAACGGTACTCAGTTCTCCTCCTATGACTTCCAGCAGTTCTGCGTCTCCAAAGGAATCTGTCACATATTCTTTCCGCCCCCTACCACCCTCAATCCAACGGGCAGGAGGAAAGACTCGTCAATATGCTTTAAACGCCATGCTGAAGCTGAGAAGAGAGGAAACCGTCCCAGATATAATGGATACTTTTCTGGGGAAATACCGAACAACCCCAAATGCTTCCCTTCTTGAGCAGAGGACTCTAGCAGAACTCTTCCTGGATCGATCACCACGCACGTCGCTGGACCTGCTCAAGCCTCCACCGGTCCGGTCTCCCGAACGAGAATCAAAGATGGAACAACAGTTCAAACGCCATCATGGTGGTCGCTCTCGACAGTTCGATATTGGCGATACCATTTACGCTCGGCATCGCCAAGGACAAAACTGGAGACCTGGGACAATCAAGGAATGAATTGGCGGCAGACTATATCAAGTCCAGATGGCAGACAGAACAATTACGAGATTCCGCGTCAACCAGCTGCGCGAACGCGACCCGTTCGAGGGAGAACAAAAACACTGACAGCATCAGTATATCACGTTGCTAGACACTTTTGCGTTGCCGGATCCCGCGACAGCAGCCGAGACTCACTTGACGACACCTACCAAAGTACCAGCTCAGCGAACTCAGCTACAACCTTCAGAACCTCCTGAAATGTTGAACACAGTCCAGACGCCACTCCGACGATCGACGCGCCCAAGAGCTACTCCAGTCACGCTCGAATTGGACCCCCGTCGAAAGCGGTATCAGGAACGACCCCGCCAATGAGGACCTGGCGACCCCTCTTAAATGGGGAGGTGTCCCGACGCGACATTAAATTGCGAAACAGATCGATCGTACCGCAACGTGACATTTGATTTCGAAAACAGTTCGATTGTTTTCAGTTCGCTTTTCTCTGAGTGCCTCCCCAGCGACATTTCTCATTGTTCTTTGTTCCTCTTGCTACCTCCCGTTGTGTATATGTATTGATGAATTGACCTCATCGGCATCATGTCATGCGCGTGTGTGTTATGTGAGGGACAAATGCATTTTTGGCTCACACGTTGGGTCGTCGGTTGGTCGCCTTTCCCCGGGAGCTTCCTGTACTCGAATCAACACATCGCCGAGGTATAACATGGGTCAAAGAAAAAAATACCACAATCAACCTTCACCTCCCCCCCCCCTCCCCACCTCTCCCTATCCCCTTTTCGTGAAAAAAAAAACTGAATTTACCAGCCTCCGAATCGCTAATTTCTAGAGTTGGATAGCCGCTCAACTGAAAGCTGAAGGCAACTGGAGGCATCATTTTCCACACAGCTACTTTTTCCTCAGAACTTCTGTTTTTTCATCTCCCCCCTGTTTTGTAAATTGGATGCGAATTCGGCTTAAAATTGAGCAACGGCATACGATCGATTACCCATCTCCCTTCATTCGGAAAACAAAGATTATCAGGGGCTATAGGCCCATCTATGAATAGAATTTGCAATATACCGTTCTTATTTACTTAGAAGCTCCGGGCTTCCACTCTTTTGCGACCATCGCAAACACACAAGGATCCTATTCGAAACAGGATTTCTATTCCCGAGGCTTACGTTCAGTCGAATACGGTAACTCAATACTAGCAACGCTTTTGCCAAATGAATAATTATAGTTAATTAAATTTATAGTGACTCTGTGCGCACTGTACTCTCAATGCTTTTGTTCAATGTATAATACCATATAATATAGTAACTTACAGTTCCAGAGCGCAAATCAAACAAGTTTTTCAAGCAGCGTCATTAACCAGCGAACGAAAGGCAATCGTGCGATGACGTCTTCAGAGTTCACGCAACAGGCAAAATAACAATCATGTCGAAACAAGTGCACAATGATAGAAAGTGTCTATAAAAGCGAATCGCACTGATTTGTGAATAAGAGCCATGCAACTTCGATTGTCATTTATAAAATTTTTAGAAATCCCCGCATCATGCAATATGACAATTCCATTATGAGAGCTGACTGAAGTTTCAGAGTTGAAAATATTCTTGCTCCAACGAGAACATGTGTTGGAAGGATGCTCTTGTGTTGCAGTATACGCGATAATTAGGTATTAATCGAAGACGCTAAATTAATGAAACCGCCCTAACATTTCCGCTTTTTTAAAAAATTATTTTAAAATTTAAAAATCAGTTGCGCAAGCAGGTGATGAAAATGCTTGAAAATTTTTCAGAAAAAAAAACAAGTCGGGGCGAGAAATGTAGAACGTATATAATGATTGATCACATCAATGAAACTCTCAGATGGAAACACGAATAAATTAAGAAGTGAAGATGAAACCGGTTGGGTTATATGCAAATCAGAGGCTACCTCAACGATAAAATCATTCCATGCGTACATGGTTCAATCACACAAAAATTTCAAAGATGAACATGCGAATTTCTGAAAAAAAACGCCTTTCGAAATTCACTGCACAAATTTGCAAAAAAAAAAACCTAAATTCTTCAGCTTTGAATTCTTCTGCAAATTTTTGGAAATATTTCATGCGAAACGCTGAAAAAAAAACATCTCATGGCTATCTAGTCAGGACCTTCGACGTTTTAGCGTTTACCTCAACATCTTCATTACGCGAAGAAAGCAATACTCCATTAAAGCGGGTTGTTGAGAGGCGATATTAAATTGCGAAACAGAACGATCGTGCTGCAAGATAACATTTGATTGCGGAACGGATCAACTATGCCTCTAGGTGAAATTTGATTGTGAAAACAGTTCGACTGTTTTCAGTTCGCTTTTATCTAGTTGCCTCGCCAGCGACATTCCTCACTGTTCTTTGTTCCTTCTGCTACCTCCCAGTGTGTATATATACTGATGCCATTGACCTCATGGGTGTCATATCATATGTGTGCATGTTACATGCAGAATAAACGCTTTTTTTTTGGTTTAACATTCGTCACACCTTGGATCGTCGGTTCGTCACCTCTCCTCGGCAGCCGCCATACTCGAATCAATATATCGTCGAAACACAACAGTGGCGATCAGGAAGAGCGACTTCAGCGTTGGACGCCGCAGCTTTTCAAACCAAGCTGCAAACCTTGCTCGAGAAGCAAGATGAGCGAGCCACTCGACGCGAACAACAACTGCTCGACCTCATCAGGCAACTCCTCACCTAACGCCTCACCGCAGCAATCCATTCTTTCCACATGAGCGTCCAGAATCCCGGAACTACCGTCCATCGAGCTTTTCCAACCTGACGAGCAGGAACTATGGAGGTTTGAGGACTGGATTCAACGATTCGAGTATCTCTTCGAAGGAGCTGCGCCACCTGCCAACGATAAGGCTTGCGTCAAAACACTGACGACTAAGCTTGGGTCATCAGCATTCAGCGAATACCGCCGCAGCTGCTTGCCAAAGGACGTTACCGATTTCACTTATACAAAAACGGTCGATTGTCTGCATGACCTCCTCAACAGAAAGCCATCACTCTTCGCAGATCGCTATGACTACTTGCGGATTTCGAAGCAAAACGGGGAAAACATACGCCACTACGCAAATCGAGTCAAAGCCGCGCTCCGCAATTTCAAATTCAACGAAATTACGGAAGAACAGTTCGCCAGTCTCATCGCCCTTGCCGCCATTAAGGACCCCAA
This sequence comes from Toxocara canis, assembly GCA_000803305.1. Lineage (NCBI taxonomy): Eukaryota > Metazoa > Nematoda > Chromadorea > Rhabditida > Toxocaridae > Toxocara > Toxocara canis. The sequence continues at coordinate 812,251 of JPKZ01001930.1, forward strand.
CGACGAGTCCTTGCATGTCCGCATGTTCCAGAAGCTAGACGCGGATGGCACAAAAGTGAAATTCGACAATGTCATCAACGAGTGTGTCAATTTCATCGCAATGAAGGCAGACTTACAGCTAATCATCGGCAGCGACGTCCATTTGAATGCCGTTCGCCATTCACAAAAACGGCGTCAGCAACGGTTGAAGAAGCAGCAACAGAAATCCCGGCCGACCCCATCGTCCTTATGCTTCCGATATGAAGAACTACACTGGAACAAGGGCTGCCCGCACATCAACGGCAAATGCAGGAAATGTGCCAGAACTGGTCATCTCGAATCCAAGTGCCTAAAGTCAAAGCGGAACGACGTCCATTCTGTTCATATTGGCATAATGTACGAGTCGCCGCACCTCATGCGCAAGACGTTCAGTGTTAATGGGCTGCCCGTAGAATTCTGCCTCGACACCGGAGCCGAAGCAAATATTCTCGTGTCATCGGCAAGCCGCCGCTTCAAAAATGTGGAGGATTCGGACGTGCATATGATGGGTCAGGAACTGCATTCCTTGGCAAAGGCTCAGCAACGTTCAAGTACAGCGACAGCACTACCCAAGAAGATTTCTTCCTCGTTCGTCGTGGAACTATGAACCTTCTTGGAATTGACGCAATGCTTCGGTAGGGAATCCCGGACCCCAGAATTTGCAAGAACTCAGTAAACTGCGGCGCATGCGCACTAGCCGCGAATAGCTCGGTCAAAGCAGAACTTCATTCATGGCCGAGGACTACAAACCGTGGCAGCGCATCCACGTTGACTATGCATGACCTTTCTTGGGCCACAACTTCCTCGTCATTGTCGATGCATGCTCTAAGCATCCAGAAATTTTCCGCATGGCATCGACGACGTCATTGGCGATATCAACACTCTCCGAGGACTATTCGCTCGCTACGGTCCCCCCGAAACTCTCGCCAGTGACAACGGTACTCAGTTCTCCTCCTATGACTTCCAGCAGTTCTGCGTCTCCAAAGGAATCTGTCACATATTCTTTCCGCCCCCTACCACCCTCAATCCAACGGGCAGGAGGAAAGACTCGTCAATATGCTTTAAACGCCATGCTGAAGCTGAGAAGAGAGGAAACCGTCCCAGATATAATGGATACTTTTCTGGGGAAATACCGAACAACCCCAAATGCTTCCCTTCTTGAGCAGAGGACTCTAGCAGAACTCTTCCTGGATCGATCACCACGCACGTCGCTGGACCTGCTCAAGCCTCCACCGGTCCGGTCTCCCGAACGAGAATCAAAGATGGAACAACAGTTCAAACGCCATCATGGTGGTCGCTCTCGACAGTTCGATATTGGCGATACCATTTACGCTCGGCATCGCCAAGGACAAAACTGGAGACCTGGGACAATCAAGGAATGAATTGGCGGCAGACTATATCAAGTCCAGATGGCAGACAGAACAATTACGAGATTCCGCGTCAACCAGCTGCGCGAACGCGACCCGTTCGAGGGAGAACAAAAACACTGACAGCATCAGTATATCACGTTGCTAGACACTTTTGCGTTGCCGGATCCCGCGACAGCAGCCGAGACTCACTTGACGACACCTACCAAAGTACCAGCTCAGCGAACTCAGCTACAACCTTCAGAACCTCCTGAAATGTTGAACACAGTCCAGACGCCACTCCGACGATCGACGCGCCCAAGAGCTACTCCAGTCACGCTCGAATTGGACCCCCGTCGAAAGCGGTATCAGGAACGACCCCGCCAATGAGGACCTGGCGACCCCTCTTAAATGGGGAGGTGTCCCGACGCGACATTAAATTGCGAAACAGATCGATCGTACCGCAACGTGACATTTGATTTCGAAAACAGTTCGATTGTTTTCAGTTCGCTTTTCTCTGAGTGCCTCCCCAGCGACATTTCTCATTGTTCTTTGTTCCTCTTGCTACCTCCCGTTGTGTATATGTATTGATGAATTGACCTCATCGGCATCATGTCATGCGCGTGTGTGTTATGTGAGGGACAAATGCATTTTTGGCTCACACGTTGGGTCGTCGGTTGGTCGCCTTTCCCCGGGAGCTTCCTGTACTCGAATCAACACATCGCCGAGGTATAACATGGGTCAAAGAAAAAAATACCACAATCAACCTTCACCTCCCACCCCCCTCCCCACCTCTCCCTATCCCCTTTTCGTGAAAAAAAAAAATGAATTTACCCACCTCCGAATCGCTAATTTCTAGAGTTGGATAGCCGCTCAACTGAAAGCTGAAGGCAACTGGAGGCATCATTTTCCACACAGCTACTTTTTCCTCAGAACTTCTGTTTTTTCATCTCCCCCCTGTTTTGTAAATTGGATGCGAATTCGGCTTAAAATTGAGCAACGGCATACGATCGATTACCCATCTCCCTTCATTCGGAAAACAAAGATTATCAGGGGCTATAGGCCCATCTATGAATAGAATTTGCAATATACCGTTCTTATTTACTTAGAAGCTCCGGGCTTCCACTCTTTTGCGACCATCGCAAACACACAAGTCGTGAAAAAAAAAACTGAATTTACCAGCCTCCGAATCGCTAATTTCTAGAGTTGGATAGCCGCTCAACTGAAAGCTGAAGGCAACTGGAGGCATCATTTTCCACACAGCTACTTTTTCCTCAGAACTTCTGTTTTTTCATCTCCCCCCTGTTTTGTAAATTGGATGCGAATTCGGCTTAAAATTGAGCAACGGCATACGATCGATTACCCATCTCCCTTCATTCGGAAAACAAAGATTATCAGGGGCTATAGGCCCATCTATGAATAGAATTTGCAATATACCGTTCTTATTTACTTAGAAGCTCCGGGCTTCCACTCTTTTGCGACCATCGCAAACACACAAGGATCCTATTCGAAACAGGATTTCTATTCCCGAGGCTTACGTTCAGTCGAATACGGTAACTCAATACTAGCAACGCTTTTGCCAAATGAATAATTATAGTTAATTAAATTTATAGTGACTCTGTGCGCACTGTACTCTCAATGCTTTTGTTCAATGTATAATACCATATAATATAGTAACTTACAGTTCCAGAGCGCAAATCAAACAAGTTTTTCAAGCAGCGTCATTAACCAGCGAACGAAAGGCAATCGTGCGATGACGTCTTCAGAGTTCACGCAACAGGCAAAATAACAATCATGTCGAAACAAGTGCACAATGATAGAAAGTGTCTATAAAAGCGAATCGCACTGATTTGTGAATAAGAGCCATGCAACTTCGATTGTCATTTATAAAATTTTTAGAAAAAAAATTTCTACTTTTTTTTCTGGCTTTTTTTTTCTTGTACGGATGAAAAGTTTTTGTGTCATCATTATTTCTTTCCTTACAAATACATTTATCGAATTTACAAATAACCGGTTTCACAAATTAGGGTGTTCATTTAAAAAAGTCGACGAGTTTGTGTTGACAAGCAATTTCAACTCCACCTTCCAGGAAAGCAATGCTTTCTTATTTACGTCTAGACATGCAGCGATTGACTGGTGAATTGATTGTTTTTATTGTTCATTTTTATTAATCGTTTTCGACTATCATCATTTCGTTAGATTCTACAAGAATGTTATATTATGATGAATATTCGCTAAAAGAAAAAATAAGATTGTTCGGTTCGAAAATGTTGACGATGAGGCTTAGAATTTTGTTTCATAAGCAAATCACATAAATAGAACGCCTATAATTTTCCTCTCGAAAGATCTACCGTAGCGTTTCGAATAAAACCCCGGGCTAAAGGATTCGCAGTTTTCTTGAACGAGGAAGACGGTTCTTCGATGTTAGGCATATTGTTCATCAAAATAATCTTTTCATTTCGTGTCTTCATTTGCAAAATTACATTTTGTAGAATACATAACCACCCATCTGATCTTTCTGCATAAAGTACGCACTGCTTTCACAATCACATACAACCTAACTACTTCCCCTCATCTTACTTTGGATTTATTTATGATCTCACCGCTCAGCTGCATTGAATTTTTGTTTTTTCCACCGCTTCCACAGTTTCCACACTTTTTTGCCACTGTTTTTCAAGCTAGTTACGAGCTTACACTGAAAATAGTTCAAAAAATATTGACGGTGTGCGCCAAGAGAATAGTTCACAATACCTCTAAACGTGCTCGCTACAGCATGAATAATAAACTTCGATATTTTTTTTAAATAAACGATTTTCAGACTAACTCTGATGAATATCATTCTTCTTGGAACAGCAGTGGTCATTTCCTGCTCCTTTACAAGATGCTCATCTCAAAGTAACTTAAGCAGTGAAGCAGTCGCGCCTCATCCATCAGTAACTACAAATGCTGAGCCAGAAAGTCCAATCGAAGTCACAAAATCACCTGCACTCTTCATTCAAATACAACGAGATCCAATATCACCCTTCACTTCAGACAGTCAACAAACCGATCCTTCGATTATTGCAACACGAAGCTACTCAACCTCAGATCGTACAATAGAGAACATCGCTTCTAGCGATCGCATTAATAATAATGAACGTGAAATCGGATGCGTCAAATGTGAAAACCACGACCAAGATACAGACGCTGTAACCAGTTCATCGACTGATCTTAATCGTCAATCTGAGAATACACCTACACCTAGCGAGATGTCAGCTCAATTACCGAGCAGTCCTATGAAGGCCATCCAATCACCATCTTCAAATATCGCACCCATCCAAAACGACCCAACCGAACCAAGCATCGATCTCGGTCATCAATCTGACGTTGTTCTCGATCCAAGCACGATGCCTTTCCCAGAAAGTGTTCGATCAGAAGCACTTGAGCCATTTCTGAACAATCAGAATAGTACTGTCCTCGCACCACTCGGACAAGCCGATACTTTTGCTCTCGAACTCGACCATCCGACAGCAGTTAGTGGTCCAGTGGCAATCCAACTTCACTACCTTAGACGCTGGCCATCATCTTGGCACAACCGAATCATAGGTAAAATCGCAGAGGACAACCAGATTCCGAGTCAAACAGATGTGATTAGCTCGACATTTGAGGATCCCGAATTCGCTTGTGATATTAGCGATTCGCGTAATGCAATTGTCTTTTGTCAAGGCGAGCTGTTACATGCGGTTATGATGTTGCATTTGTTCGACGATTCAAAGACATTTGTGGATAAACCTCTAAAAATGGATCCTGATCTGATCGTTGCAAGGTTCAAAGAACGTTTCCCGCATACGTTAACCACACAACATCGTGATGCAATACGTGCGTTTGTTGACGAACATTTCGATGTTGAAGGCAACGAATTGGAAGAGTAAGTTTCTGATTTTTTCTAACTGAGGTCAATGAGTTTCTGAGTTATTTTTAACTGAGGTTAGCGAGTTTTTAAGTTACTTTTAATTGAGTTTGGCGAGTTCTTGAGTTATTTTTGAGATTAATGAGTTTTTGAGTTATTTTTATATAGAGTTCAGCGAGTTCTTGCGTATTTCTAATTGACGCTATGGTTGAGAGAATTTCATGTCAACATTTCAGAACTGATAATCCATTAAAGAAGTCCTACCGTAAGACTTTTCACACTCTTTCCTTGCCAAAATGAAATCCTTCACATGTATGACATTTCTTTTATGTCGGCCAATAGTCTCTCCTCGCAAAAAGCATTCATGATTGCACAAAAAATCTTCACATGACCCTTACTATTTTCTTTCTGAGTGTCTCCCGCATACATCCTGATGGTGCTAGAATAACTTTTTTTCATGGAACCCCATTTTACTTTCTGGATGCAAATCGAACAAGAAACGAAGATGAGATTTTGACAAACAGAAAGTGGAATTACAACTGCCCTACCCAATTCCTAGGTCATCATTATTCTACGTCACAACAACTCTTTCGCCACCTTACAGCAGACTCATTAATTGCATGCTCTCAAGTCCACCTTAGCGATTGCATAGATCTTATGACATATGACGTAAATTGAACTTATGACTTGATATTTGACCTTTACATAATGTTCTCTCCTCATCATTTCATTTCTTCGGCGACCACAAAATATCACTATAAAATCAGAGACGGTAAAAGAGAAAAAAACTTGAAAAAATAAACGAAAGCTAATTTCATTCTGAGAAACTTTATGTCAATAACACTTTAACTGCATTTAAAAATCACCAAAATAAGATTCCCGAAGATACATCGAGAGGGGAACGGGAGAAAGTGGTAATAAGAGCAAAGTGGTAATAAGAAATAAGAGCAAATTTCCCAAACGAGAGCCAAACTTCAGGCTACGTATATATTGTAAACAGACAAGGAAAATCGGTTTGAAATCTGCGAAAATTTTAGCGTACATGGATTTAAAAAATTACCACAAATGCGCAGCTCAGGTGAAACTAAGGCTGGCTCCCTTTTCATCATCCGACTAGACAACCGTTAATGAAAGGATATAACGAGTAGATGATGGCTAAAATTCTAATCCACTAAATACTACAGATGTGATCCGATTGACTGGGATGAGCAACCAAAAAAACTGCTTACAATCGACGATCCAGTATTGCGCGAATTCGCACTTAAAATCAATTCTATTTGGAAGAAACTTTGTCGAACAGTCAAAAAAGAGGTTTGCATTTGCCTTGAAATAAAATTGATTTCAAAATGCAAAAATGCGTTTGCCTTGCAACAAATATGATTTCAAAATGCAAAAGAAGAGAAAAGAAAACCATGATATAAAAGAACACCTTTAGAAATTTCAAATATATTTTTTGTGATTTCGGCTCTTCTATTCATATGCGACCTAACTATAATACAAGCGGTGTTAAATGCCGTTTTCATTATAATCAACGTCAATATCGTAAGCAATTCTTTCACCATAAAATCTCATACGTCTATGATCTTTGCATGTTTTTTTAATCTCTTCAAAATTCGTTGAGAAAAACCTTTATTGCTATACTTTTCAGGTAGCCGAGCAACCAGAACGTTTTTCTTTTCTCTATGTTCCGAACGAATTTGTCATCCCCGGAGGACGATTTCGTGAATTCTACTACTGGGATACCTACTGGGTCGTCAAAGGGCTTCTCGCGTCTGGTAAGCTTTTTTTTAAAAATCTTTCAACCCTCCAGCTATATATACGTTCCTTCCTAAAAAAAATCTTTGCGAGGGTGCCCGTCAACAATATTTTTACTAATCACTGTTTTCTAAACTATTTCACTCTATTCTTTACATACTATAGCAGCATTCAAAATTTTTAAATTGAATCTTCGTGGAATTAAATGAACTAAGTAAAATAATGTGGATACACTTTCAAAAAGCAAAATAAGGGAGGGGAAGATACCCTTGTACGGGGATGATTTTTGACAAAACATATTTCTTCTTCAAATATCGTCAAATCGATGGGTGGAACATCATCGGAAACTAAGCAAAATAAGGGAGGGGAAGATACCCTTGTACGGGGATGATTTTTGACAAAACATATTTCTTCTTCAAATATCGTCAAATCGATGGGTGGAACATCATCGGAAACTAAGCAAAATAAGGGAGGGGAAGATACCCTTGTACGGGGATGATTTTTGACAAAACATATTTCTTCTTCAAATATCGTCAAATCGATGGGTGGAACATCATCGGAAACTAAGCAAAATAAGGGAGGGGAAGATACCCTTGTACGGGGATGATTTTTGACAAAACATATTTCTTCTTCAAATATCGTCAAATCGATGGGTGGAACATCATCGGAAACTAAGCAAAATAAGGGAGGGGAAGATACCCTTGTACGGGGATGATTTTTGACAAAACATATTTCTTCTTCAAATATGGTCAAATCGATGGGTGGAACATCATCGGAAACTATGTTTTAATCTATCGCTTGTTCATGCGTTATACGCTCCTCTTGCAGTCCTGTTCGAGTAGTTAGTGCTTTTGAATTATACAGCGCTCCATTGCTACTCTTATGGTTTTCGTAAAACTATTTTCTTCCATGAATTATGATGCGGTTAAGTGTTGTCCACAGCACAATAATACCAATCGGCCTATATCGATCGCAATCAAGCCAATCGGCCTCTCAATACAAAGTCGAGGAATATTTTTATGGATCAGGAACAGTGAAGTTGATGAGGGCAACACCACCTGGTTAGCAAATATTCACATTTCGCATCCACCATTCATGACAACGAATTCCAGGCATGCATGAAACAACGAAAAGAATGATTGCCAATTTTAAACATTTAATCGAACGCAACGGTTTTATACCGAACGGCGGCCGTATCTATTATATGCGACGTTCACAACCGCCAATGTTTATCCCGATGGTTTACGAGTATCATACTGTTACTAAAGATGATCAATTCCTATATAGTGCTATCGAAGCTATGGAAAAGGTCCGTAAGATTGGCATCCATTTTATCTATGACAACAATCCAATATTGTCGAATCTAACAGACTAAACTCCATGAACCAAAAAAAAAAACTAAGTACTAACGGATACCTCGAGCATCAAACTACCATAACATTTACGTCTCTACCAGTTAACCATCTGCCGCAGTGAACTGTATGGTCTTTCAAAATGTTCCACTGAATTGATTAACTTAAACAATTGGACCAAGACAATAATTCAATTAAAATAACGATCCGTTTTAAAATAATTAAGAAGAATTCGAACGAATGAAGATTACTGCTTATCACTTGCTCAACTATGTATTCATCATAAAACGTTACAACAAAAAAATAGTACTACATATGATCACCATTACAAACACTGTTTAACCTAAACAGTACTTAAGAAATAAAGTGGTAATAGAAAACGAAAAGAAATAAAAGAAACGAATAACGTAATCAGCCAGAAATCGTTAACTGCTATCAATTATGTAACAGAAACATTTCCGCTCGAATTTTCCAACGCCTTATGCCCTCAGACTCGTTTAAGGACAACGCGCCTTATACTGTCAAGTGAGTTAGAAAAACGCCCTAGACACGTCAAAAATGAACATGTAAATAATTAGTTAAGACAATGAATATGGCAGCTCTCCGCCTGCACGAATAAGCGCAACGTACAGCTCCTCAAATTAAGAGCTTTTATAGCACACAATCATTTAAATGTATAACTCGCATAATGAATGATCCTTTCCATAGCGATGTGGAAGAGAAATTCTTAAAATAATTTTATAAATTTATAGCAAGATCATGATTCTGAAATTCGCATTTTCCCCTCGAAATAAATCATTTCAGGAAATGGACTTTTGGAAGACGAAGCGTACGGTGAATATTTTTAAGAACAATCGAAACTTTACGGTTTTCCGATATCGAGCTGACAGCAACGTGCCAAGGTAAATTCGCTTAATCTGTTTTCACAACCGGTAAGTATACAGATGTTCTATTGGACCAGTACCTAAACTTACAGTTTATTCTCATTCACTAAATATCTTAACTCTTCAACGATTTTCTGGTAAAAGACGCGTAAATCACTTGCAAAACTAAAAAGATCGAATTTTTACACACTAAATTTTGATTTTTAAAAAAATTTTTACATACTAAAAACCCGTCCAAGTCCCGAACCTCTACCTGGCAATTGCGCTTCCGCTCCACTGCGAAATTCATATAGATGGAACTGTGAACACAAAGATCTTTTGCTTACAGAAATGCGAACGCATACTTAAATACGGCCAAATTGATCGACTTATTCTGCGCTATTTCACGTAAATTTCAGGCCAGAATCTTATCGTGAAGATTACGAGACAGCTGAAAAAGTAAGCATCGAGAGAAAGCGACGACTATGGAGAGACATTGCAAGTGCTGCAGAATCTGGATGGGATTTCAGTAGTCGTTGGATGGCCGATGGACAGACTATGCACACCATTGAAACATCCGATATTGCACCTGTGGACCTAAACGCGTTTATGTGCTGGAATATGGCTATACTCGCACACCTTCACGGACGACTTGGTTAGCACTGTAGATATACCTTCCTTTCAAATACTTTCTTTTTTTTCCCCTCCCCTAACTCCTAAATCGTTCTTTCCCCCCTTTCAGCAACTGGCAGGTCTGCAGGCGTTTTCAATCAAAGGGCCTCCTTCCTTCTCTTTTAGCAGTAAACTCTGCGTTGAGCCTTAAACCTGACTGTTCCTTTTTTTTTTCAGGGAACCACACCCGTCGTGCCGAGTTGTTCCGTGAGCGAAACGAATTTGTGGACACATTCACCGAGGTGTTCTTCGACGGGCGTGAGGGTGTATGGTTTGATGTTCGTGTACAGACCGGTGAATGGGCACAGGATGCGTATCCATCGGTTGCTGCACCACTCTTCACTGAATGCTACCATCGACTTGACGAACGTATGATGATGGACGTCCTGGATACGCTTGAACGATACGGTTTCCTGGGATTCCCGGGTGGAATACCAACAAGGTTTGTTTTTTTTTAAACGGTGATTGGTGTCTAACTTTGATCAACCAAACAAAGTAAACATGGGCGATCCTGAACCTCCCTCCCCTATATCCACTTCCCAGTAT
>JPKZ01001930.1:825258-838530 GCA_000803305.1 Toxocara canis
GGGGCGTAGGTGTATAGGGGCAGAATGGGAAATTGGAGATCAAAAAGTGAGTCGGAATCGACTCTTTTGCTCGCTGAACCGGCTATAAAATTACACGACTTTTCCAAAGAACCGTTTAAACATTCATTTGTGGATTATTCAATGCATCGTACTGAGTGAAATAAATTTCTGTTTTAAGCCGAAATCGTCAAAAACCAGGAAGTTTCTGCGAAAAAAAAAGAAAGCCTACTTTAATCACTAATGCAAAAATTCTTCTTTGGAATACGATCTCAATGCGAAGAACTCGATGATAAAACTTGAAGTGGAAATAACGTAAGCAACTTTGTACAGAATGCAACACCTCAAGATTCTTAATATTTTCAAAGCATGAAGTTGCCCGGAATATTTTTTTTCAGAATTTTTCGAAAAAGTTGAAAAATTTTTGAATTTTCCAAGGCTCGAAAATTTTCAAAAGCAAAGCATAAAATATTTCAAAGCAGTAAAAAAATCTGGAGAAAAAGCATAAAAATGAAGTGTGAAAATTTTTAACGATTCAATACCTTTCAGAAAGAACTCAGAAACCCTAAAAATTTGCATGCGAAACTTCCATTTAAACTTTCATCCTTGCGAAAGCATTTCCAGCAGATTATATTACGTTATTTGTTGAAAGTATGACTTTGATTTACAAAATGGCAAAGCTCGAAACAGCGAAATTCTAATCAATAAAAAACATCTATAGGCGGGATTCGGATGGACCAATGGTGTCGCTCTCGATTTGATGGTGACTTATGGCAAACTACTGCGCCTACGTACGCCCGAGACTACATCACCCCGTTTCAGCGAACTTTTCTGGAGTTCGTCAGGCGCGACTTCAATAAATGGCTCAATTATGAAAAATATTGCCTTCATTTTTGCCATGCTTTTTACGCTGATAATTAACCAGCTATGCAAGGGTTCCTAATTATTGTGGAAAAGCAAAGCTGCATCAGGTATAGGAGAAGATAAAAACGAGTATCGGGTATAAAGTGGTCTGACAACTCCTTTTTCACAGTACACTAATCACGAAACTAAGCCCTTCAGACAGTAAAATCCTAATCAAGATCAGCTTGTATTGTAAATTGAAGAACGTTCAGGAGTGAAAAAGCTAGCAATAAAGAGAAACGCTCGAAACGAAGAATATAAACGAACGTAACACAACAGAAGACAACGATGAGGAGTCGAAATATGATCGTTAAAGTATATCGATCTGACACCTACTTATCCAATTTACCAAAAGTTCAGCTCTATTTCGAATTCCAAGGCCGATCAATGAAAAACAGATCAATAAATAATACATAAAAAGTTACCACATTCAAGCTGATCGGAGAATTAAGTTGCATATGTGAAGGAAAAAAAAAGACGCGAAGCATCGTATTTGTTCAAATTAGGCCCCAGGATTTATGAATGCCACATTTTCCCAAACGAAGAATTTACTGGCAACAAGGGCGACACTCAAGGGAAGATGGCTCTCCTTGAAACAATACGATGTTTTCTTTAAAATGTCTTCATGTAAAAATGTATATATGTACCTGATATGTTGGATCATATGTTTAAGGCCATGTCATACGGGTATATAAATGTATACCAAAATTCTATATCACTCTCGCAAATATTGTCATATTGTTGTTTTTTAAAAATAAATAATACATATTCTTATCGTAATTGTGAAAGGAATAATTTATAGCCAACAACGTAATTAGAAATGAAAGATTTGATAGACAGGTATAAACCCGTCTTGATCATCTACAAGCAAAAAGGATTTTTATTAGAATACGATTACTCGATAGGTACAAAAGAATATTTCTATTGCGGCGGAAACCCCATAAACCCTCCTCTCTCTCTCCTCCCCCTCCCCCCCCCCCCCCCCCCCCCCCCCCCCCCCCTCTCTCAACTCATTTTCTATCCTGCGGAATGTATTTTGCTACAAAAAAACAGCGCTGAAAAATGTATGCTTCGGTAAACAAATATTTCAGTAAAGATGAAAGCATATCGTTTTTTGTCAAAAATTTCAGGAGGATCGATGCGAACCAATACGAGAGGAGGGGAGGGGGGAGACTGTGAAAAAAAATCGGTTGCTTGGAGATTTAAATAGAAGCATTACAGACGTTTTGCGGAAATAACAATCAGATGTAATAAGAAACGAATTTGGCTCGAAAAGATTTTAAAAGACATTTAGCACAAAGCACAATTACACAACAAGTAACTTCCCCCTCCCTCCGCATGCGTTCCTAACCCTTCAGCTCTCTTCTTTCCTTGTTGCCTCCCCCCCTCCCCACTTTTCAGATGTCCGCCGCAAGTGTGACGGATAAAATGCGCCTTCGTAAACAATTAAATCCAACCAACCTCTGCCTGTGTTTCCGATCACACCAAATGACATTGATTCGTCGATAAAAATGCGTACTTTATATTTCCACTTCAATTCCATAAGTTGTGGGAGGGGACAAAGGTCGCCGGTGTTATGGTATAGGCCTTCAACGACCATAAAACGACGCGTTTTAGCAGCTATCTTCGGATGCTGCAATAAAGCGTCTACTGTAATACTCCGAATATAACCCCTCCGGAGCTCTTCTCTTTAACTGAATCTCCTCCGTCTTGAGCAAATCGAAAAGGATCAGCCTTTCCCTTGAAATGGTGCCCTCCTTTATGCACATTACGGAATACTAAATATTTGCGTACTAGAAATGCCACTCACATGAGCTAAAAAAATGGATTCCCCTCCTCCATGACCAAATTTCCCCTTTCCCCTCCCCCCCTTCCTCTCAGCTCTATAAATCTGTGCACCTTGTAGCTTCCAAACCTCCGTTCAAAAAAATACGTTCACTTTCCCAAACGTTTTTTTTTTGGTTTCGGCAATGTCATAACAGTAGTATAACACAGGATTAACGAATCTTTCTTCCAGTTTGAGTTATGCGCCAAAATAGATGTGCAATATAAAGCGACCTTTTTATCGAGTTCTGCCTGTTCCATAAGCAGCCTTTCAAGATCGTTCACATCATTATGCTCAAACCATTCGATGCGGCTCCTTGACGCTTGTAATCCTTTTTGGATTGCAAAGTTAACTCCTTAAATTAAACGACTGCGCTAAGACAATAAAATGTAAACACACATAGTGCCTAAACATTTAAGTAAGCAAAACCCTCAGCTGTGATACTATTAATATGCAACGTTCAATGCCACAAATAAAGCAGGAAGTTGGCATAATGTATGCCTCGGCGACCTAAGTGTCAAACTAGTCTGCCAACTGATTGCAAATGGCAGCAATCCAAATTTCGTCCGACCCAGCTGCTCGTACAAATGTTCTACTAAAGATTCGCTTCTCTGCGAAACCACCTGTTATTAAACGCATGCCCATTTTCCGCTCCCCGTCATGAGACAACTCTCTCCGGGACCTTCGGTTAATCTAAAATTATGCTTGGGATTATTTAGTCTGAAAACAGGTAGAGGGCCACATCTACTCAAGTTCAAAACCGCTGCTTTTGCGATTCCCGGTTTAGAATCGCTGGCCGGACAGATAGAAAAACGCATATAAATAGATCCAAACATGATGCTACAATAAGAAATTAATGACAAGTTGATTTCAAATTACACGCATAACTCATCACTTAGCTTTTGCCCCAATATATTTTTGAAGGTTTTAGTATTTTGCCAATCATCCTTCATGAGAAATCATCATCCTCTCTCTAGTCATGGCCTTCATTTCTACTCGTTTCCTCATCCCGTCCCTGTCCTTGCATAACTACCTACTTTACATGCCATGTAAGCTTGAATAACGTAGCGCATAGGATTCACAATATTTGCATAAGCTCTTGCTGAAGAAAGGAAGATAGCACTTAAGGTTGGGGCTGTTTTGAAAGAAGAGAGAAGGTTGAGGGAGAGGAGATGAAGGTGGATATGAAGAAGTTGCTTTTGTAGTTGTGTTCAGTGGAGGAAGACGCTTCATTCGAGGAAAAATAACGATGCGTGAAAAGAGTAAAATCAATAATGAACACAGCTAACAACCTTTGTCTGCGAAGATCACGTCACCTCGCTTAGCATATGCAGGTATTGCACTTGCCACAGTCGCAAAACCATAACTATAGAGAACAGTTTCCTCACATTTCAGAAATTCAGCTAGTTGCTTTTCCAAATCCAAATGCACATCCATTGTGCCATAGAAACCTCGCGGTCCGCATGAACCAACTCCATACTTTAAGATAGTCTTCTCGGCCACTGCCTAAGAATAAACGAATTGGTAAAGAAGGTGAAAAATATGCGAGAAAATTCCAGGAAATTTGGAAATCTGATCGGAACTTTTCGGGATGAAAGGGAATTTACGCTTCTATGTTATGAAAATTTTTACATATAACTCTATCGCAGGTAACAAATCTATATGAGAATGCATTCATTGAGATTTAATAAAAAATCTAACATTCATCCAATAAGCATATCCGAAATGAGTCCAATCAAAGAGAAATTTATGGACAATATGGAGAATTTACTCAGGCAACAACTGCACCTTATCACATCCATGTAACATTTTTGCCTTTTCTTGTCATCTTCTTCACAAATAAGCACTGCTTCCTTCAATATGCGAGCTTTCACAAGCACTGCGAGTGCAAATTCAATTCAAACCGAAGAAAGAATGTCGCATGCATACTGCGACAGCCTGGACCTCTGACTACTCCCTCCTACCCTTCCCCCCCCCCCCCCTTACACAAAATATGCAGTGTTTTCAGCCTGAAGCCATTCACGTCGCACACCGCTCTAAAACACCCAATTCATCAAGGCTGAAGTCAAATGCTCAAAGTTGCTCCTCAGTGCCTAACATTTTCTCCACTGAAGAAATCCTATAACTGGTCTGCTCTAGGACTTCCACCTAATTCAAGCTCTTCCCGTAAATTTCAGAAAATTTTTCTATAAAATCGACAAAGATTCTTTATCTTGTACAGGTCATCAACATGCGTCATTAACTACTAATCATTAGTTGATAACTTTCGGTTCAGGATTATCTACTATCGCAAATTAATTAATTATTCCTTTGAACAACGTTAGTCAAGCACGAACTTCAATGCGTTCGTCTCCAACAAGGCCAAGGAAATTCGATGTGGCCATATTCAAATATTCTTTTCCATCGATCTTCACATATTTCGTCATTTTCCTAAAGAAAGAGAGCGTTTATTACAGAAACAAATAATCGTTAAATAATTATTGGCACTGCCCGACCACCGAGAAAATTCCTCTCACGAAGACCTTCAGCTCTTTCATTCCTTCTCGTTCTACAAAAGCACTCGGCTTTTGATTTGCTTAGGAAAATTTGAATACTGTTTAGATTATGTAAGATGGTGGTCGAGCATTTCCTGTCAAAGCCAAGTGATTAGGCGATTCCCAGCTACCCATAACCTGTATGGCCTAATAAGTTGCAGAACGCATGTAAGCTTGCCACTAGCTCGCTTGAGAGGAGAAGAGTAAAATCAATAATGAACACAGCTAACAACCTTTGTCTGCGAAGATCACGTCACCTCGCTTAGCATATGCAGGTATTGCACTTGCCACAGTCGCAAAACCATAACTATAGAGAACAGTTTCCTCACATTTCAGAAATTCAGCTAGTTGCTTTTCCAAATCCAAATGCACATCCATTGTGCCATAGAAACCTCGCGGTCCGCATGAACCAACTCCATACTTTAAGATAGTCTTCTCGGCCACTGCCTAAGAATAAACGAATTGGTAAAGAAGGTGAAAAATATGCGAGAAAATTCCAGGAAATTTGGAAATCTGATCGGAACTTTTCGGGATGAAAGGGAATTTACGCTTCTATGTTATGAAAATTTTTACATATAACTCTATCGCAGGTAACAAATCTATATGAGAATGCATTCATTGAGATTTAATAAAAAATCTAACATTCATCCAATAAGCATATCCGAAATGAGTCCAATCAAAGAGAAATTTATGGACAATATGGAGAATTTACTCAGGCAACAACTGCACCTTATCACATCCATGTAACATTTTTGCCTTTTCTTGTCATCTTCTTCACAAATAAGCACTGCTTCCTTCAATATGCGAGCTTTCACAAGCACTGCGAGTGCAAATTCAATTCAAACCGAAGAAAGAATGTCGCATGCATACTGCGACAGCCTGGACCTCTGACTACTCCCTCCTACCCTTCCCCCCCCCCCTTCTTACACAAAATATGCAGTGTTTTCAGCCTGAAGCCATTCACGTCGCACACCGCTCTAAAACACCCAATTCATCAAGGCTGAAGTCAAATGCTCAAAGTTGCTCCTCAGTGCCTAACATTTTCTCCACTGAAGAAATCCTATAACTGGTCTGCTCTAGGACTTCCACCTAATTCAAGCTCTTCCCGTAAATTTCAGAAAATTTTTCTATAAAATCGACAAAGATTCTTTATCTTGTACAGGTCATCAACATGCGTCATTAACTACTAATCATTAGTTGATAACTTTCGGTTCAGGATTATCTACTATCGCAAATTAATTAATTATTCCTTTGAACAACGTTAGTCAAGCACGAACTTCAATGCGTTCGTCTCCAACAAGGCCAAGGAAATTCGATGTGGCCATATTCAAATATTCTTTTCCATCGATCTTCACATATTTCGTCATTTTCCTAAAGAAAGAGAGCGTTTATTACAGAAACAAATAATCGTTAAATAATTATTGGCACTGCCCGACCACCGAGAAAATTCCTCTCACGAAGACCTTCAGCTCTTTCATTCCTTCTCGTTCTACAAAAGCACTCGGCTTTTGATTTGCTTAGGAAAATTTGAATACTGTTTAGATTATGTAAGATGGTGGTCGAGCATTTCCTGTCAAAGCCAAGTGATTAGGCGATTCCCAGCTACCCATAACCTGTATGGCCTAATAAGTTGCAGAACGCATGTAAGCTTGCCACTAGCTCGCTTGAGAGGAGAAGAAGAGGGCTTTTCAGTTGTGCATTCCTGGCGCGGTATGGAAGAGGTTTACATAAAGGGAATGATCAACGTTCTTAGGGGCAAATCTGGAAGAATGGTTTTTAAAGAAGAAGAGATGGATGAATTTTCATGTCTTTTCGCTTCATTCCTCCCGTACCGCGGTGTAAAAGAGAGCGTGACGAAAGTATGGTTCAGGAGACAAAGGAATGATGTGACGAGGTCGTTTGTGATATTTTCCAATTTGTGAGGAAAGTCATTCCTTAAAAATGAAAGTGCGTGTTAGCGATAGAAATCCTGTCTGCCACACTGAACACTGTAACCTCTTTGAATCAACGAATGATTATGGCAGATTGGGACTTTTGTCATTCTGGCATAAGTTCTAAAAATATCCACTTTCCGGCTATATATTTTTTCACCGGACTGGGGGGGGGGGAGGGGGAGGGGAAGTGATAGTAGCTTGCAGATCGATTTTAAGCTGAGGTCATATCAATAACGTTGAACGATAGATGAAAAGAAAAACACCTGTTGCACAACAGTCTCAGTCATCAGCTGAGGTAGGCAACCAAGTGCGGAAGTAAAAGAAGGAAAATGGGGAACGGATGCCTAATACGGGGTCATTCAACAGATAAAGAACCTTAACTACTTCACAGAGTTCAAAAAACATCCTAATTTCATTGAAAAACACTAATTAGAAAAACACGAATTAATGGTAACCTGGATCGAGAAAGTCGTCTAAACATATAAAATATCTTAAAGCAACTGCACGGAAAAAAAACATATTGTGCTTCACTGTAGGTTGCACTGAATCCTTCAAGTTCAATGATACTATTTTCATGATTCCACGGTGTCATATCGCTGTGGTTCTGTAATCCTACACTTGTGATTCGTTGATATCACATTTACTGCCATATGATGTTTGTGCATTAAGAGTTGCAAAATCTACTGTGAACAAGTATCGTCGATTCAATTCGATAACTGAACTGAATTGAATGAACGAAACACATTAGCTTACCCATCAACATATTTTGGGTTGAGAGCAGGATGATCGGGAGGAGTTTCGGGAACTAACGGCTCCGGTTGCCAATCCGCAATTAGCGCTTCTTTTTCCTAAAATTGACCCATTCATGTTTCACATTTAACATAGTTTGGCGGAGATACTTCATACAGAGAACACCAGCGAATGTTTAAAGGCACTCGATGAGCGCAAAAAGTTCGAATGTACTAATGAGAAATATTTCCTATTTTTTTTCTTTAGCTACTTCAGATAATAAAATCTATTGAACTAGTGCTTAAAAAATGAAAATTAGATGAAGACAAATCAATTTAAAATGACTGAAATTAGACTGGAGATTAAATTAGGAAGAAAAAAATGAAGCGATTTAAACGTTAGAAAATTACTGGACCTTACCCTTCAGAAAAATAAAAAGAAAAGTGGCTGCTATTATGCCATTATTGGCAAAATTCGTAATAAGCTGAATACAGCTATGACAACATTTTGTCAAAAATAATAGAAGTGCCGCGAATGAATGAATCAAGTAAAGCTTGATTGTATTCGATAAAGCATACAGAAAAAATGAATGAAAAATATGGTGTTTCTTAAACGAGTGCCTTACTATTTCGCCACAGCCAACCAATATGACCGCTAATCAACAGAAAGTGACCGCTGCTTTATTGACAATATCAGCAAATAAAATGAACAGAATTCGCACTGTAAAACATCTGACAAGCAATCGGATTCACGGATGACCCCAATGTTGCTATTAGCTATTCATTGTACCATAAGGGCAACATATCACTAATTAATTAACCATTCATGTCCATTAATTAGTCCACTGTTAATTAATTAACCATTCATGTTCATTAATTAGTCCACTGTCACCTGCCAAAAATTTAAAATATTAACATCAGATTAAGGAACTGAAAACAATAAGAACTGAAATAAATGGTTCACCTCATGTGTTAACTTCTTCTTATTTTCCTTACGATTCTTCTTGAAAAGAAACATATAAGCGAGTGCGCACACCACTATTGTTTGCGTAATCAGATAAACATAAGTCTGAAATTGATGACTCATTGCCGGCTTCACAAAACTACTGCAATTGGTGTTGTTTAATACTTCAGTGTTTTCAGATGACCTGCGCCAAGAATGGAGTCCAAAGAGTGCACGCTTAAGGATGTTAATGCTCACAACCCACCCCTTCCCCCCACTCCTTCTATCCCCCCCCTTCCCGCCTCCACTCACCTCCCCAAAAAAATCTATTGGAGATTTGGTTTCGATGAATTTAAAGCAACTACCATTTTAGTTGGTCGACTGAATTCAACAATAGCTTATACTGTTACAGTTATGCGCCCAATCAGCACGAATCCTGGTTTCAAGTATAGCTCTGCTTGCAATAAACGTTAACTGTACGCATATTCAGCTTAACGAAACTATCAGGCTTAAATCGAACGATGGCTGTTTATTAGGATTCAAAAAGAATTCGCAATCAAGCGATGATGAGTAGACATTAACTCCATAATTCTTTTCTTATCTTTTGTAGAAATAAAAGTCTCACCGTCGAACCAAACTCAGATACAAGACCAACCACGACCGAATCTCCACTATCCGCTCCGACCGACTCCACCATTGTGTGTCACTACAATAGGTACGTACACATTCCGCACGAACAGCAAAGCAAAACTTGATGGGAGCGGACGTCTGATATGACCAGCACTTAATGCTAATTACATATGCTAACTTCATAATCATACCTAACACATATGAAATTGAAGAGACCTAACGTCTCAACTTCTCAAATTGGCAGAAACATAAAAAGATGCCGCTACAGTAAATGGGTTTGCCATGATGATCTGACTGATCATTAGCAACAACCCTCAGCTCGCCCAGATCGAGATTAATTCAACCGTAATACAACTTAGAGGCTGACGACATCGCATTTTGTAGTTAAGGAATACCATACCCCTTAAAGAAGTCATGAGAAATTTTTATGGCAAAACGCCGAACGATTCGCCTTCAACTTTATTCGCTACGTTCCATTCGCTTCAAACACCGACATGCCAAGCTTATCAACAAAAGAGGAAAAAAAAAAAAGATGAGCAATCGAACACCTCTCAAAACCAAAAAAAAACTGCACAAAAATGATAGCATACACTTATTGATCTCAAAAAAGTTCGCCATTCTTTGAATGACAAACAACTTTAAATCGCCAATTAGCGGCTAAAATTATTTGTTCGATAATACGTAAAGAGAAATTAATGCCTATGTAAAACTCGATTAACTCTAAATTTGAATATTGACTAACTCGATTAATATTTAAAAAATTTGAATAAAATAAAATCGACTAAACATTTGAATTATACGAACGTTGCAAATATAAACCTCTAAATTCAATTGCACACTAAATAAATATAAAAATGTAGAAAATAAACATAAATGTGGGAAAGGAAAACCGTAATGGAATGCATAACAAGAAGTAACGGAAAAGGCAAGCGTACTTATTTATTTAATGTTTCAAATAAAAATTATTTCACAATGCGGAAAACAGTGTAATTGAAGCAACAAAAACCGCTTATAAATAACGCATTGAGGCTAAAAACAATTATACTTCTCCTACCTCTTTCACGATCCCCTTAGATTGTTAATCGATTTTCTCGACGATCTAGCAAATTCGATAAGGACGAATATTATATTTACTCGAATAGAACCCCTAGGTATATTAAGACCGACGGATTCCTCAGAATATAATGATCAGAGAAACTGTTAATTTGAAGACAGGAAGGCTGTGACGGTATAGGAGGTCAATCGGCCTAATAAAGTATGTAGGTGGCATAACGAGATACCCGCTTTCATCAAACAATTGCGAAGTTATTCCTAACGAAGTTTAACTGTATAATCGTTGGCGGCACTCTATCATCAATACTAAAGAAGCATAATTTTTCAAAACATTAAAAATAGAACCCAGCTTTGTTCCACCCCTCTCCCCCTCCCGTTACTCCAAATTTGGAGATAATAGTCGCAAACTGTTGCCCACCTTCGAGTTGAAATCGTAATTAGCACAAAAAAAAATCAGAGTATTACTCAAACGGAAAATAAAGGTAAAGGCTGAAGGAAAAAGAAAATGAAGTCTGCGACCGATATCGCGAAAAGCTGAGATCGCCGGTAAATGTGAAAGCCGAAGGAAACGGAAAGGAACGAATATGGAGTGAAACGAATAAAAACGGAAAAATTATTTATGCACCCAATTATAAGTACGATAAAACGTTTCACATTATTTGTTCTCTTCTCCAAACTGTGCATATTTACCAACTGAATTTACCATAAAATACCAAAACAACAATAAACTATAAAGAACATCAAAACAAATTATTTTTATAGCTTTAATGTATGCTTCTTTGCCGATTTCTCGTGTTATTTTCAAGAAAATTTTAATTCATTAAGAAAAAACTTATCGCGAAAAACTAATTAAATTTGAAAAACAACGAAACATCATAACAACGCAAAAAATAACAAATCATTTGTCCAAACGAACATTTCTTTTCTTCTTTCTTTTCGGTAAAATGGCTCTTTCGCCATCTTCATTCGCTTCCTGCAAGCACCTCTAGCGTTACGTAGAACAAAATATTAAGTGCATGTTTAGCTTCTAGCAGATCTTCGATCCTTTGCCCTGCAAAAACCCCTTCCTTGCGGCTCGTTGGAAACTTTATGAAGTAACCCAAATATATATTCGATAAACATATGAAAATCTCTGAAAATCTTTTAAACAGAAAAGTACATATAATTTTAACATTCAATATTTCAGCTTTTTTTGTTGTTAAGGACTACACAATAAATTCGACCAACAACCAACCACAACGCTTAATGGCAGATGAAGATATGCAAATTTTACGTTGCATCACACGCACAATCAATTCATGCATTCCTGTTTTACCATCCCGGCTACTTCTCTGATGCCCTTGTGAAATTCAAATGGATTCGGTTCGCACATACCTGCTATTCCTTTTCAAGAGATCCAGTACGATCTGATCACTGGAGGTGACGAGGATAACGAATGATAAGAAGGAAAGTATGCAGGCACTCCCTCTCCCTGCCGATAAGTGCTGCCGCTGACCTCAGTCAATTTCGGCGCAAAACTGGTCACCAAAACTTGTTTGGCAGTCTTGCCTGTCGTCATCAAATCAACCACCAACAGCTGTCATCCTAACCGGGGGCCGGGAAATGGGAAAATGAAAGAAGAATAAGAGGAGTCGGTCCATGCACAACCTTCGAGCAGGCCACATGAAAATCTCTCGTGTAACCCGGTGCTTACGAATCTATGAAGTGCTAGAAAAGAACAAGACATGACAGATTTATTACCAATATGATCACCTAAGAAATGGTACAAACAGTGAAATTAACATATAAGCTTAAAACAAATAGATAAACTAGAAAAAAAACCCTACATATCCAAAAGTCGATAAACGAGCATCCCTTACCTTTACTTTCCGTTTTGAATTCTTTTTCTTCTTGCAGAGACGAACTTCGTTGACTATTTCCTCAAATGTCTGTTTCACTTTCACTTTCGTCTTTTTCTTGTTCTTTGAAGTTTGGATCTCTTTTCCTACTTCATCATCTTTTCGTTTCAGCTTATTTTTCCTCGAAGTCTGCATTTCACTTTCCATGCCCTCAAATTTTCTTTTCATTTTCTTCTTTTTCCTTCTCAATTCACCATCCTTCTCTTCATTTTCCTTTGAAGTTTGCATCTCGTTTTCCACTTCATTAGCTTTTCGTTTCAACTTATTTTTCTTCGAGGTCTGCATCTCACTTTCCACGCCCTCAAATTTCCTTTTCATTTTCTTCTTTTTCCTTCTCAGTTCACCATCCTTCTCTTCATTTTCCTTTGAAGTTTGGATCTCGTTTTCCACTTCATTAGCTTTTCGTTTCAACTTATTTTTCCTTGAAGTCTGCATCTCACTTTCCACGCCCTCAATTTTCCTTCTCCTTTTCTTCTTTTTCCTTCCCAACTCGGTATCCTTCTCCTCATTTTCCTTAACCTCCGATACATCTCGCAAAGCAACTGGGATCGTTTCCGTACTAGTTTCCATCAAAGAATTCTCAAAAGTTCTCTCCACAGGCGTACCGAAATCGTTTTCCATACTGAAAAATTACTTCAATCCACAAACGACAATTTTCATTCCAGACTGAACTCGAGCTCTCACGCTACAGACTTTATAACTGATATTCTTTGTGCTAAACTAACCAAACTGCTCTTTTCTGGTTCCTGGCATTTCTTTTTTTTCAAGTTTTCAGCTTCTCAATATTCCAACGTTTCCGACTAGCTCACTGCCTCTACTCCTTACTA
>JPKZ01001930.1:942557-959284 GCA_000803305.1 Toxocara canis
CTGCGCAAGAGGGAAGCTAAATTCGAGGATTTGTGGTTTATGTGCAGTGTAACATTCAAGCTGTATGTAATTTAACGTTTCACTGATTTTTAATGTATTGTGACTTACATTAGGCAATATTGGCAATGAGCAGTGTTTTGGTCTTATTTAAGCGCAGTTATGTAAATTGGCCGTATTGGTCATTTAATGTTTTGAGAAGGCAGATGAAAGGATCAGCTTCCTTTGGTGGTGCTACAAATTTTTTCTGTCTTCTGCTTTCATTTCCGACGTAATATTCCTTGCCGCTCTCTATATGCCACATTTGCAATCTGTGTGTGCACGCAACTTGCCACTTTTAAACGAAAGGTTTTGTTGAAAATTGCATTACTGACCACTCTTTCAAGATGTACTCTAAACGAGATGGTTGGTGATTGGTAATCTGCGTTTTTTTTTCGTGCCTGAAAGTTCAAAAAAAATTGTTGAGGTAAAGGAGAGTGAATTTTGAGAAAATTTTTATGATGTTTAGTTGATCAGAAACAATGCCGTCGGAAAGAGATTGTTGGATCCAATATAGTTGCTTTAAAGCTTGACCTGTCCGCGCTACTCTATCTGTATGCCTCATTTGCAGTATCGAATCGATTACAGTACTTCAGGGTTTCAATGAAAGTATGTTTGGATTACTGTAATTGGCTTGGTACTGTAATCGTTTATCATGATATCGTATACGAAATGCTGTTTTTTTTTAATTGTAGAAATGCATCGTTCGTCATCTCATTTGGGTGGTATCGGGATAAGCAGTGCAGCAGCAACGATTGGTGGCGATAGTGCTGCAAAAGAACACGAATCGGCACCCAAGAATCTTCATCTCCTAATTGAAAGTGCCACTACGCCACGTTCAAGCTCAGCGGGTGCATTCGTTATTGACCATAGCTCGATGAGCCCTAATGTGAGCGCATTTCAACTCAGCCA
Organism: Toxocara canis; assembly: GCA_000803305.1. NCBI lineage: Eukaryota > Metazoa > Nematoda > Chromadorea > Rhabditida > Toxocaridae > Toxocara > Toxocara canis. The sequence goes on from JPKZ01001930.1 coordinate 943,506, forward strand.
ACCTTCATCACCGATTATTGGTAAGCTTGTGTATTTAGCATTATTTTTCATGTCTGGATAAGCTTTCTTTCAAATTTCTACCACTTTCATCGAGTCTTCACGATTATTTGTTACCTCCTCCTTCAAGAGGCGGATTAGCCCAAGAGCCTCGCTAAGAAATCTGTTTAGTACGAAAGTAAATGATGCAGTCAAAATATGGCGAAACAGCTCACTGTCCTCACGTCGTGATCTGTTGCCTCATTCTGTCTGTATGCCCGCCCCATTTGCCGAAATAGACTTTATAGCGTTACGCTGTTATGCTTTTGTTTGTATCGTACAAAGTGAACACGCTATTGAATATTACGAAAGATCGGACAGATCGTCCATACAAAGGCGTTTTACTAGGAAGACCGACCGGTCGACAGATATACGAATGAAATGGCTCTTGGAAACCCAATCGAGAGTTGGCGAGCTAAAATTTATAAATGTAGAAAAATTTTTGCGAAAGATTATGGGCACAGTTGTATTCTTTGCGAGCGAGCATTATCCCACCACGGGAGCGAATTTTTGTCAGTCGACTTATACCTGTTGTCTGCGTTTTCCTCATTCCCTACAAATATTTTTCTTTGTTTGCGCAGATGGCAGCACTCGTCAGCTGTTTACAACAGATGAATTTTCAGGCATTTTGCGTTAGTTTCTAGTTTATTTAACAGGTTGGTCTGATATCGGAAAAGCGCTTAATATACACTTTCCGACATGTTTTAGCGTATATATGGTTAATTGCATACTATAGATGACAACACTCATCCTCAATTGATGTCCACCCCATCAGTGGGGAGTCCTTCAACGATGAACGGTGGTCTGCATTCGTTGTCCTCATATGTGAGCTCTCTCAATCGAACGTCCTCAGACGAAAGTGGGATGTCGTCGCGTTTCTTTATGCTCAAAAAGGATTCCGAGAGACGCAACACACTGGCCAGGTTTATGCAGGAGTATAAGGCTGAGGTATGTGCTTCGGAATTTTTTTAATCTGCTAATATGTTGTAAAGTGTGTAAGGCATCTTTTCAAAACCTTATGTGAGGTATTAACTCTAAGGAGAGTTGGGAGAGAGGGGGAAGGGGAGAGGAAGAGGAAGGAAGCGTTGCAATGTTTTGCTTAATGAAGTGCCTTACGAACGAAGCGCTTTAAAAGTTATTTGTTTTTGTATGTTTGTTTCGCTTGCACAGTCTACCGACAGAGAACGATTGTAAATGAAATTTTGGCATTTTTTTAAATGTGTATAAATCGGCTTGTTCGATGAGGATCGTTTTGAAATGTTTAAATATGCGCTGGCTTTTTCATCTTCTGCTTGGTTCTTAAGCAGTGATGGATGAATTTGCAAGAAGCTTTTGCTGCTCGCCTGAAAATCGTGCTTTTTGGGCCGCATGCGACATGGTTTTGACTGTACTTTAGTGATTATATAAGACGTTGCCAACATAAGGCGTTTATATTCGACGATGATGAGTGTCTGAAGGAAGTTATTGGCTTGCTAATCGGTTATGCGATTTCACGTTACATTTTGCGATGAAATTTTAGAGATGCGATCGTTGGCGGAGCGTAGTTGATTTTATACAAGTGAAATTCAACAATAAATTACATGGGATGATAAGAAACTGCTGCTGACAATGTGGCAAAAACGTTTTTTCTTTCTGACATTTGCGAATGATTTCGTATGTGCCCAACTTAACCATGATGGTTTAATAAGGGCATATGGGAATGAGTTGACAGTTATTTCATATTTGGATAAACTTATCAATAAACTTATCACAATTTTTAATTCAAAGTTTTTTTTTTGGTTGCATGAAATTTCACATCGAACCAACATAAAAGTGCGGAATTAGATACTGTGATTGCTGTTGACTTGAAGAATATCTTTGCCTCTGTTGTAGATTTTAAGCTGTTGATTGTTTCTTCAATCAATTATTTTAATGCATAACTTTTGCAGTTACTTTGTTGTGCTTTCAGATTATCGATCACTGGTTTGAACACTTGGCAAAAAGTCAACAAACAAACGAACTGTTAGTTACAAAGGTTAGCTCTCATTTTTCACAACAAGAAAGAAATTTAATGCTATTAGATGATAAGTTTATTGACGAACATTATATTTTGTGATTAGATGGAGGAGAATTTAGCTAGAGAAAGCTGATCTGCATCTGTCTCTTCTAAGAAGTCATGGAATCTGATTTAATGAGGAAGTGAAACTGCACTCATTGAATCCCTTCATCTTTACAAAAGATTTCAGTTTTTTTTTTTGAAGATGAAGCGATCTGTGCTTGTTTTTCTTTTTTCCTTTTTTTTGCCATGCGGTGTTTGGTATTCGATAAAACGAATGCGACGTCGGTGATTTCATAGGAGTTGCTAATATAATAGGGCAGCATATTGAATTATTGTCGGCAATAAATGTTGCTTTTTTCAATTGCAAAAGAACGTTGGTTATTCATTGATGCTCTTCTTTTACAGGAAATGTTGCTAACACTTCTGCTTGGTATGCGCAACTATCTGCTCACCAAAGATACGGCTTCGATACAGGTTGGCTAAATTAAGACAAAAAATGATGACATTATTTGTTGTCCTTTGTAAACTATATTTCTTATTATGTTTTGCATCTGACTGATGCTTGTTTTGAACTTCAATGTTGGTCTTAAAGTTAGAATTTAGAGTGATTATCAATTTGATCTGTAGCGTGAGGAGGGAGGAGGAAAGAGGGCGCAAGATGTTTGGTTGAGTTAGCTTCGGAATCCGATCTAGGCATTGCGCTCATGGGGGTGATACTTAGTCATTCCTGGGGGGTGATACTTAGTCATCCAGTGGATGATACTTAGTCATTCCTTCATTTCGTTATCACCGTTGACTGCCCTCGCCAATCCTTTCCGATTTTCGACTTTGTGCGGTATGCAAAATTGTCTACGCGGGTAGAACTCTCGTAGTAAGCATTTTTACTCTGTTTTACTCTGCTATACTATATTAGTGCTGATAGAGTTTATTGCAACGAATTAAAGAGGTTTGTATCCAGGAGGCGATAGACACGATCCGTGCGCAATTGGATTACGAACCAACGGCGATCTCTCAAGTGAATCTGGCACTTTACTCGTTTTCGGATGCAGTGCAACCATCTTTGCGACAACAGAGCATTAAACCGCATTGGATATTCGCATTAGACAATCTAATTCGAAGTACAGTACAGGCTGCTGTCGGTATACTATCACCTGGTGAGCATCGCTCTTTATAATGGCAAATTCGAATAAATTTAGCGTCATATAGGCGAGAAGCTATCTTCATTTTATGTCGTTTTGTGTGGAAGTTAATGCGCGAATTTTCACTGCATGAAGTGAACTGCGTACTCTGTATGGGTAATTTTAATTCACATATTATATTGCCTGCAATGCAGTTGCGAACACTCAACTTTTTGTGAACGCCGTAGAATTTTTCTTCTGGGATGTCTATGCATAGAAACACCGTGTAGCTCCATTTCTCTAATCTCAGCGATGTGAGGTATTTTCGATTTTTTTTTAAATGAAGGCCAGTTTTCGTTGTTCCAAAGCTGGTCTTTTTTCCTTTGCAAGAACGATTTGCATATTCTCCATAGGTCATTCATTGTATTTCGGTTTTTTGTGATGGTTGGGCATTAAAAACAGCGCTGGTCACCTTGAAGGTCGCAGTAGGCGCAACAGTGGAGGGGAGGGAGTGACCAAGATGCAGGAAAGCAGCTTTGTTAAAACTGTGATGCGATGAAAAGTGACGACGGAAGCAGTCCATGTAGGCTAACGTTGTAGGCCAGTAGGCCAACGCGCGGTTTTAACACTGAGCCACACTCTTCATAGGAGCGTTATCAATGCGTGCATGTAAATTGGCGCAAACGTCCAACAGGAGCTATGTGATTGCTGTAACCCTGTTTATGTAGGCAGCATTTTAGCGCTTTACGCAGCACTGTTTGCCGTATAATAGGGCTCTAGCATGGTCGCATACATCATTTTACCACCCACGCTGTAGCGCTGTCGTTGTCTAGCCTGCACAAATCCCCGATCAGTGTATGAATGGTTTAGATTTGTCGGCAATGCTATCGGTACAGGATGTGCCAGGCAATCGAATGTCTTCGGTTTCAAGGGATAGCGGCGGATCGCATAGTGAACATTCAACCGTAGATAGCCGATCGTGCTCGGCGCCACATGGGACAACTCGGGAGTCCATGTGGGGCAATCTATCGCCCGAAATGCGCAAGGAGCTGAAATCGTTGGCAGACGAAAATAGAAGTTGAGTGCAGTTATTTTGAGCGTTTGTGTTTGCTAGTGAATAGAGGGGGAGATATTTTCCAGAATGTGCTGAAAGCGATTACTTTTTTTTCGCAAGGAGGGGGAGGGTTTTCTTATCTCTTTTCGTTCCCTTGAAATTCTCTGGGAAGAGAGTTTACAAAATGAAACCAAGTGAAGGTAATATTCGGATAATTCGCATGAAGATGGGTCATCAACGTCAGCTTTATTCATCTTAGCTAATGTCCATTGCAATCGCATATGCGGAAACATTAGTCGTGCATCTGTCGTTAGTCTTGGAGCAGCAACGGTTGGAAAGAGAAGGCAGGCACACAGGCGTGTAGTTTAGCTGATAAGCTGTCGTAATGTTACCATAATCAGTTAACTGCCGAAGGAGTGCTGTGAGCGATAAATCAGTGATAGATGGAGCCCGCGAGTTGGCTGCTGATTGCTAAAAAGGATTGCGAGAGCTCTTTAGGAATCGTAAAGAATAGACCACTTAAAAGCACTGAATCCGATCATAAAACAAAATAGGCCATTTTATGATCGGGTTTAGCGCTAGTAATTTGCATTTTAGATGGTTTATAAAAATGGCACTCACTCCATTTTGGCCATCAGACTTGGACCCTTTTAAGTTAGTTTTTTTTAGATTATTTGAAGAGCTTGTTTGTGTGGAGCGAGAATACAAGGAACTGCTACAAAGCACTTTGAAGGAGAAGCGCATACGGGTGGAACGATTAACAGATTTTCTGTCGGAGAGTGGAGCGGGCGCTGCATTTGGTGGAGGTCATGCACCTCCGTCTCCTATACTGCCATCCTTCCAACTGGGTTCATCGTCGATGAATCCTAACTTAAGGTCGGTTCCGCCGTCGTCGTTGCGAATGCCGCCGAATTCGCCACCTAACGAGCTGCATTCACCTCTTGGCTCACTTTGAAGGAGAAGCGCATACGGGTGGAACGATTAACAGATTTTCTGTCGGAGAGTGGAGCGGGCGCTGCATTTGGTGGAGGTCATGCACCTCCGTCTCCTATACTGCCATCCTTCCAACTGGGTTCATCGTCGATGAATCCTAACTTAAGGTCGGTTCCGCCGTCGTCGTTGCGAATGCCGCCGAATTCGCCACCTAACGAGCTGCATTCACCTCTTGGCTCACCGGACGCAACGTACGTTTTTCTTATTATATTGGTTACAATATGCGGTGGTTCACCTATGAGTAGTTGGTTGTTTGAAAGTTGGATTGTTTGAATTGTCTTGTTTCATCTCTCGCAATTGCCTCGTTAATTTCACCATGGCCACAAACCGACAAAAATATATTTGGCATTGTTCTTTTTGTGTCATTTATAGAATTTGACCAAACTTTTTAACCGCTTGGTCATCTCAGCGCATTTTTGGAATTGCGGGGTGACATTTTGCCTTTTGTAGGGCCGAGGGGAAGGAAATTGGGGGCAGAAAATTTCGTAAACGCACCGGACTCATTCACACACCTCTCCCATTGCATGGTAGAATCGCACAAGAATTTGTCAGTTGCTTGCCTAGGTGGGCGACGTTTGCAGCGCAGTTAGCATCTAAAATTGTTTTGATTTTCTATTCATTCTGTTCCCGCGAGTAGCTCACTTTCAGCTCTGTTGTCGTGAAATATCTTCCATTCAGCTTTATTTCCACAAATGGCTCTCATTTAGCTTTATTTCGGCGAGCAACTTCCATCTGGTCGTGGTACTTTTGAACTAGAGATTTTGCGATATTTGAACGTAATTAAATTCTTGTAAATTACCAGCTTAAGTTGATGTCCTTTAAATCATTCAGTTACTTTATCGGCTGCATATAGTTCGTAAGCACTGCCACATTGTCTCGGATAAAAATCCTAGTTATCATATCATCCACAAATTTCTGGAGAGAAGTAATCTGGAGAGGTTTTTATCGTTGTATTGAACTGAGCTTTTCGTCATGGGACTCGCTTATACTTTTAGCAAACGACATGTATGGTGGTGATGGGTGGCCGTTTACTCAAAAGAAATGGAAGGGAGTAGAGAGTAGTCGTTATTCGAGGAAGGATCTCTGCGTTAACTTATTAGGCAAAATTTCAGAGAGTGCGAATTTCAATCGAGATAATATTGTGGGTAAAATTTTATAGTGATTTCGAGAAAACCGTTGTCAGTGCCAGGGGCGGGGAGGTGAAAGCGGAGGGCTAAAGCTATTTTTGTTGCTCTCGTCGAGGTACGTACGTCATATATTAATTTTTTCAACCCAAGAAAGAATGTGTTAGCTTTTTAAATTTTTTGTTCATGCTTGTCTATGTGTGCTACGACCAACCGCCTTAACTTGTCGTAAGATTGACTTTTTCTCAAATTATTGAAGTATTTTTTCCAGTGTAGGATTTTTTGCAGGACAAATATGAAACGTACTAAAAAAGCTTAAAGCGGCTCCTTCTAAGATAGGTATAGCCTATGTTGTTGCACCGTCAGCACAACAAACGAAGTCACTATTCGCGTTGACCAACAAAAATGTACTTTCTTATTGGGTTTTTCTTGTGTCATTGATCAAACATACTCTTTTGACGTGCTTTTTAGTATACTACGAAATGACGATTTGGCGCAGTGGTTACGCTCACTGAATTGCGATCAAGCCACAATAAGACGACTTCAAGAGGAAGAGTATACGAAAAGCGATCTAATCGATTTCGTCACTCGTGAAGAGCTGCTGAAACTTGGACTCAAGTAAGGTTTTTCTTGCTGTTTACCCGTTTACTTCTAGCTGGACGATCCTATTTTCCATCCGGGGGAGCGGGAAGGGGGAGGGGTCAAAGCATTCGGAAGGTTTGAAAACAGTTGGAATAGGCGAAAGAGGACAACAACAAAGCGGTTTGAAATGTCTGATTCATTGTCGTAGAATGTCATTCATTTAGGTTTAGGTTTAGCGATCAGTAGTAAATTCAGGGCTTGTTAAACTCTTTGCATCTCTTTGTATGTGTGGGCTGTTCCGACTTTGTTTCTTGGGACAGTTGAACACTGTTTGCCTTGTTTTCGAGTAATAGAAATGTCGTACATGTAAGAATTTTATAAAACTCTTGGAATCTCTTAAGAAGTTTAATGCCCTCAAAAAGAAGCTTATAAAGAGCGTCTTTTGCATTTGGCCACATGGGGGGATAACTGAAAATGTATTGAATGTTTTACCAGCCGATAGCGATCGAAAGGCATCGCATGTTGTTGCACATCCAGTGAGTGCATAATTGTTTGCCACTAAAATCGATGCGATGATTTTCGCGTATACTCACCATCGTTGTGTTGGGTCAATCATGAGACCATAATTTTCATGAGACAGAGAAATGGTTGGAATGGAAAACTGAATAAAACAAACACATCTGTTAATTTTGATCTTTTTTCCGCTTCAGTGCATAAATTAGTGCGTTCACAGTGCATGCTATTCTCTTGTACAACTGAGGCCCCGCCACCTTGGCTATTTGCAAAAAATACGATATCATCGTCGATAAAGCACCGTCCCACACCCTCCCTTCTCTCCCCTCCCCCCATCAACAGGAATAGGGGTTTATTAACCCTTTTCAGCGCTATGTCCCACCCTTTATGAATACAGCGGCATATTACTAATTTCCCCGCTGAGGCCGCTTAGCCGAGGCCGAGAAACAGTGCTCTTCTTATGGAATTAACCCATTCCTCAAATAAACCCTTTAACTTTGGGTGATACGGTACATGTCTTCAGTCGTATCCACTTACGGCTGTTGCACGTACAACTTTTGCTTTCGTAAGAGTATGAGGAGAGCGGCAAAAATGAAGAAAGAGAACCTCGTGATTCTGTAAAAATAGACTGTGGTTTTCAAGAAGTATTTCAGGCTTGCAATTTCTCAAAGAATTTCGAACTGTACAATTTCTGACTCATATTATTTTCAGAGGTGGTGTAGTATGTCGTATATGGCGTTCGATTACGGTGCAAAGGGAACGCCAGCAGCGATTGTCGGCCGGTTATTTGAGTCCTTCGCTGCGTTCACGGCATAATTCAACTGACGATTTTCATTCGACAGTCAATGACGAGCTGTATACCGTTTCCGAATTGGCGACGATGTGACCTCTTCTCAATTTTGAAGTTTGTAACCTTGCTGAAATTTTGTTTTTTTTTTTTAAATATTTCGTAATCTCATCGGTGAATTAGATTTTTATTTGACAGCCGCAATTTTATTTTGACTTTTTTTTCGTAAGTGTTTTTCTTACATGTGGAAGAAGTTGTTTTATTTCTTAAATTCTTGTGATATTTCATAGATTACTTAAAAATGAGATTCATAGGCTTAGAGAGGCTTGGAGATCTTTTTAGGACATTGTTTCAAATGAGAATAACTGGTGATCCAGCAGGAGAGCAAAAGAACTAATATTTATTGTAGTCACAGCAAAATTTGAAGATGCTCTAGACGTATGGAATGGCCAGCAAATGAGCTTTGCAAGTTGATTTTCGGGCTATGCCAGTATGCCCATTGCGTATACGAAGGAAGAGGGGAGATGAAGGTGGCATATTCGCGACCTTCGTTCTCGCGAATTTATAAGAGCTTTTTTGAAAGTTGAGAATTAGCATGTCTTATATTTCTAAAGCAGCGAGTATGAGAGGAGACATTAGAGCTCATCAAAAATGACATCGCATCGGAAATGCTAGATAATCCCACACAGTGGTGCTTTTGTTTTCTTCCTTAAAACTTTTACACACCATACAGTTTTCCGTCTATCTGTTCCAAAGTGAGAAACATCTGTATCTTGCCCAATGAAGTATGCATTCGGCGAGCTGTGCATTTGAACTTTTTCACTTGATGAACGGTTATCAATATTCGTATTTTGGAAGGGCAGTTGTTCAGATAGATTCTTGAAAGCCATAAGCCTATGAACTTTGTGACAAAACGGTTGGTTGTACTGTACAAGTTGCTAAATGTTTTAAAATTTATATATTTTGATAATGCATGAACTATTATGTTTTCTGATATTCTATATTATATTTGCTCTTTACAAAGAGGGTACGCAAGTTTATGTCCCCTCATTGTCTTTTTTCTTTTTAATTGGACAACTGGAGAACATCTTAATGGCTGCCCTGAAAAGTTATGCGAAGAGATGATTTCATTTTTTTTTTTCAGTTTCAGCAAATACGGAACAAAAGAACGAATCTGCCTGAGCGGGGATGCAGCATTTTATTTTCGGACCGATATTTGTTAGTAACTAGCCAAGGGGGGAGGGGGAGGGGGAGAGGAGAGGAGAAAGAGGAGGGAGGCAGATCTGATGAAGTTAAAGGGGTAGCGGACTGAAAGTGGATGAATTTTTATGGAATGATACGGGTGGAAAAGTCATATATTTCTCATTTGGGGAAAAAAAAAGAGCTAAAGAAGGGGCACGAAAAAGAATAAACAATATAGCGAAAATAGCGTGCATTTTATAGAGGCAATTATTGTACTGAGGTCTCAATTGGGTAGTGTATTGTACTGAGGTCTCAATTGGTAGTATATGAGATCTCAGTTTGAAAATATTAAATCGTCTTTTGGGAATACATGCTATTTTTTGGTCTGTTTTTATTCTCTTCCCATTACCGTTCTAGTTTTTTTTTTATTCGCAGCAATCTGTTGTTCTCTTACAGGTGTATTACTCATGTCCATTCCTTTCGATCCCTTCCCTCTCCTTCTCAGCCGTATCAGTTGTATATCATAAATTTTCAACTAGATGGCATCTCTTTCTTGTCTTGCGCAGAAGTTTTTTACTGTTTTCCGTTTTAAGTAAGCTTATTTCTGTCATTTCCCTTCTCAGTTCACGTCTGCTTTTTTTTGCAATCTAGGAAGAATTTTTAGAACACTTGATCCTTCCATTTTTCAACTGTGCGCTTTTTCTCTTGGGTTAATTTTTTTATTCCTATAGGAGAACGCATCCTGTTGTTAATTCTTCATGATTGTATGTATGTCTTGCTTACGGTGTATTATATGATACTGTTCTTTCTTTTCTCTTTTTGTACTTAATTAGGTTTATTTAGGCCTTTCAAATATTTCTAAATTTTTCTTACTGAAAAGCATAACATTTTGAGGTATTGAATCTACACTTCCATAAAAAGATTCTACTTCTTGTGGTAATCATTTTTTGAAATTTTTTTTGTGCCATTTTGTTCATTTATATGTCTATAGGTTTCTGTATATAAATTTGAATCGTTATCTTTTTTTTTTTTGATTGATATTGCGCTAATTGTTTTAAGTAAATTAGTTCAATGAAAATTTCATTTTGTGATCTGGCTTAGCATGACATAAAGGCGCGAGACAAAATAACGTATACTGGCTGACAAGTTTTCAGCTTAATGGAAATCCTGTAGCAGGTGTAATGACAATATTTCTCACCTCTAAGCAGTGTATGGTCGTCTGCTGGATTGCTTCGCATTATTTTGTCTCACGGTTTTGTGGGACAATGCCGTGGCCTGGATTGTGTTGTAACATTGTTGCTGATTACGATCAGCTTTTGATGAATTTGATGAGCTACGGTGACAGATGGCTTCATTGTGATAGAAAGGCTATGAATTGTTCGTGTAGGGTATAGCACTCTGGAAATGGGGGAGGGGGGGAAGGGTGGGGAGAGGGGAGAATAAGAAGAGGTTAGCGTGCAATTTAATTAGAATCTAACGTATTCGGATGAATTAATAATACACACAAAACTCGGAATGGTGACAGCACGTTGAAGGCGAAATGGCGCCCGATCGTCAGTGAGTCAGCTTTTACCGATGTTTACTTGAATTTTTTTTATTGTACGAACCAATGGCAGCGATGATAATTGTGAATGGCGATATGTAAAAGTGGAGATTCGATTTGTTGCTAACCATAAAGAAATTTATTTCTTCGGGACACGTCTCATTCGTATGTTCAGTGTGCAGCGTCATACTTCTTATGGAGATTGAAACGATAGAGCTAAAATTTCATAGGTAACAAAACCGATGAAAGTTCCCGGAATGTCGTCGCTCTCTGAATTCAATTTTCCGATCCTGAGAGGTGCGAAGAAGGAGTGAGCGGATGTCGTCGTTTGAACTCTAGAATTTTGAAGCTGGAGCGGACTTAAGTGAACAGAATGCCTTCTTCAAGAGGAGCTGGTTTCAGCTAATGTCATTCTGTCCAGTCCTGTTGAAAATGTATTACCTCTTTAAGGATTCGATGGCATACAAAAGGAAGACCAAGGTAAATTACTGGAATTGATCAGCGACTTAGAGAAACTGCGCAAGGCAAAGACCGTTTATGCTAAAGTTACGCCACGGTCTAAAGCTGTGCCTCAATCTCAGCAAGATATCGGCAAAAGAAAAGCAGAGAAACAAGGTGGTCCAGCAAGAGAGTTGCCAGCGAAAAGAGCCGAACAAGAAAAGAAGGAAAGAACGAAGGACGCAGAGAAAAAGAAAGCTAAAACTGAGGGATTATCAATTAGAAAGGAAGGGAGGGAGTGTGAAGTTGGACAACGTCCTAATACGAATGAATGCTCAGAGAAAAAGGACCGAGGCAAACGACCTGGGAAGAGGAAACTTGTGGAGGGGGGAGAGGAATGGAAGTTTATGGGGAGGGAGGGGGGGGGATAGAGGCGAGAGACGAGGAGAGCAGGGAAGGGGACTGCAATAGTAGTTGAGGAAGGAAGAAGAGCCCAAATCAAGTGATCATTATAGGAAGCTAGCGTTGTATTGACGGAATAAGTTAGGCATAAACATTTCAAGCTTGATAAAGTGAGCATATTTATCACTTATGATCTGGATCAAATCAGTTTGATAAGATAAGGAAATTCGGGCTATCCATTTCGAAACGGTGTTGAACTGACTGATACACTAAATATGTTTAACAAATTTCGTTCATCGAACTGTTTAATATCCACAACTGTTTTTTTAATTTACTAGATATGACATAAAGATGGCGATCACGCCAGAAAGCGCAACGATTTTTCTACTCCAGATACCAAACTTGGTTTGTGCGGATCTACTGAGATCACAAAAACGCGATCACTCACTATGAAGTGATTAGAATGAAGTTTATTGAAGGTTTTTCTTTGGTGATACTCCTCCTGAATGAAATTTCTCCCTAATTTCTTATCGTTAAAGCTTACTTATCGACTTACTCAGTTCTCAGTTCCTAATCTTGATTTCTTAAGTTTTTCTTTTTTCATTTCATTTTATTCCAGCTTACATCAAGTATGTACTTAACAGTTTTGAATGATAATGAAGTTGTCCCGTTTCGATCATCAGCGAGATCGCTTACCTATGCTAATACCAGGGCATGCTTAGAAGCATATGAAGTACAGTAGAAAGAAACCCCGTATCAGCTTGATGAACAAAATGGAAAAAGAACCCCTCGCGTGTTTTGCGCAATTTTGAGTCCTATTTAAATTGTTAGAAATTTCTATTTAAGGAAACAACTGAACGAAATTGGATGAAAACATTGTTGTGCGTCTTTATAATTATCGATTGTTCTAATAATGGAACAATTTTTTGGCCGACAAAATCAATCAATCAATCAATCAATAAGAAGTGTTATATGACTACTTAACAATATTGAACTCCAAAAATGCACATAACGATTTGCGTTTTTCGCATCATCACATTTAACTGCAAAACAAGCAGAAAGCAACGGGAAGACAAAGCAAAATCATGGAAGAGGCGTTGAAAAAGAAAACATTTATGAACAAACACGCAATAAAAACTTCTAGACGATTGTCGTCGCAATAAGTGACCAACCAAGTACTCGGAAAAAATTTCAAATTCGAAACGCATTATTTAAACAAAAAATTTAGACACTGGAACTGAATGGAAATGAATTACTTGCGAACATTGTATGGGAATTTACTTGAGGAACTTGAAGATATCGTGTACATATTGGTATTGTGGGAAATTTCAATGCGTATTTTATGGCAATAAAATCTTAAACAAAACATGACTTTACTACTGTAATTAGCCTACATGAAGAATAGATCGAATCGATTGACCGGATCGATTGTTGTACCGAGATTTGATACGATCGTGATCTCCTACTCAAAAGTGAGGAGGAGATATGTGCTAAAAGAAACATTTCGGTTTTCTTTCGGCTCCAGTTGTTTACCGAAAAGTTTTCGTTTTCATTCAAATAGATCCTTATTCATGAACCGTATCCATTGAATCCAGTCAGCAATGATCGAAAGCTTATCGAAAATTCAAAAGAGCGATCGGTTGGTCACTCAAAGATTGATCAGTCCAATGAGTAGTAAAAACAACACAGAAACGCTCGGCAAAATATTATACAAGATTATTAATTGCTGAACTAATAGTTCGTAAACGAAATGTTACAGTTATGTTGAGAATCACAAATTATGTGATAGGCAGTAATCGTGACAGACGGACGATTTATTATCGTTTCTATTCTGAATCATTTTAAAAGCAAAACAAATAAATGGCCTTATCGTCGAGTGGAAAATCAAGTGCGCAAAGTAAAACAAACATAGGAGATCAATCCTTAAAATAAAAACCACAAATGGAACAAAAAAATAAACTTCATAACAACAAAACGCTTAGTACGCATAATAACACCCTCTCATTAAAAAACATACGGTAGGATGGGACAACCTTCAAAATTTCTTCCTCTTCCTTGCTTCTCAATTCGATTTTTAAGAGCATGGACGTAAATTCACACGCAAAAAAATGGAAAAAAAACGAAATTTAAAAAGTAAAACTGCAGAAGATTGAGAAATAATGATGGGGAAAACTGAGAGCTTAAAAAAATTGAAAATGGGTGAGGCAACAATGGCAGGCAAAAAAAGAAAAAGCTTCATCGTGTCTTTTCTAAAGAAGAAAAGGTCTCACTGGATGATCGATGCGAACTAAAATAATTTTTAGCATAATTCTGCTTTACTCTAGTAAATTAGCTAGTATAGGTGTTCGTAAAAATCGACATGAAAAATCGCGGCCACAATTTTACTTGAAGCATTTGGGAGTGCGAAAGGTGGGGAGGGGGTAAAAATGATTTTCTTAAAAATTATAGCTATGCCGTTTATGAATTTCGTCTCATCGAAGTACTATCACGGGGGTCAACTAAAATTTCTCATACATTGTGTTGCAATAGTTTCAGCTATAAATGGAAAGCTGGCGCTAATTTAGCTGCTTATGAGTAAGTTGGCCTACAATTCCGCGTATCCGGTACCGATCCGAATCTACTGTGGAAACCATTACAATTTAAAAATATTGAAACAAAGTGCATCAAAACTTTTAGCCTATTCTATGTTCTTTAAAGGAAAAATTTACTTATATTTTGAGTGATCGTAGTTTCATTTCCCATTTCTTTGCTTAAAAAGTAAGTAAAAAAAAATGAACTTGCTAGTCGACCAACTTCCACTAATGGAACACAATTGCATAAAGACACGAAGGACGTTCAACCCTTTGGACACTACATATAATACAAAGATCGAACTCCTGCTGCTAGAAGGAAAAGCTTATTGAGGTTTAGCGCTCAAAGAACATTTGTGCGTCGCATTTTTCAACTGACTTCCCATGTCCTTCTAAAGAATTACATATGCCTACGAAGAGTTACAATCCAGCATTAATTAGTAGGCGTTTATTCCATTTTTATGAGACCATAATAAAGCGCAACTAATAGGCTTGAGGTCGTTTCTTAGGCGATGAGCTAGCCGAGGCAATTTGTTTCGGATATGCTCCGCTTGGAGGCAAATCACGTGTTGGAGCACACGTGGCTGTCGGTTGACGTACACTACGTGCCGAACCCATCAAACTGCGTAATCGTTGTCGTAACGAAACCGATTGCGTTCGATCGTTTTCTTCTTGCATAAGGGAATGTCTGCAAAAAAAGCGCTATTAAAAGTATTGAATAAGGAACGAAATACGTACAGAACAGGTATAGAGTTGCTAGCATTCACAGATGAAGCCTCTCTACCAATCCGGCTATAACTCTCCACTTGGGAGGAGAGATAGCATTCATAGATGAAACCCTCCTACCAATCTGACTATAACTTTCTACATGGGAGGAGAGATAGCATTCATTGAAGCCCCCCTACCAATCCGGCTATAACTTTCCACTTGGGAGAAAATAATCGTGAATCGTAGCAGCAAAAAATGACAGCCCCCCTCGTAACTGGATGGAATAAAATATAGAAAATGTGGAACAAAGAAAGAGAACGAGCAGAAAAAAAACGGAGAAATATGAAAAAGAAATCACATTTGGAATCAAGCGTAGATTTTGGTAAACTCTCGTGAGGCCCATAAGCTCAAGATTCACCAATGATTTTCGAAAAAAAAAAAAAAGGAAAATGTTACAGCCTTTAGGGAAAACAAAATTTTCCCGACGAAGATAAAGTTTGCCATATTAGGCATGAAATTTAAACTAATAATTAAACTTCTTTGCGTTTTTTTTCGCAAAAAAAAGATCAAAATTTTGAAAAATAAACAGTCAAGATCCTTCCTTTGCGATTAGATCAAGTGAGAGTTTTTAGCCCTCAGGACCCTCCCAACACCTCCCTATCTCTCTCTCCCCCCCCCCCCCCCCCCCCCC
>JPKZ01001930.1:966166-980679 GCA_000803305.1 Toxocara canis
GGAAAGGGGCGCAACAATATAGTCGTATACATATCACAGACATTTCGGGGAATCCCTTGGCCAAAGCTGCAAAGACCATATTTTTCGCTAAACAATGTACGATTTCTCCACAAAAGTTGTAAACAATCGTACTAATATTCATCGTTATGCGTGCCCTCACCCCTACCCTTATATATAAGCATCCTTACATATGATCGTACTCTTCACTTATACCTGGTTCGACGAAAGTCATTGAGCATGTGAGATTGTGCAATTGTGGATTTGTACCATCAACAGGCCCCAATGCACCACCTGCATCACGCATATCACGCATTTGGAATATATCATGTGATGCTATCGTTACCTTAAAAACGTATCATACAATCATAGGTTCTTCTAAGTTTTTTCAGCATTTTTTTTCAATCAACTGGAATTCCTTGACGAAAATTCCCTCAGCATCTTAAAATTTCTCTCAAAGACTTAAAGTTTTATCGAATAAAAACGTTATATATGTACCGTTTACTCAAATATATAACATCTAAGTGATTTTTCTTATATATTTGAAAAATGAAATGTTTAACGTAAAAATATTTTTCATTGAATATTTTGTATTTTCACTTATTGAGCAAATATTTTCAAATATTGGTATTTTCAAATTTTTTATCTACAATATTTCAATTCAAATATTGCGAAGTAAAAATATTTTCACTTATAAAGTACTGGGCAAATATTCACAGACAGTAACAAAGTGCAAATATTAAAAAAAAAGAACAGCTGACCTCTCGTACACCGGCGACTGGATTATACACAAAACACAACGAATCGCCCACATTACAACAGCACAATGCCCACGTATCACTCTGCCTTAACTGTGTCGCAACCGCAACACACAATGTTGTCAGAAGGCCGCCTTCTTGAAGGATTAACGCATGAGCCGAATGAAAAGCACCCAGTAACGTGTGGAAAATCTCCTACAAATAAAAAAAATACTTTTTACTACTTATGATCAAAATAATCGAAAAAGAATGGCATTTCGCGCAGATCCGTAAGTCAGATTTTCAGGTGATATAGGAGGGTCGGGGGGAGGCCGGGGGGGAGGGGTCAGGTAATCCGTGCAGATGTTAGAAACAGTATTGATCGAAAACCCAACCAAATATAAGCAACACCACCTTTCGTTTACATTCATACAAAACTGAATGTAAATGAACTGCAGTTGGGGGGAGGGGAAAAGAGGGGGAGGGGGTGGTGAAGCGGGATTCACAATATGCAAAACTTTTTAACTTTTATCGAGCCCGAAAGGTTACAAAAATTTCTTTTCACCCTCTCTTTGCCTTTTGTTTTACCAAACTTCGACTATATCGACCAACAGAACATAAGATCGTTTTACAGAAGTCATAAAATTTCTTCTAGTTCTGCATGAAACAGATACATACGAAAAATTTCGGTGGATAAGAGGGGGAGGGGGGCGGATGCCTATGTGCAAACATAATCCATAAAGTCTCACGGAGAAAGTGTTGCTAATTCAACAAAAAAAAAACCAATCTTATATTTGCAACAAGGCCATAGTGTTGTGTATCTTCGAGCACATGCTCAGCAATAAATACATACTCTTGCTTCCTAAACCCTTGGTGCATATTCTTCCTTTCTTTTCCTTTCCCTCGAAAAAAAAACTATTTGTTACTTACGCAAATACTTACTAATTACTACTTACAATCACTTACTTAAAAACTAAACTACAAATTCAATGAGAATAGATATATGCACAAGAGCAAGCAAAAAGACAACCACTGTGGTACCATTTTTTATTCTCTATGCGTAAGCTGAAATCGGAATATTTCTTCGCCTCTACGCCTATAATAGCAGCAATCCTTCTATGGCCTCTTTAGTCTTTTTTTTTGGCTGTTTATTAGCTCACCTCTTCCGTTCAGTCGTCTCCTATACCTATTAAGCCAATACCCTCATTATCAGTTTTATTCATTATGCATAAATCCGCTAATATCACTTACCGTTGTTGTTTTACATTGGTCGGCAAAAAGGTGACAATTGAGATGATCAATAGCACCACGAATAGCACATCTAGCTGCCAATCGTGCACCTTCACCCCAATTAACACCGTCGGCTAACGCCATGATAACGTTATTATCACGTGCCACAATACCGAATACATCCGCTATGGGATTGCCAGCGTTTACACCGGTAAGCGGATTGCGCTCGTATAACGTTGTCGAAACACCAAAGCAACGATCCTCATCGAACGCCTTCCAATCATAGTTGTCTAAAAGTTGTATATTGTTAGCTTGAAATTTGCATACTATTAGCTTAGTACTTGAAATGTGCATATTGTATTGTTCAACTTAACTGGCTAAAGTCATAGTATCGTTACTGATTTACTTTCAATTCGTATATGATAGCCACAACGGGCAAAAAAGATACGAAAAAAAGAACTTTCAAAATTTATACGCAATTTGTCATCCAAATTTAGATTCAGCTCTTAGTTGAGTTTTAACATACGCTTTTCGATAATGAAAGTAAGTTTTAAACCGCCAAAAAACATCATAAAGATATATTACTAAGGCTAAATTCAGCAATATTAATTATATTTAAAACCGATAGGGCATGGAGAGAATTCAACTCCCAAAACAGATCCGGAAATGGCTCAAGTAACTTGGATCATGGATCATGCACAATAGAAAAGTTCAAAAATAGATTAAAGGTGTTCATGAGTGTGCTAATTTGGTAGCTGTTTATAGAAGAGCTTAAAGAACAGTTTCAACATGAAAGAAATTTCATAGTGCAGTAGGAGAACTCAAGCTAACTGGCCTGTATCAATGCGAGGCGTTTCAGCGCCGGGCGTGCTAGGACCGATTAACGAAGAACATGATCCGACAAGGCCCGACGCCGACTGGTGAAGTTGGGATCTCCGCTCACTGGACGAGGCCATCATATCGTCATGTGGCTCGTCCCACTCGTCCAGCGAATCACCATCGAAACTCAGACTCAATTCATCATCCAAATTTGCCATATGGACGATCGGTTGACGTCGCATACCACCGACCTTTAAAAAAATTCAACAAAACATACCCTACTAGTTAACACAAGCAAAACCTCTCCCTCCTTTCCCTAAAATACGTTTCGCCTGAAAATTTTGAAATTCTATTTCTAGGAAAACAACATAAATGGACTCCTTCGAAGCGGAAAGCTCTTATCAGTATCTAATCAGTAATGATATAAGAGTGGTGATATTATGAAGGACATTTCAAGGAACAAACCTAAAAGCCTTCTCACATTATATATGCGAAACAAAAGTGCATGAAAATGTCGACAGAAACCCATACGTATTGCCTTGTATAGTCTCACTTCTAAACTGATCTTTTATTGTTCCAAAAAAAACAGCAATCAGCAAAAATCAAGCATAATAAAAGTGCGGAAAAAATTAAGCCATAATTTTTGAGGAATTTCTAATTTGTTTGCAATACGAAGAAGCAGTTGAATGAATCGGAATTTTCATTTGCTAAAATTTTATTCCGGAAATTGTAGTTTTTTAGTGGAAATAAAATTTAAAGAATAAGAGAAGGGCAAAATGTGGAAAAAATTTTCAAAAAAGATCCAATTGCATATGCAGATTGCGTACAGGTTGAAAAGTATTGGGCGGAGATGGACAATAATTTTTGAAAAAAAATGCACATCCACAATTATTTCCCTAAAGGAAATTTCCATTTTTCGGCTAGTCGATTTCGTAAGATGAAATTTCCTTAATTGTGACCTATTTTTTAATCTCTCTTCTTCTACGGAATTAGAGTTAGGTGGTCATCTCGCTTCTTTTCGTTCCTCAATTTATGGCCCTATTTAATGTGTTGAAATTGATCATTCCATTAGCTGTCTCATTTTCAATGTTCACACTTCTTTTTCCTTGGCAAAAGTTTGTGAGTTTCTAATTACAGTAAAGTCATTCATTCATTCATATACCCTATCGTACTTATGCATAGAGCAAGTATTTTATGTTTGAACATTTCATCGATTCTTCCGGACACTCTCAAGAATTGAATTTCTATTTGATAGGTAAAAAGATGTTCTAGTGAAAAGTTGAATTACCTCTGTGAGACCACCGTCTGGTCCAGTATAAGAAGCACGAACCCGTGGTGACATTGCCTCGATCATTAGTACCGGTAGATCGAGACCCGTTTTACCCGCATAAATTTCAGTCTCATTCTTATGTCCATTCCGCCTGAAAATGATTCCCAAGAAAATAATTCCACCTAATAGGGCAGTTTGAATATGAATGAAAAGCAAAAGCAAGTTCGCAAAACTTTTAGCTAAACAACTGCAACTAGGAACGCTTGCCAAAGGGATGGTGCAATATGCTGAATACTGAAATAAGTCGGGTAAATAATGAGGGAAAATTTTGAAAAAATTCCAAACATAATTGTAAAAATTTTTATTTTTCTAAATTTTTTGCACATTTTAGGGGAGAATATTTCGTCGTATTGAGAGCGAATAAGTGAAAGTGTATATGAAAGTACTTATAACTTATCATTAGTTAAAAATTTTAAAGTATAGCTCTATATACCCGAAAAATTCGTTAAAAAATACTTTTGAAAAGTATAGCTAGACTCTTGCGAACAATTACCGTAACTCAATTTTCTGCGTGCTTCCCAAGCGAGATCGATTGCTCCCGATGGCGTAGAATGAATGTTTCATGCGATTGCTTGCGCATGACATGCCCACAAAGAAAAGCCTTATCAACATCAAACAATAGAATTCGGCATTCGCGCTGAGATACATGTTTTTAAAATTAGCTTGTTCGTGAAATCTGTTTTTCTCAACGAGCTATATTTACTGGTATCCTTTGATAAAAAACAACACACTGAAGTGAGGATGCTAATTAATGATTTGAAATTAATTAAAATGTATTTCCGCTTCACTTTTCCAGTTACATAGTAAATTATAATTCAGTCTATAAAATTTTTGAAGTAGCAAAGTAAAGTATGGATTAGAAAACTTCGAGAAAAAATGATAGCATAGCAATGGTAAATGAACGTCAATAATTGCTTCGCACACTTATGCATATTATCGCTTGAATGAAGGAGTAATGTGTATAGTAAAAGTGATGCAGATGAGGTGGGAATGTGAGAGAGAGACGGAGAGAGAGAGACACTGTTGAAATAATAGAGTTGAGGGGTAGCAAAAATCAGATCGTAGTTGTGAAACGGAAAACGAAAAGTGACTTATGTTCCTGCCTAATTTCTTTGATCTAAGACCAACAACTTTCACAATACAACTATAGTCTTAAATATCATATACGTATCTGAGGCTGTTGCGCATCGAAAATATACTGTTATACACATACTGTGTTAGACGTATAATTAACGCATGCAGATCGCTTCCCCTCTTTTACGATTGTTATATTTGTTTGCGTCTCTGCGACTTCGAATTTCTCTGATCTGAGATTTGCTTGTTTGCTTCACTCATTCGCCTGTACAGCAGCTTCTGATCCCTCTCTCTCTCTCTCTCTCCCCTCACCCCCAACCCTCTAAAAGCCGTTACGCTTTTGCGCGTTAATATCGTCCAGCCCTTTACGTGCACAGCGCACATAAAATATGTGTCACACAACAACACATCAATAATAGATTTCGCGCAAAACCAGTGTCCGAACAACTCCAAAGCATAAAATATAGCGCTGCAATATTATACGCCTCAACGGTTTCAATTTTGCACATCTCAAATGGCAAGAAAACGATCGTACAACTGCATTGTTCGAAAACTTGACGGGCATATATAGGATAGGAAATTACCTGAATCGTGTAATCAGAAATGAGAAATTATTTCATTTAGTTAATTGCTTCAAATCGTGCCAAAGTACTGACAAGTCGAGAAGAAAGAACTATTTGAAGGAGCTTGAAGGGGAAATTCGATTTCAATTGTCACCGTCGAATTTATGATCATTAAATCACAAGATTTAAAGAGTTTCGATGATTACAAGTTGAAAGAAAGTTGGTCTGATGGCTAATGAATTTTATTGGCTACTCAATTTGCAAATCTGAACCTGATTCAGGGGTCATCAATAAATGTTGCATCACAGGTACTTTGCAAACACATGAACCGAACCTGTGAATATTACATAGAAATTTCGAGATTCAGAAACAGGAATTCCAATGCACCCATAATACCCAATATTTTTACCCAGAGTCGCTAAAGTCGCTGATCAACGGTATTTAAAAAGAAAAAAAGTCGCTGATCAACGGTAAAAAAAAAGACGAAGTTAACGGTACTTTTAAAAAAATACCCATTCAGGATGCACTGCGAGATGAACGAATTGCTTGATGTAGGTGCTGAAGATTGCGGATCGATACCGTGTGGAATGGTATCTGTGATACCGGAATTAGAAGCATCAGCAGAGCTGCCCGGCGAGAAGGTCGTCCGAATAAGGCCATAGACACGTTTACGAATAGATGCCGATGGCATCTGAAACCGTACTTGATTTTATACTACGTTTTTCAGCGTTAATCAGTATTTTTAGGCGTCATTCGATACTACACTAGCGTAGTTCCAAAAAGTAATGTTCCTGTTCCTTTATTCGTTCTCCGAATTGTTTTTGTTCCTCCAATGGTAAGAAAACATCAGCAACTACGTATGTTGTAGTCCATATGCTTGCCAACTGGTCGTTTTTTTCTTTGGCAGTAACGGGAGTATAGCAGTTTAGAAAAAGGTTGATCGCTGATAGCACACATTAGCTTTAAGGAATACGACTGTTATTTAACAATTACTTATCAGTTCTTACTTCAAGTTTGCGAAATAAAGAATCAAATGTTATCCATTATGCGAAGCATGCGCTGCTTAAAGGTAAGAAAATATGAGTGAGAGTTATAAGATCGGAGGAAATCATGAAAAATTGTTTGAGAAACTTTAGCCGAGTAACCAAGACTATTTCTTAAAGTATTAAAAAAATTAGTTCTATTAATTCAGTTAAACTTTATTAAATTGCTAATTTACAATTTATTGTGATTCACCAAGAAAAATAAACAATATGCGTGATCGCGGTCCCCTAAAAAAAGAACATGCGTGATCGCGGTCCCCTGAAAAAAGAACATGCGTGATCGCAGTTCCCTAAAAAAAAGAATATGCGTGATCGCGGTCCCCTAAAAAAAGGATATGCATGATCGTAGTCCCCAAACAGATCTGCATAAAGGTGAACAACTTCACTTTCGAGTTCCCTAACCTGCAAACCGGTCGATCGATCAGTGCGGCTCACTTTCACGATGGACGGCAAACAGCAAGAAAAGTTGTTTGAACAAGAACTCTATTTACCAAAGCTTGCACTTAAATTGGTTAAAGGCCGTTTGTTGATGCAACGTCTGTAACAATTAACAGGTCCCATTTTAATCGGCAAATGATTGGTATTTTATTCATTCGAACACAACACACATCAAGCTCTCCCCTCCTCCCCCTCCTTCTTCCACCCCTTACCCCCCTTTAAAGCTCCCTTAAAAATAATGCTCACCACCTTCCCTCCTTCCTTCAACCCCTTTTCCTTTTTAAAGCCCCCATATAAACAGAGAAGCAGATCGGCTGATATGGAAACTATGCAGCTGAACGAAAAATGACACATCGGATCAGCTAGACAAAATGCGAAGAAAAAAAAAGAACCATATGAGTCTTATGGCTTCAACTAGTCACGGCCAAATTCCACGATCAAACTCCTCTTTTCAAGGGAACCTGGATTAGCGGAGTTCCGCTTTTAGGAGTCTGAATTAGAAATAGCCGAATTTTGCTTCCGGATATCGGAGCAAGAGTTCATAATTTCCATTTGAGACATGCCCGGAGTGAAATCTATTTCTTTCTTTCATTTCGCTTCAGTATAGCTTTCGAATAGTTTGTAGATTTGCAGATATGCAAAATAATTTTTATCCATAGACAACGAATATGAAAGTAAAAGCAAATAGTTCGGAAAATCGAAAAGCTTTTTTTTTCCCCGTTAACAACCTCAAAAGTTTCGATGATCATTTATTTACTTTCTATCGTTTTTTTTTCACCGGTCGATTGGTTGTTTGGTATGGAGAGCCATTGAAGTTGTCTAACATAGTGATGAGTAAGTGTGTAGCTGAGAGGTTGAAAAAAAAAAAGAAAATTTATTTGTAAGCGCTAAGAAATTGAACAAATAAGAGCTGCATTATTTTCTAGACAAGAGACTACCTTTAAACAGCTAAAATTGGCTAGTATAGCAAACGAAATAAACGAGTGAGAGATACTCGTTTCATTGAAATATGGTGAATGGCATTGAACATCAACATTGTAATCTGTCATAAGCTGAATGAACGATGCGCAAAACAATAAGTGAGTTTTCGCTTTGCTGAAAAATTTTTTGAAAGTTTTTTTGAAAAAATTCTTTTAAAAAATATTTTTTAAAAGCGTTCAATACGATTAAAATAACTCAATTTGAAAAAAAAAAAGGAAAATTTAAAATTTATATTCTAATATAGGTAAAATGAAGCTAATATAAGTAAGAACTTATCGAACAAATGCAGTAATAATAATGGCTTGTCGAAAGAGGGAAAATCCACGGTGCTTTAAAAAAAAATTGAAATTGCGAAAAGAAAACCGCAATACAGGAATACCAAGTATAATGTATTTGACGATCTTTACATAAACAATTTTATGAAAAAAAAAACAAATAAAAAATGTGCTTTTTTCTCCACTTACAACTTGAAAGCGTAAGAAATACGTTTAGTGAAAAAGACAATTTAAAAAGTCAGTTTATATTTAATTTACCTACGGCTTATCCTAAGATTTTCACAAAAAAAATTGTCATGTTAGAAAAAAAAAGACCTTTCCTACCCTAAAAAAAAGACTTCCAGCTCTATAAAAAAGGCTTTTCCTGCCCTAAAAAAGGCCTTTCCTGCCCTGAAAAAGGCCTTTCCTGCCCTAAAAAAGGCCTTTCCTGCCCTGAAAAAGGCCTTTCCTGCCCTAAAAAAGGCTTTTCCTGCCCTGAAAAAGGCCTTTCCTGCCCTGAAAAAGGCCTTTCCTGCCCTAAAAAAGCCCTATCCTGCTCATTTAATTTCCTTCCAACGTTCATTGCAACGTTCATTGTTGCACACTTCCAAACGAATTACAACATTTGAATACTTCAGCATATTGTATCTCAGAAATAAAACAATCTTTTCCTTTGCTTTTTTTTGTGTCGAAAATTTTAGACGATCAATGATAAGGGATTTTGAAGTCCGTAAATTCGAATATCGATCCTTAGTTTTGCTCCATGGATATATTCCGTTGGGTGACCGTTTGCAAGTAGAATCTATAATAGAGTTCCATATTCGATATATTAATATAGCTCTACTGAAACTAATAGATAAGCTAATGAGCATGAAACGTTTCCAGGGTTTAAAAATTTCTTTAAAAAGTGATTATGCTTATTTTCATGGATGAATTTCTGAATGGAATTTCTGAACGTTGTTTATCACTAAAAAACTTTTTAGGAGAAACATTCAAGAAGAAAACGTACAATTATTAATGCATTCCTTTGAGTAACTTAGTAAGATTTGTACAAAACAGTACTATTATCTATATTTCACGATCTAAGTGATCACATTTAAAAATTTCAATATTCAGCAAGATTTTTCCATTAGCATATCGAGCGTACAATGCTGAAAGCGAAGAAATTATCTAAGAAAAATGTTATAAACGTTTTTCCCTGTTTTTCTTTTACCTCTCAAAACTCTATAATTATTATTTTTTCAGTATGACGTTTTCCACTAAGAAATTGCACCATTGATAGTCGCATCCGCAATAACTGTTCGAATAAACACTAAGTCGGAGACGATCCGTTAGGAAATTTTATTTTCAGCAACAAAAAAAAACTGTTCGCTTTATATATACCATAAATCAATGACTATGCACGGTTAGGTACGCGAATTCACACAATAAAAGGAGCTATTCGGGTGGAAAATCGTATGAAAAGAAATGAAAAGCGAATAAATCAAAAGAAAGAAACGTTCGAATGGCAGCGTATTTAATGGAAAAGCGAAAAAAAAACACATAGGAAACAGGATATGTGAGATTATCGAATTATGAAAAAAAAAATTAAAAATTTAAATGTTGCATTGATAATTTGGAAACATAAGAAAATCTAGAAAATCCTGCATTTTTTAAAATTTCCTATTTGCGAAAATTTTTGCGAAAATCAAAATTTTGCAAAGAAAAATTAGAAAAAACGTACTCCACTGGAATTTGCTATTGCAATGCTTTGCATTCGAATGAACAAAATTGCATTTAATGGAGAAAAAATTCCTGTGCTGATTTTACGCTTGACTCTTACGCGTTAACAACTATTTTTAAGTCACTAACAACTTCTTTCACCATCCGTTTTCTGCGTTACAGTGTAACTCGCGAACTATAGTTTTTTTAAAATAATTTAGTCCATGCTATAGTTTTTTTTTTCATTGTGTGGAGAGGGGAGAGTAGATGGACGAAAATAAATGAACGATACAATTGGTCGTCATTTGGGATGTCGTCAAAAGATAAAATCAAATCAAATAAAAATAAAATACGGAAAATATGATCAGATATGCGATAAAGAATAACCTATAAGAACATTGCGCAAAATCACACTTCAACTGTGAGCAAAGTTTCCGTAATTTGAACGCATTGTTCCGGTTGGTAACAACTATAGCTTACATTCGAGCAGTTTATTACGCTATTTCGAATGAATTTCTTCCGTTCCGATAGTCGATCGCCCCCTTAAATATAGCTTTTCTCTCTTAAAAATAGTAAAAAATATGGATGATTTTCAAACAAAAAAAGGGAAGAAAAAACGCTCAACATAGGCTTAGGAAAATTAACGCCTTCTTCAAAAAATTATTTATTTTTTAAAGCAGCGACTTTTTCAGTTCTTCGAGATGACGAAGTATTATTTCTCCGGTTGAATAGCGCATATGCATATGGACGTACCAAGCGCTTTAATGACACATCCATCAAAAAGCAACAAGTGACAAAATTGCAAATTTTCTATTCTACCCGACCGCTCATACAACTATTTTGCTAAAGATTCACGTTTTGGATGCCTGACCGATTGCAAAATGCATGGAATTTTTTCAACGCCTTTAAGGAAGTGTAGCTTTGCAGAGGTTGGTATGATATGAAAAGTGAAAATGGGCAAAGCAAGTGGTTTCTGGACAATGAATGCAAAAAACTTTTTCGAGGTGAAATACCAAACAGGTGGATAATCACAAAGGCGCACGCACAGTCATGCGCATACACATATGCGCACTCACTATGTCACCAAATCACGATTTGCAAATGCAAAATCGCAATTTGCAATTGCAAAAGTGCAACATGAGCTTAATTGCGCAAATTATTTGCAATGAGTGCGCCAACGCATGTCTTCAGGGAAGGTTTGCGCTCATCCAATGGACTTAGAATGTTAGTTTGACGCTCTAAGGTCAATTAAACCATACAACCCATGTGATTAATGAACTTGAAAACAACAGTGATAAACATTGACAGCTGAGTGCCACTATTCACCAAAATTTCGCATAGTTTTGAGGAGAGGAATTAAAGCTGGTCTTAAGATTGGAAAAACAATGAAAGGGATCGATCATTTGAATGGTTCTTGTCGCTGTTCGATTAAGAAAGAAAATTGTCAACCAATATTTTACAAAAATTTTTTCTTCCGAAAAAATTTTCATGTATCATTTTCAAATTTTTCATTCTCAAATTTTTTTCATCATCAAAATGCATAACTCTGCATAACTTTTCGATTAAAATAGCTCTACTAGTCTATAGCCCATCATCAATCATTTTAATTGAAGCTGAAGTTATGAATGCAAGAAATTTTCATTTACGGCTATTCTGCTTTGTATATATTCAATCTATAGTACTTATTGCTTTAAATTGTTAACTAAGGAAATGTTCGGTGCAAAATTGTAGAAAGTCGAAAATGAAAGTTTTGCTAGAAGATCATACCTGCTCAAAATTTTCTAACTGGAAAATTCATTAGAATTGAATGAATATCAAATTCATTAATTAATTTAATCGAGCTCTCTCATTTTGTTTTCTTTTGCTGTTTTTTTCATTTCCCTTTACTTACGTCAAAAATCATAGAAGTATGCTGCGAGTTTAGCATATGCCAAAATACTTAGACAATCCACATTCCTCATTGTCATTTTCTTAACCCTTTTGTCAAAAAAAAGTTTCATGATGCATCCAAACTCTTTATCAGCTCATAACCATATCTGACACATTCTCAACTTACGTAGAATATTCCTCCAAAATAAGAGCTGAAATTGAGTGAAAGGATGTCCGTTAAGGATGTGCGCATTGTTCCCGTGGGAAATCTAAAATTTCCCATTGGCTGTAACTATCTATTCGATCATACCCGCCCAAAAACGAGCAGTTTTTACGCATTAAATAACAATCTCACTATCTATACTTGCTAAGAGTGAGAACAAAAAAAGGGGTGATTTTTTCATTCAAAATATCATTCTGTTCGAAAAGATGAAAACAGAAATTCTTTAATGCACAACGGCAATGAATGTTTCAACGAATGAATATGGCGAGGCAAAAAAAAAAAGAAAAACGAATTAGAAAAACCAATTGCAGTGATGAAAAATGAAGGAACATTGAGAATACTAAAATCATTTTATGCAGATGAAACGAATGGTTTTGGCTTTAAAAAAAATAAAACACCGATCAGCAACAAATTAGTTTTCGGAAAATTTGTTCCGATTCCAGGAAAAAGAAATTTTTTCCAAACGTAGAAAAGTTTAAGATTTTTTTTGGATCCTAGATAAGAGCAAAATTTTTCCAAATGCGATGAGAAAAAAACTTTCGAGCATTCTTAAACCATTTATTGCTTTTTAAATGAATTTTATAATTCAAGTTGAAATGAACTTTGTCTTCAGCGTTGATATGAGCTAACTGAAAAAAAAAACCTTTTCAAAAAAAAAGAAAAATGGAGTCAAATTTTATGAATTTAGAAAAAACAATTGTCTATTCGAGATTTAAGAAAAACTTCAAGAAGTAAGCAATACTATTAATGCTGAAAAATATCAATTGCTTAATAACGAATTCCGCTTACTCGAAATTTCGGAACTTTATAATGGGGAACTTTCCATGAGTGATTAGTATTTCTGGGCGGCAGTAGCTAAGTGGTAAAGCCCCCGCTTCGCATGCGGGGAGACCTGGGTTCGTTCCCGGCTGCTTCCCACCATACCACTGACAGCCCAGCTGGCGGGAGGTATTAACAACTAGATATTACAGCCAAAGGGATGGCTGTTGTTCGGCGTGCGATTGCCTCAGTAACATCGAGGCATCGCACTGAAAGCCGGAGAGGTAAGAACAAGAACAAAAAGAATTAGTATTTCTGAAATGATAAAGAAAACTTAATTTTTTACTCCTTCAATCCGTTCTCACATTCCTCGTTTGAGCTGTGTGCCATTTGCACAACTCACAACCAACTTTACCAATAGGTAACTGTTTCACTGTACCAACCGAACATGTATAGCGCTTATATGAGGTACAAGACAAAAAAGAAAAAGAATTCGGTAGAGGAACAGAAAGAAAATAGACTGCAAAGGTGAAGTTCACAATGAACAACATCAATACCTGTTGATCGTATAATAATAATAAATCAGCGTAATAAATTTTAAGAAATCAATCGCCGTTTTCAGCGTACTAAAGCGCATCAATTGATCGCAATGACTAATAGCAAAGGAATGCGAAGAATTTAGAATACCGAACGAAAGAAGATATCGATGAAACGTCTAGAGGAAAATTTCTCATTGTTTTGAGATTTCGGAAAAAAAAAACAAAAAAAATTGGTTTAAAAAAACCGAAGAATAAGATCAACTTTTTTTCTTCTTGCAAAACACTTCAAAGAAAACCGCGACGAATTTGAATTCTCATTTAAAAAAAAAAGAAAAACGACTTTGCAAAACTCATTTCTAATTCGGAAATGTTTGTTGAGGAGCCGTTAGTGAGATAAATGAGGAGGCGAAAAAAAATTCGGAATTCGATACTTTAAATTAACTTACAAATCGAAGAAGCACATTTCTCCTGATTTTTTTTTTCTCCAAAACAATAAATTTGTTAGCAGTTTCTGGAGATGAAACATATCATTAGAGAAATGCGACGAAGTGTTTTAAGCTAAATTTGTCGCAAAAACTAAACGCATTTACGTGCTGCAAAAATTTGTGCGCGAATTTTGGTATCATTCGTATACGTAAGTTTTTTTCCATTTTTTTGCATAAAAATTTTTCAAGACTAATGACTATTTTCATTTATGTTTCAGGGAACACCGTTAGAAAGAGGAAATACATTTAAGATGATCCATTGTCATAGCGGAAGAAATTTTGAAAAAAAAATAAATTTTTTTTCATAAAAAAACGAGAAAAATTGAAACCTAACGGGAAACAGTACAAAACGCAAATCATCATATGCTAAGCATCAAATTAGAAAAACAATGATAAATATTCTACTTCGTTCTCACGTGAATATGAAGAGAGTCCGAATCAACTCACTGAGCTAACGAGAAGGAATAAAGG
>JPKZ01001930.1:1001012-1012015 GCA_000803305.1 Toxocara canis
TCCTCTGCAATGAATTCGTTGAGATACAAGGAAAGAAGCTGTCAAAACTAGCTGGGACCTTTTAGATACACCAACTTCGCGTCATTCCACCCCTCATCCCCAAAAAGTCGCTGCATATAAGGGTTTATATGTCTGGAAACTGCTCTCAGTATTTTCAAAAATATTTTTTCCTTTCGCCCTACAGGATTGCTTATTGTTGTTGACAAATTAGGAGCGGAAAAAGGCATCGTATTAATAGAAGATTTAGTTTTCACTTGGAATTTACCCTATCCCTCCACCCTCTCCCTATCCCTCCACCCTCTCCCTATCCCTCCACCCTCTCCCTATCCCTCCACCCTCTCCCTATCCCTCCACCCTCTCCCTATCCCTCCACCCTCTCCCTATCCCTCCACCCTCTCCCTATCCCTCCACCCTCTCCCTATCCCTCCACCCTCTCCCTATCCCTCCACCCTCTCCCTATCCCTCCACCCTCTCCCTATCCCTCCACCCTCT
Source organism: Toxocara canis (assembly GCA_000803305.1). Classification (NCBI taxonomy): domain Eukaryota; kingdom Metazoa; phylum Nematoda; class Chromadorea; order Rhabditida; family Toxocaridae; genus Toxocara; species Toxocara canis. Next base: position 1,001,505 of record JPKZ01001930.1, read on the forward strand.
CCCTATCCCTCCACCCTCTCCCTATCCCTCCTCCCCGCCCTCATTTCCTCTCAAAATTTTTCTAACTTCTCTCATTTTAAACTCAACTAAATGAATGCTGCATCCGCAGTTCTTCGTTTGGAATGGCGGTTAATACTGTGGTGCGTATATCGTATCAGCTAAAATGGAAGATGCATAGAGAAAAAAAGTTGTGAGTGCCATTTCTTAAGCGAATGTTTGTAACAGCATTTGATAGTCCCATGAAGAGGGTGCTTACATCTATAAAGGTCAGCGGGCAAGGCATTACGTTGAAAGTACTCTCTGAGTGCTATTTTTCTAGAGTTACTTTGACTTTAAAAAAAAATTTAGTCCTTTAAATTTTATTGAAAAAGTAATCTTAGGAAATTTTATTTCCTAAAACTATTTTATTTTAAGAAATTTTAAGCGTTAAAGTCTTTCTAAGTGTTTCTAAAAGTGTTTTTAGTATTTCTAAGCATTTTCCAAGTCAATTTTTTATGGAGCATTCAGCTCGATGTTCTAAAACCGTATGAAAACAAATAAATATCTATGAAGTATGTCTGCTTTGTTTACACATTGCTTATGCAATCATCAATTCAGTATTCTTTGTGAAAAAGATCGGCAATGGACGAATAGCATCTCGTCGATGATTGCTTAGCGAGCTAGCAGACATCGGCTGAGGTATTCAAAAACTATAATCGAAATTTTAGAGAACGCTAAAGTCGCCAAATCTAAGCGAAATGTTTGCCGTACTTAACGTATAATTATACAATGCGAAAATTTAATAGTAAAAGCGGAAAAAAAATCATGTCGTAATTAATTTCTGGATTTTAAAACTGCAATTCTTATGTTCCTTTTTTTTGCTTTGCTACTGGTTTCGAGATTTTACTAGTATAAGTCATGTCCTGCCGAGATCGGATTTTAATTTCGGATTATCTTCCTTATTTTTGGGATATATTTACTGATTTTAAAAATCATCTTCTTTTAAAAATCATTTTTAAAAAAATCATTTAAAAATGTGAGTATGGTTCTCGATGATTGAACATAAACATTTCAAATCGATCTTTGCTGTTCATTTAATTCATTTTGCAATTTAACAACATAAATCTAAACAAATGAGACGATTAACAACGAGACGACGATCGAACAACTCTGATCCATTTAAGTACTAAAATAAACAATCGATGAACCAAAGTTTTAATGAGCGCACATGCGTGCGCTTTAGCAAATCTTTCTGACCATTACCCAATCATTGATCATCATTAAATAATCTCCCACAAACAGTACTGCGGTCAAACTTAAACGAACGGATAAATGAATTTGATTGCAGTTGATAGTTTTGTAATTTGTAAAAATGATTTTTTAATGTATTTTTTAATTCGTGAGGATGAAAAATTGTTGGTGATAAAAAAAAGCTCATAAATATCCCGATAAAAAAATGAGTGAATATTTTTCATAAAAATACAGCCATAAAATCTTCAAACGAAAAATCCATCAATAAACGATAGTATACAACACCCATAGCAGTTAGCACAATCGTTTAGCGTAAATATCATATCGCCATCAAAGTAACTTGACGTTGATTGAAGTACTTGATAGGTCTTCAGTTGAATCGCTTTTCTGCAATGTTCGTTGCAACTCACTTAAGAAGGGGTTACTTGTAGAAATGGATCTGCTTTTTAATATATATATATATATGTATATATATATGAATATGTATAGATACAAGTACATATAATTATGGTGAGTTCTCCACGCAGGAACTATTAGCCGCATTGAGGCACTTGTCGCAATGAGCAGCAATGTTTGTGTTCAAATATTGAAAAAGATGGCCACCAAGATGCACTCGATGACAATGCAAGCCCTCAATTTAAAGTTCTCCTTCTTATTGTTTCTCCTTGAGAATGACGTAACAAAAAAAGCTCACGGCTTTTCAAGAGACTGGAATTGCGAAATGAATTTAGTTGCTTATGTAGTTTTTTTGAGGGAACTTATGGAACAGGAAATTATGATATCCTGATTTCCTATTCCATTACCGAATTTCCTCTTGCATTACTTAATTTCCTATTCCATTACTGAATTCCCTATTCCATTACTGAAAGTATCGTGATCAGCATGTGTACTTCAAGCGTTCAAATTCGTTAAATACTGAAAAAAGGAAACTAATGTTGAAACAGAGATTCATATTTCAGATACGATTTTCCAAAACTTACATAGTTGGTTTTAAGGACACTCCAACGTCATTAAACGAAGAGTTGCTATGATTTTTAGCACATGAAGCATCAAGGATAGTCTAGCTTGTTTCATTTTTCATTGCTTAAGGACCCCACACCTGTTAAAGGCTTTGTTGACCTCTCAAACATGAGATGAAGCTAGCAGATTCCGCAATTCATCATATCTTCAATAATAGCGCCAATCAATATCGATGAAATTGCTGAATAAACCGAAATTAGACGGATAAGTGGAATTGACATTTTCAGTTAGCAGCTCCTAATGACATGTCGAGAAGTGGTTATCTGCTCATCCGGAAGCAATTAAACGTTAATGACTCCCATGCATGCTAGTGAATGTAATGATGAGGGATTTTGAACTCTACAATACTATACAAATTCTTAAGCAAGAATAGTGCATAGCAATGCACTTGTGTGCCTATGCCTATGTTATCGCTCATCAAATCGTTAGAAAAATCAAAGATTTGATTACGCATGGAACGGAAATCGAGCTTAGAACATTCTTATATGAATCGCATCCCTAAACAACCCACTAAACGGAATTCACATGATTTCAAAGTGGATTACAATTATTTAAGTTTTTAAGTTTTTATGTTTCTAAGTTCTATTATATTCAAGTTTTACCATGTAAAAATATAATGAAAGAGGCGAAATTGTTTGTCGATTTCGGTTGAAGAAAAAAAGTTGTTGTAAGCGAAGACATTTGTCACACGGAACGATCCTTACCGATGAATCAAGGCTATGTCTTATCGATGTATTAAATCACCGCTTTGTAATGCACTCAACAAATGCTGCAATTTTGCTGTAATGAAATTTCCCAAGCACAAATTCCGGTACAGAGATAAGGGAATGCGAACATTCTTAAGCAAATGGTCTCGGGCAAATTTTGGGGTGTGCATAGCGAGAAGAAATTTGCTATGCAACATCTATACGAATTATAGTAACACTGTGAACACACCTATATTGATGCTCCTTTGTTTATGACGTGGGCAACATGTTGTGCCGAGTCATAAGTTAAACATAATTTGAAAGTTCCCCCATCTATGGGTAAAGCTTAGGTTGTTCACCTTACCCACAGATGGAGGAGTTTTCAAATTATGCCTTGCGTCTTCTACATATATGCGGCCAGGCTTTCTTGACTTTAGTTCTTGATCTGTCTTAATAAGTGAAGTACTGTTGAATTCATCGTTAGAGTAAAAGTTTTCTTCTCCACAATAATATTGAAATTTTTTAGACCAAACCTGCTAAAGAGAAACTTGACCTTCCTTTCTTATTCAATTCATACTATTTCGTCGATTGCCTCTGCGACTTCTCTAAATCTATATCGATTATCGATACAAAGATGCAAGATAAAAAGGCAGCTGTAATTTTATCGGTTGCCGTTATCGATGCAGCTGACAACCATGCCCACGCATGATCGTTGTGACCGGTTCCGGAACACCTGGTTATCGAACGGGAACTAAATTTGTAGCGTAAGATTTGTGCGGTTGGTTCGTTAAGTGAACAAAAATATGAGTGCACTATTACCTCTTTACAGTTGGAGGACACTGGATGCCTCGGTACATTCTGCACGTATATCAAATGAATTCAGAAGCATTTCAGCTGCTTGCGAAGAAATATGGCAATGGGAACTGTTCAGGGAGAAAGTATGAAGTAAGGCCCAAGTGGTACACATACAGAAGAGTAAGTAATAAGTCAACAAAAAAACGAAATGGCATGCCTATCACATAGAGCCATACGAATTCATTTAGCACGCCAGTGTCAACTGTTCAACCGATGAAGCTAAGCTGCTTTATCGTCAGCCAAATCACCAATTTGCAATGGAGCGCAAAATTCCTACGACATATGATCATCGCAAATCTAGCAGAGCAATAGCTTGCTTCTGAAACGTTCTATAATGCACTATCGAGCGTTTCCGAAGGGTCACTATACAATGCAACGTAATATTTTACGCATATCTTCGAAGAGATCGTTTCAGCGAGAGTGTGCTAGGGCGCCGGTCGTGTGTGAGGGTCGAGTTTCTTAGAGAGAAGGGTCCCCCGCCACTTTCGTGATATTTCCGAGGATACGATGTGCTGCTGATCGAAATTCTTAGCTGGATTTCACTTCTTATCATCAAGCTATAAGTTGCTACTTGATAAAGGCTTTGAAGTCATTTGTTACTGCCTAAAGTCATTAGGAGGGTGAAAAGTGATGTTCACGATTTTGTTGACATCCTTTTTGATGAAAGAAATATCGATGCGGTTTCCTTTAAAAAAATGTAGACATGAAACCATGTAATTTTGTTGATTCATCGTCAAGAAGGTCAGAAGCTCAGAGATCAGATCAAGAGCGCAACAGATGGCTAAAATAGCAAAAGAGAACAAAAAGTGATCGCGAAACGTTACCAAAATACTTATGCTTGTGAACATTTGAACTTCAGATTATTTGGTGGGCGGAAAAAATAAAAGCCTAACAACTTTTGTTTGGGTCGCAGTAAGGTACAGGTATAGCATACTCAGGTATAGACCTTAATTTAATAGCTAGTTGTTCTATCGATAAGTTCAAAAACACTTTATAATTCATTACGCTAAAGGTTCGTTTCATAAATTTGCAATGCTAATCAGCGAACAAATGTCCCTGAGCGTTCTTGAGAAAAACGTTTGGAACAACGGAATGGAACAGTTGCAAAATATTGCTGAAAACTTGAAAATCGATAATCAAATGATGTGCTTTGCTATTCTTTTATGGTGCATATGAACGAATAGAAACTCTTCATATCGTCAATTGCATCGAACTAGTAATGTTGTTGTTCGCCGCATTTTGCTATTTTCTTATTCTTGCACAAGAAAACTGAATAGAATAGAATAGAATAGAATAGAATAGAATCATTTTAAAAAATTGGAGAAAGTGTTTCATTTTTTAACGCAAATACGTTCATACGATGAACTTGGAATGAACTTGGAACGAATGAACGATGACAAACTATTGATGGAATAGTAAAAGAGAGTAGTCGTATAATGAAGTGTGGTTATGCGCTTAAGCAGGTGTTCAATTGTGTAACACGTCCTGTTTGCGATCGAAATGTGTTGAACCGAATTTAATGCTCCATTGCACGTCACTTAATCAGTTATTCACCAACGCATAATTGGTGCCGCTCTAAGATTAAAATAAGGTATCGTTCACTTATTGATCCACCCTCTCATACCAAAGTCTCTCAAAAATTTACGGTGACGATATAAACTCGCAGCAATATGCATGTTAAAGTAAATTAACTAGAATTGGCTCAAATTTTATTGGTAATTTTACCGTACAGAATTAAAACGAAGAACAAAAAAAGGCGGCAGCGCAGCTAGAAAGAACAATAGTTGCTATGTGCTACTCCATTCCATTATGGGTGACCTTGCTTAAGTGCTACTGTTAACGTTCTCTGCCTTCTCCATCATTCATCTCTACCTTTTTCTGCATACCTTAGTTGTTTCATCCGTTCATATCGGGCATTCATTTTTGTGCAGTCTATAAAATATTAAAGACGAACAGACAAGCAAAAATAATCGACATGATTTTACTTTAATGGGCGACTTATAGTAGAAGCTTTATGGTTTATTACTGATGAGAGCTTCACGAAATAACGGATGAATGGCGAATAATTAGATATTCATAAGCATCTGTTTGGCAGACCGAAATGAAGCGTCTAATAAACTCATTTTCGTTATGGCTGCCAAGGTGAAACGGATCACCGCAATAGCCGAAATGCGTTCTTTACATCCCCTAAAAGGATGCTTACAGCGATAACTCATGTGGCTGAACTGTTGGCCTGTTTGATTTAGAAAATTCAAATTTGGCATGATGAAAAATACTGTCAGAAAATTTATTTTCTCTCTCACTTGATCTGTAAGACCCAGTCGCTGTGCTTTAAATATGACTCCTTAAGTTATATACTGGTAATAATTGCTCATTTCGATCGTTTACCTCTACAGGTACCTTTCTATAATATTGAGCTCCTAGGAATCACCGACAGCTTCTTCGAGCATTATCGAATACTGTTAAGGCTTTTAGCATCTATCAGGAACTGAGGCCAGTATAACTGACATTCATCAAACAGTATTTGTCAGTTTTGGAAGAAAACTTGGGGGATCAAATGATTGGCTCCCTTATCCACAGCACGGGGAATTCTAGATGGGGAGTCTTGCTTTCGTGAATAGGATTGGTGGTTTCTGAGAGAAGAGGAATTATTGATGGAGGATCTTCGGATCTCCTACTTCGACCTCTCGTCCCATTCAAAGCCTCATGTGACAAGAGCGCCGACTTTAGTCAGTGGCATTCGTACAATGGAAACAACAATAGCGACGAACTCTTACCCCTAACCCATCCTCGCTCATAGATAAACCCTGGAAAGATTCGCAAAATTTTGTGTAAAGACATTCGAGCTGCAGAAAAATTTACTAGTCACAAAAAAAAACCGAAATTTATGGGTGAAGAGTTTAATTACTTGCCGGTTTAATTTAAATTCTGAATTCCCGTGTAAGAATTAGGAATTTTTGAAAGCATCTGCACTACCACTCTCTGAAAAAAAAACTTGTGCATAAAACTGATAATGATGCTTGTTTTACGCATTGTTGACATCTCATCCCTCCCCCTTCCCCTTTATCACCCCTCCCCCTCCCGCTTCCTCCCTCTTCAACCTGCAGTAGTAATCAATGTTCATCTCGCAGCTAATAAGCTAGACCGAGGGATGCGTGTTTGCGGTGAGAACGAAGACTATAGAAGGCGAGAAACGACGTGAAGTGGTTCGTTGTATTGAAGCACATATGAAGCACAAGCCTCTCATAGCTGCGTTGACAAAGCACTTGGTTAGGTTCGGGTAGCGCTGAAGAGGTGCGGAAAATGCGGGAGCGGTGCAAGCTGAACGAACAGGCGCTGAGCATGTGTGCATTGCAATGCCAGCACAACCTTAAATGACCCCTTCAGTGGCACTGCTGACACACACAATGACCATTCATCTACCAAAGTGAGCCCTATCTCTATGGGGGGCCTGACAGATGTCTGGCACGTATCCGAATAGATGTTTCAATAACGAGGAGGTCTTCAGACATCTACAGATATCGCTTATCAAGTTATCAAGCCGCTTATTCAAATTTGCTTGATGAAATGGTCAAGAGAATCGCAAAAAAAGAAATAAAAGTGATCACCAAATCAATCGAAGTGATATCTGAAATGCTCGTCGGCTTAGACAGTTGAGATGACGCCCAAGCAAAGAATCCAACACATCAATTTGATAACTAATACTTTAGGAATGAATCGAAATATAAACAGCAGCCTTCCAAGCATGGGAATTTTTATGAAACGTTTATTCGTCGAATGGTTGGCTAATAAATGATCGCATTGCGGTCACTTTTTTCCTCGAAAGTTTTCGCTTCAAATCTTTTTTCGTCTCAAACCTGTCAGTTATAAATTTAGCCAATCATTCATTCAATAAAACAAGAAAAAAAAACGTGCCACAGCTGTCGCTCAAATGATAATTTCATTTTGTTGGAAAACTTGAAAGGGTTTTTTTGCCAAATTTTTATTAATTATCGATAGAAATGCTTATTTTAGTTTGGAGAATTATTTAGGCAGTGGGTAGAAAAAAAGGTTATTTGGAGATAATTTTTAATAATAATATTGTTGGTAGCAGAAATTAGTCGCGCCGAATTTCCGAACTACTTCCTAACTACAATGCGAATTTGTAAGAATTGAGTTCATTTCATTTGAACTACAATCGAATAATACCTCCAAAACTCAAAATTAGAGTATTACTTAAATGTTCCAGCAATTGTACCACTTGGAATTGAATTGTTCCATTTGGAATTGAATTGAAAAGCAGTCAAATTGTTCAAAGCTGTTTTTCGTTTTTTTTTCCACTAGTAGTTAGTCTGAAATGGGCGCTCAATTTTGCTGCTAAATCGGCGGAATGCCTCTTTTCGAAGTTATTATTCATCACGATGAGAGAACAGCTTTTCTCTTTTCGTTGATTGATAAAGTCGACACAATGACTCTTTATGTAGTTGGAGAATCACCTAGATGTGCCTTTATCGTCGACAACACACATCTTATGGCACTGTTTCGCGCCCATATGGTTCATTCGTTGAAAAATTTCAATTCAAGGGGCGGACGATCGGATCGCTTTATAAATAATTCCTCGTCGATTCGATCGCAATGAGTTAAATGTATCGGGCGAAAAAAAAAAACAAAGGAAATTGTCTTAAGATTCTTGATTTGCACTCTACAAGCATCGTATTCGTCGAATAAAGCTTCAAAACCCTCTCGATATACTCCGCAGCGCTCCTACAGCTCCTTTTTTTTGTTCTCTCCACCCTTGAAAAAACACTCTACTTTCAGAAAGCCTTCAATTTTATACTCACGGAGGCTTTAGTCGAGGTAGTGGCGGTTTAGATCCTACAACCATCTTCTCAGTACATGAAGGGTGGTAGAAGCCATAGTTTGTAAAAGCGGTGCAGACGAACTGAATTCGACATTGATACGGAGAAGCAAGAAAAAAAACAGATAACGGCTGGCAAGTAAAAACTTTTGTAGATGAAGTAAATAAGCATAATAAACATAGAAGAGAGTCAGTCACCTGAGGTGAAATCATAGCCGCCTTTCACATAGAGAGTCAGTCACCTGAGGTGAAATCATAGCCGCCTTTCACATAGTTTATCTCTATGACGCATCATTTATTTATTTATTTATTTATTTATTTTTTAAAAACAAACCCTTACAGTAAATTCAACCGTTTAAAAACAAACCCTTACAGTAAATTCAACCGTTTAAAAACAAACCCTTACAGTAAATTCAACCGTTGAAATTTCGCAATATGCTAAAAGGTGCTCATTTTGTGTTGAATGCACCCGACTGCGAATTTCCAGTTTTCCTTTTTTTTTGCTCGTTGTCAGTTGTGCAAAATTATTCGCCATAATTTTTGTTTTGTGTAATTCGAATGCGCGTAAATGGCCAATAAAGAACGATGAACAAATTTGTTTATTAGTTAATTTGTTAACGCGCAAATGATTTTTGTTATTTCTGATCGGTAAGCGTGAAAAAATATTTCAGCGCTAAAACTACAACGGAATTTTCGTCGATTGAATTTAATATTTAAAAATTTCCGTTCATTTCGATAAGATCCAAAAAAATATTGGGTGAAAAATAGTTGCAAATATCGAAAAAAAAAAACCAATTCCAATTCTAAACGACTTTTATTTCCGATTTGAAAAAATTTGTTTTGAAAAAAATTCGTCCTCAATCCTAAAATTCTTAAGCGTATTCGTCTTTTGTATTTTTGTGGATTATACCTGCGAAACTGTTTCGCTTTTTTTTTTCTGCGCTGCTTGAATTCGTTGACGCAGGACTGTCACGATACTCAATAAAAGGCACTGCTGATAATTACAGTATAAACGATGCTTTTTCTTTTTGGAAATATTTTCTCTTATATATAAAGGTATAATGGCGTTTTTATTGTAGCGTTCATCAACCGTCTACGGTAACCTTCCTGTTCGTTTTACGTAGATTTCGAAAAGTCATGTATTCGTAAACGCGCTTTAGCATAATAAAAAGTAAAATTGTGTTGGATTACGTGGCGGTCGTTTAGGGCGTCAAATTACAATATGTAAATTTAGTGATTAGCATAATCACAGAGTAAATAGCATACCATGTAACCAATGAAGAAAACGTGTACAGTGAATATTGCTCTAAAAGCCAATGTGAGGAGAATAGTCCCGCCAATGTCATTATGAAAAAAAAAGTGGAGCCCATTATGCCCCGACGACAACTACACACTATTCAGGATGACCCACCAACGAAATGAACTTTTGAAGGACATTTTCGATTTATAGCACACGTTTGGGATTGTCATAAATTTCGTTTGACTCTGAGGCCATGTAGAAGAGTTGCAAAGCTGTTTGCAATAATTGCAAACAGCTTTGCAACAAACAGCTTTACAAGAATTGCAAAGTTGATTGCAAAAATTGCAAACAGCTTTTGCAAGAATTGCAAAGTTGATTGCACGCTGTAATAGTGCGTGGATAATATTTAAAGGCGATGCGCACTCTGATGAATTGCATAATTCAGCTAACCAATAGGGTAGCGATCAATTCAGCAGTGTAATGTTAAGATTCTTGGCACAGATCGCTCGCTTTAGCTGTTACATTCACTTTGATCTTTAGCTTTCGAGCATTTGCAAAATTCATACCGCAAAAATAAAAACTCAAGAGGATAATCGACTCTGAGCCGTATTTGGTGAAGAGCAATTTAGGTCCGAGCCAGAGG
>JPKZ01001930.1:1018730-1036412 GCA_000803305.1 Toxocara canis
ATTTTGGGGGGAGGGGGGGGGGGGGTTGCGTGCTGCCACAAAACACATTGCCGTTAAGCTCTTTGCTCAGCCTTCAAAACAGTTCAAAACTGTAACAGCTGAAATTCGAGAATTCGGAATAGAGCAATTTAAAAAAAAAAAGAAGCATAAGTGATGCATCCATTATGTGTAGCGTAACGCTAATAAAAATGCGACAATACTTCAAGAAAGGCGCTGTTATGCTGTATGAGATAGTCATGCAAAGTGATGCAAAGGTAGCTGTAATTTCATCGGTTACCGTATCGATGCAGCTGATAACCATGCCCATGCATGATTGTTTTGACCAGTTTCGGAATGGCTGGTGGTCAGCCTGTTAGCGATCCGTCGGATAAGCAGCCGGAAATCGAACCCAGGTCTTCCCGCATATGAAGCGGAAGCTCGACCAATGAGCTACTGCCCGCCATGAGACAGTCATACGTCATAAAGTTTAAAAAAAACTGTTATAAAATTTTAAAAAACTACTGGCTGCTAAAATAACACAAAATTATCGTCAGTCATATGTTGTCAAACATTTTAAGTTTTTAGTTCAAAGGTACAAACATATTTCACATTTGAATAAACGATTGTGTCAAATGCATTTAATTCTATAAGTGTCACCTCAGACTGACGAAAAAAACTTCCCGGAGGACTTCTTTTTAACAAAGATTATTTCAAGAGGCGAACTTATTTTCAATAGAAGTTTCGGAAATGTCGGTTCACTTCCGCAATCTATTCTTAAAAACACGAAATAGTTTACAAATATTTGTGTTAAATATTTCACTCATAACGCGTCAAGGAGATAGAATAGGACAAAAACGGCACTCTGCAAAGTGACCAATAATGGGCATCTTATAGTTGTGCGGAACAACCACAGCCGGCCCTCATCAATTGGCAGCAATTTAGTTTTATGAACTTTTAGAAAAAAATATCGAAAATATTATAGCCTATAATGTTTTTGAGAGTTAAGAAATCTTTAAAAGTCCTAATGTTTCTGAAGAAATCGATGAGATGAGGGACTTAATGAAGTTGAGTAACAAACGTAGAAAGATAGGTGAGTGGTAACAAAGTTGAAATGCTCGGGTTTGAAGGCGAACATTTTTTAAAATTTCCGTCCAGTTATGACGATCAATTTTGTTTCGACGAGGTTTTTATTAGTATTTTCTTAGTATTTACTAGTACTTATTAGTATTTATTATTATTTAGTAGTATTTTTATATTGTAACAAATTTTGACAGTTGAGCATTTTTGTAATGGTTCATAGCAAACAAGGCAACATTTGCGCACTTATTTTTTTTTCTAAACACTAAATTATATTTTTACTAAATTTTGTTTAAATTACTAAATTAATTAATTAATTTAAATTATTAAGAAAAATTCTAAATAAACACACAAGGCATCACTGAATACTAAATATAAATATTTTTAGTATTTAGTAAACTTAGCATTAATTTTATTTTCAAACACTATATGCTTTCTCTACAACTTCGTTTTTACAATGGTCTGCATGGCATTGAAAAGTTCAAATAATGAATGGGTGCACTACATCGCGAGTGCCTCAAAAAATTACCTCCGAAATTTTTAAAAAGAATCTTGCTCTCTAAGAGGTACAACTCGTTTACAGTTTGGGAAATGCAGTGTTCAATCGAATTTTCTACGTGACCATAGAGTTCGATTAGTTCGAGGATGCGGTCGGTGCACATTTGGGTATTGGCATCATTTATGCCGTATTTGCTCTAATCCGCCCGCAATGGCCTTGACCATCTAAGCGAACATCATTCAAACAAGAGCGAGAAAAGATGATTTTGAGGGCCACAAGTGAAGCTATACGTTTATATTCATTCGATGTTCCTTGGAGAACGATTTACGGCAACAATATGGATGAGGGGATAGGGATGGTTCTTCAAAAATTGAATCACTATTTTCATCGCCTATCAGCCAGCAACTGACATATCAATGAATATTGTAAAATGTTAACCTGAAAAATGGAATTTTGGGAGAAAAATGAAAAAATTTGATGAAAAATTCGGAACTTCCAGTGGAAAGTAGAAATTTTCCATACTGGAGGGTTGTGCTCATATGCATCGCTGTTCGCTAAAACGTTTAAATTTATGCATTTCTCTAAAATCCGAATTTCAAACTACAACAATAAAACTCTTTAGTGCTAAGCATTTTACGACTTTTAACCTTATTTCTCTCCTTTTGATAAGCCCATGAGGTTTACACGTGATAAGTTATCAATAGCTTATAAGAGATACAAATGGCTTCCTCGTAATGAAAGTGTAACATCCATCGAACGTTATTCAGACATGGCGCTGCTTCAAGTAAGGAAATGATATCTGAAATCAAAAACTTGACTCTCTCTTGTGCGATAAACAGGCTGAAATTAGCAACTAAAGTCACAGAAAGAAACTTTAGCATTTCTGAGCATTAAGCATGGATGGATGTATTGTGCGAAGTTTCGGTGACAGCTGTGCCATCTTTGTGCGATCGTTTATTTGCGAGTTCAGCGTCATACGGCGCTTAAGCACTGCTAATGCCATACATCTGCTGAACAGCCTAACATCAGCAAACCCCTCAAGTTTTTAAAAATACCGTCTCACTTTGAATACAGACTCCTCGAAGAGTACTAACTGGTCCACTCGCAAAGTAAATGAAAAGTCCTAGAATGCCGTAATTTCCTCGGAAAAATGTGCCCATATGAAAACATGAAACTACTGAGGAACATGCTCAAGATAATGCGGCAGTCATTTTTCGATTATAGTCTCACAATGATGCATCGAAACTGGACCATGAGTCCAGAGTACTCTTTTATTCAATACAATAAAAACAGACAGTGAAAGCATCTCTCTAAAATACTGCAGATATCATTCGTTGGCATTTCAGAAAACAGGAAAAGTAACCTGAACAATTAATGATAATAGAGGCATAGCACCGAGAACGAAATGATCAACACAAATTAAAACAATAATAAACACATACTAAAACAACATTAGCAGCAGGAATCGTCATACGTGCAAAGAAGCAAAGGAAAAACAGCACGATATGGAAAAGAGAATAATCATATGTTTCAGGTTACTGCGAAGTCATGTGCAATCATTCTTTCGTGGCCTAAAGTGGAGATTTCTTGCTTGACCTTTTTTTAGCAGCCCTCATAATGCTGGATGTTCCAGTGTTATGAGGACTGCAAAAAATACAATGCCGTACAATAAACATGCAATTTTTAGCCTCAGAATGCCTCCACCCAGCGGCGCCTCGTCTACTATATTTGTATTTCTGCATGGTACTCACTTGCCTTTGCAACAAAATCGCACATCGTCTCATGGGATCATATCGACTTGTAAATCGACGAGCGAAGCAGTCGAAGAATAGAAGGAATTTTGAGCGATACGAGTTTCCATTGGAGTCCAAAGCGGATGTGGGAGTCAACAAGGAACTTAGACGAGTTTTGCAAATTGCAATAATAATGCAATGAAAGAAAAGAGAATTGGCTAAAGTTGGTAAACGCATGCAAAGAGAATCGAAAATGCTTAGCACTTTGCAAAAATTTGCCGTAAAATGTTTTATAAGCATGCAAAGCCATGACCATGCAATAAACATGCGCATATTGAAAATATGTTCATGCTTTAAGCATGCTCATACTGTGAATGTGCTCATTAGTGTTATTTAGGCAACGTTCTTTGTTTGTATACAGTCTTTTTTTGCATCGAATACCACTGAGGCCAATTAAAAGCAAATAAGATAAGGTAAAGCAGATTTCACGCCGTTTTCTGCAAATCATACATCTTAATGTGGGGCTGCCCTCTGGCTGGTTTGAAGCACGAATTTCGACTGGGACTTTGACAGGAGGACTTTGAGCATATAGCTGTGCTCGCCATCGACTTCACCAGACATAAAAGCTTCAAAGAGAACGTGGGAATTGCTGCTTGCAGTTGCGCGTTTCCGAAAAAAAATTATGTCGCATGCGAACTGCAGTTGTGTTTTGCAAAACAAAATGCACATTGCAAATGCAATTGTGTTTTGCATATGCAAAGCGTAGTTGGGCAAATACTTTTTTTTTCGGCGCAAGGGTGCTAATGCTTGTGCCGCTTTTCTCAGAGAATCCTCTTCGTTCATCGAATAGCACATAAACACCTTCTATCAACCTGTTATCGTAATCCTCAAGCTAAGACGACGTTGAGATATAATCTGAAATATTACCTAAGTCCTAGACGCTTATAAAGTTATCGCTTCCTAGAGGAGTTTATAGGACGTGAGGACAGCACCAAATGAGGAACCACCTTTGGCTCAGCTCAGTAAAGTAGTACTCGAAGGGCTATTTGATGAGCGAAAGTTTTTTGTTTAAAGCGATACTATTAGCATGCTAATTTATACATGAAAGACCACTTTCGTGTATCAATTAACATGAATGCAGTCATGTTAATTAATGTTAATTTCATACGCTAGTACAAATTCACGCATTGAACAAATTTTAGCTGGGCAACGGATTGCCGCAACATTCGTCTAGAGCTTGATAACGCTCACCAACGATTTGGGTCGTGTGATCGGATGCGTGAAGATATTGGTCAGATGGAGTCGGCTTTTAAATGCGCGAAATTTATTCCTATGAATTCTGAGTACACATATGCAAAATTAACAAGTGGGTATTCATGCGAGAAAATGATACTTTACGAACTTTGGCACGACCGCCTATTAAATCAATTTCATTAATTGACCCGCAATCTATTAAGGGTTTATTTTTTGGTGATCCGACCAAAACAAAACAATCGAACGGGTTGTAAAATGTCCTAACTCCTTCGAAACCGATCAGTCATTTTGAAATCGGGTATAAAAGATGATCCATAGTGAAGAATGAATCAGGCAAATTTCATAAGCGCAGCTTCAGCTCGCAAAATGATTTTCAACGTTCATTTCGATGCTTGCATTTCGACACTAAATAAGCTGATATGTCTGCTATGAGTATGCTAAACGAAAAATATTCCCCCCAAACAATCGTGCACACAGCAAAAACTCCATTTTTGAGCAAAATGGAGTTTTTGCTCAAAAAATTTTACAAAAATAATTGTTACTCGTATACGACAATGAACGATTTCCGAATGAACTGTTAAGCACTGATTGATAGGTGATACGGCGATCCGTGTTATGCATATGGTTCATGCGTGTAATGATTTGAAGTCATGAGGTAAGGATGTTTTGAGAAAGGGGTGGGGGGAGAGGGGAGGATGATTGCTTATAATTTTTTATGCCTCCATCATCGATTTCATTCACTCAAAAATTTGAAACCTTTTTACTTGCTTGAAGAATGAGATCTTCACACTTACTTATATCATCCGAAAACGATTTAACGATCAATGCATGTTACTACTGGTTACTATTTCCTGGTTACGCCAAACGTACTATTCGGCGTTCTTTTGTGTATCGCTGTAAGTAAGTTGTATTATGCGTTCTCTGTAGCATGCACAATTGTTCGAATGCATGAGTTTTGATTGTAGCAGTAATATTTGCCGATATATTATACTGGTGAATACCTCTGATGTTCAATAGTTCATTTTTCGAATGCTCTATCAGATCGCTTGATATCACTGTGTGATCCTTGTAAGCCTTATTTAATAGTTCCTCTTTTAGTGGTGTTACGCTCAGTTTTTCAATATGCATTTGATATTTTCATGAGCGTTTTTTTCTGTGAGTGTCGGTTTTTTTACTTCGATGAAGTAATTGTTGCTTACTTGTTGGCTTATTGCTGTTATATATATATATATATATGAACTACTCAGTGTGTCGCTACACAAAGGCTTACTACTATTACTTTAAACACCTGCTATGTAGCATGCTGATATCCATAGAGACCAAGTTGTTTATGCCAAGTGGCATGTGCAAGAAAAGGACGGATATTTGTTTAATTGAATTCCAAGACGAACTCATACGTCAATCTTAATTCAGTCAGGTTCAGGGAACGATTATATTGAGGGATGGAAATGGTATATCGATTTCGCAGTTTCCACTAATACTTATATGTATACGTAATTTATACAGGCAGTAAATTTGTTATGTTCAACATCGCCGCTATGTATTCAACACCGTTCAGCATCACAGATGGACGCAGTATCCCCAAAAAAGGAGAGAGGAAACTTTTGCCCTAACGGTACGAAAGTTTAAAAGTACAGGACGATTAGACGATTTTCAATTCGGGAGACAAGAAGGAAATTTTCACTGAAAAAGACGAAATTCCTTCCTTTTTCCCAAGCAAACTAAGTGGGAAATCTCAACTAGGGAACTGAAAATAGGGAAAGATTTTCTTGCACTTTAGCATTATTCTTTGTTAAACTTAGTCCTTTTCCTCAAAAAGTATCTGATGTAGTTGTGATTCGAAGTATGATCGTTTGTTTGTGCACATTGATCAGTGCTCTGCAACTGAATGAATTTATTAGCACAATAGAAGAATACTCTCGTGAATTATGAAAAAAATATTTTGAATGGTAGTTATTCAGCACAAGTCATAAAGAGAACTAAAGAACATCGGTTCCTGTTTATTGAACGTTGAAAGTGCCAAAGTGCATCGCTGAGCTGAATATCGTAACTTGCAAATATTTGCGCAAAATTTTTGCCTTCGAGGATACGATATATCTTCGTTAGGTCAACACATTTTTTTAATTGTATATTTTGTGGTGCACATATTTTTATTATAAATTATATTTTTATATATTTTATCATATATTATGTATTTTACATTTTTTTAGTATAAATTTCATAAAATTTTTCATATATATTATATACATATATTTTATGATTTACAGTGTGATCGGATGTGAAAAAAAAAGCAAAAATTATCGAAATTTTCAATGCATGAAATTTGTCACGGTTTCCCATCATTTCTGTAGTGTTTGTCGAGTTATTAAATAATATAAGATTCGTTGGTGATCACGAAAAGTTAGAGTGCAATGACAATCCATCTGCGGCACCAAAAGGCGGAAAGGGGTTTGTAGAATTGAGCAGTTCTGGGGGAATAATTTAAGAGGGGGGTTCAAAGCTGTCGAGATCACCTCGCAAAAAGAAAATTAATTTTATACAGAATAATCATACCAGTCGGTCTCAATTTTATACAGAATAATCATACCAGTCGGTCGCCCATCTCGCTCATCCCCTCCTCCCCCCTATCCCCACTCCTCCTCCGCTTCAATGCTACTGTCCATATTAAGTCAATCCCCTTTTCGTACATAAAAGTTGGTAGAGCACCCTCGTCCTACGCTCCTTTTTCAATTCAGTTACTTCGTTGAAGTTACTCTCAAATGCTACCTATATAAAATGGGCCTAAGTTCGGTTCTTCTCCTAAGCTGGTCCTAATTTGAAGGCATCGCTTTACATAAACCAATAACTGCATTCAAACGAATTTTCGGTTTACGCTGGTCACAAATGAGCATAGCAGCATGCTCTCGCATTGAAAGTTGCCAAATTTTGAAGCCGGCTTTCTTTCTCTTCAGCATTATCATTTTGTGCTCTACAAGTATGGTAACCCAGCGAGCGGCAAGATGGAATGGCTGTATTTTAAATGCAAACTTTATTCAGGGTTCAAAATAATTAGAGAAGAAAAGAATAAAACGTCGAGATATGAGAGATCCATAATTACTTTAACAAATATGCTGCTTTTCTAAAGTACAGTAGAATATAAAAATTTCTACTTTCTTGTTCTCCGTTATGAACTTCCTAGCTAATCCTCTTTTAAAATGTAATTTTTAGTGCGCAAAAAGAAAGTGTTATTTTTAGTATTCCTAGCTTCTTGAATGCACTTAAAAAGCACGATTATATGCACATAAAAATTGATTACCCATACAACTCATGCCGGCTTAACTTTACTACATCGGGCAGTTTCAGTCACTGAAAAAGCACTTTTCGATAAGAGCGTATGAACGCAACAATAGACGGGTTGGAATACATTCAATAGACTTCCCATTCATTTTCGAATAAAGGTCTCCGCTTAGTACGAAGTATCTAAGTTGGTCATACTTTATCCTCTTTTTGTAGTAATGATTTTTGCTTATCTAAGAACGCCGTGCCGCAAATGGCTCAATTCGGACGGAAATGGAGCGGAATGAAATGAGAAAATTCAGTGAATTGTTTGGAGCCGGAGCGCTTTCGATAGAGGAGCCTTTTATGCATAACTCCGAAAATATTACTGCTTCTTTTGACTGCCATTATTTTTTGGATAATGCGAACTCACAGCAAGAATATTCTATTATGATGAATAAAACAATTGCGCCAACCATTTCCAACACACTAACAAATATCGTGCAACCGAGAGAGAGAGAGAATCTTTATTTACAATAAACCGCTTTTACGAATTGATTGTTTGCCACTTTAACATTCACATGCGGGTAATTCCGATCCCTACTCAGGAGCAGGTGGAGGGAGGGGAAGGGGAGTAGAAGAAAGAAATCTACAAGTAGATCAAAATTATTTGAGAACTAATCCGTAGGATGCATATCGATAATCACCAAAAAGAACTATACGTTTTGAGACTATATGTTTTGGGATGCTAATAAAGAATATCGTCCAGAAAAGTGAAATTTTCGGCACTTTCGGGTGACTTAACAACTATTTTGCGAGTCGTTTCAAGAGTTAAAGGCTCTCCCACAAAAAACCGGCAACGCAAAAAAATTCCGTTCAAAAATGGCTACCAACGGAAATTTTCGAAAAATGAGAACAGAGAGTGGTGGCTGGGGTGCGGGAGAGGGGAAAGAGGGGGCTGAGGTAGGTATGCATGATTTCGACTGCAGCAAGACCATGCGAACTCCTACAATATAAAGAACACCGTTATCGGCAATTTTTGGTACTGTCGATCAGCGCGATCATTCCTCGTCCTTTCACGACCAAAGGAACGACACGTCTGTGGCCGTCTTGAGCTCTTAGTCTCCTTATCAAAGGTAACCCAGATTGACATGTACAGAGAGAGTGGTATGCGTTGTGTCACACGAAAGAGCGCTTCAAGCCGTAAGAGTGGTCGAACTATTTGTAAAGCATCTATGCTAAGTATTTTTTTAGAGGGATCGTATCGTTATCTTGCTGTTATGTTAAATAGTAACATTATTACTTTAAACTCCCATCTTTTTGTTGTTCTACTTTTTATTCAACTGCACTATTTTATATTCACCACTGCTCAATACATGGTCGCTACTATGCGTCCTTGAACTACAGTGCCCAAGGTCGTCATGCCGAACTCCCATTCCGGACTGAAAAAAAAATAGGAGAAGCAGGACGGGAGGAGGATTTTTAATTGGTGCAACCATTTGAGTATATACATGATCAGCATAAGCTGAAGACCATGCCAAATGATGACTTAATTTGTCGCTTTTTACGTCCCATTTAGTGATCACCTCAATTTTGCGCGACAAATTCGAACAAGCTTGAGTTTATAAAGCAAGCAGTCTAAATATTGAACCCAAACTTGTCTTACCTTGAATAGCTTGAACAGGCGTGATTTCATCGATTTTACCGTTCTCTCCATCGATGCAGCTAGCAGATTTTCCATCTACCGCGATCCTGAGCTCGCCGCATCCGAGAAACGCCATATAGGCGTTGCAGCAAACCCAAACTTAGCGTTTGAAATTGTTGAAATATTTCTTTTTTTCTGCCCTCAAGCCTAAAATGCACATTTGTATATTTATGCATATATGTATCCAAATCACATATTGGTAGAGGTGCAAGAATCACAAAAAAAAATTAGTGCTGAGGCATGTTTTGAATAATGGATGGTTGAAGATGCCTAAAAATGCTTTATTGCCTCATTCTTTTCTTACTGGCAGTCGAACCTCCCATAAAATAGTGAACGGTTTGTTCGTCTTATAGTCTTTAATAATTATTTAAGCACTGAATAGTTAGTGATGGGTGTCTTACAACATAGCGGTGAGCATTTTTGCTGCATATTAGTTGTCGTTCTGCACCTATCAGCTAAGCATAGTTAGGAGTAATTATATTTTGTTAACAAAAAGTAAGCATGGCAAATAGGTGCGTAAGTGTAGTTAGCAAGAGGCATATGAAACCAACAAAAGGTAATTAATACAGGACTAAATTTCAATTTCTCAAAATCTACTGGTATACCTTCTGCAAAAGTCAAATGGAAATTTTTTTCTGTAAATGCCCTTATACGTTCTTTTCCAGCGTTTGCCGGAATTTCGATTCACCGCCTTGAGAAGCACTTTACAAAAATTGGTATATAATGGATGGTGGAGGATGCAGGGAATATCATGGCAATTGTATGGGCAGTGGAAATACCGTTAAACCTTGAAAATACTCCTCACCCCATCATCCCCTCCGCCGCTTCCTGTTCTCTCCCTCAAACCAAACATAAGGCATTTTTCGAAGTTTCCGACATTTGTAAGCACCTCACCCCTCCCTTTTGACTTCACTGCTGCTATAGCGAAAAATTTCACAGGTGTGAACCTAGAACAGTATTGCAATTTTGGCGGTGTGAACCTGGGATACCATCGCAATTTTGGCGGTATATACCTGGAACACTATCACAATTTTGGGCTGTGCGAACCTCAACCACCATCGGCTTTTTGCTTTTTACGATTTCCATAGCAATTCGCTAGAAATCGTACCTCATCATTACCCAACAATACCAAACAGTGTTTTTATCCGGAATAAAAACGCCATGATGACCGTGCGTTCGTGACATAGAACTAACTATACGACGACCAACAAATTCTGTTGACTTGCAATTAAAATTTGAGCACCTATCAAATACCACCTTAGAAAATCAAATTTCCATTTATTTTCTGATTAGCGTCCAGTCGTTCTATCACTGAATACTCATCGACCGAAAGTAAAATCTTATTTGATCTTCATTACACTTTTCATGGCGTTCCCGCTAAGCTTTCATAAGGTAGTTGCCAACGACAGTCTTCTAAATGAAACATCCAACGTTTGTGCGTTAGTGAGATGGAAAGTGCGCAAACAAAGTTGCTCTAGGCTCAAGCATTTTATAATAATGCCCAAAAGTAATAATACGGCGCAAAGGTACACTAAAATTGTTTTTGAATTCGATTCGCCAACAATAAAGTTTCAGTGTAGCAATTTATAGTGGATCAGATCCACTGAATATCTGATCCACTAAAAATCAGATTCATATATCTGATCACATAAAAATATTTGGTCCATGATATTTGGTTGATCAAGCCCATCCCCAAAACAAAGTGGGGAATGATCATTTAGCACGCGTAACAAAATTCGAAAAATTAGCTTGACGATGACCTAGTTTATGATGATGAAGACAAAATCATCTCTTATAATGATGCCAAATCGGCTGGCATCGTTGGCTTACCTTCCCCAACCCTCCTTGCCCTCCTTCACTACCTTCCCAACCCCATCCTCTTTCTCTTCCTCTTCCTTGACACCCACAAAAACGTAATCGCCACCTTTCTATTCTCCTCATGCTTCTCGGAATGTTCTCATCACTTCAACCGTTTTTTCATTCGTCAAAAGTTTGCGATATTTCCAAGACGATTGCAATTCTCTAAACTGGCATAAGACCCATGCCTTCTCTTGAGCAGCACCACAATACCAACTAAAAATCTCTGAGGAGATTTCGAATTATTTTTGCATTGTTTCAGAATAAGATTTTGCTATGCTTTCTTTCAAAAACAACCGGAACAAAGTTTCTTTAAGAAATTTTCTAATATTTTTCATATTATTTCTATGCCTGCATCACAAAAAAACACTATCAACGAATAGGATATATATGGAGAATAGTGTTTTGCAAAAATGATGCTTTTTTCAATTTTGCACATTTGTATTTTTCGTTTTAAAACTTTTTCACTCATCAATTTCGATCCACTCATTAAGTAATTCTTTTTTTCCGCAATTTCACTTATTCATGCATTCATGAGTTAAGTAAAATGTTCGCATATGAGTTGATCAAGGAAAATTTTGAAAATTTGAAATGGATTTATTTCGATTTAAACGAACAGGAACCACCAAATTATTAGTAAGGATCAAATAATAATACCCCAATCACTCAATGGATGCCAATGTGCTGTTATCAGTAAGTATTTGAGCAAGTTTTTTTTAATGCTATGTGCACATAACCTTAATATCAGCATTCGTCGTCTATTGTATGCGGTCAATGTTTACCGGTGAATTCAAATACTGACGATACTGACACAGTGCTATTGGTGGCATCATGAGATCGGTCGTGTGGGTCGCCGTCTTACTACTTTTGGAACTAGCAAGTGCCGATCAACTTTTGCTTGTTCAGGCTGTAAGTACGATCTTATGTTACAATATAATAGCTTCACTTGATGAATTTTTTCGAGCTCTTGTAGATGACCGTAGAGGGAGGGTATCGAGCTCGAAACTGGAAAAAAAAATAGTAGCTCATAGAGAGATGGAGAGGCAATGCTAAAGAATCTGTGGTTCTTAATAACTGATAATGAAAAAGTTCTAATTCGGTAACATAACGTTCCAAAAAGTTGTCCTAAAACATGGAAAAGTGCAACGACACGAACTAGTAAGTGTTTATAGAGACCAGGGCCATACACATTTGTGACTGATAAAATTAGGGGCAACAATGAGTCGAATGCGTGAAACAGCAATATAGGATAATTCGAAGTAAAAATTTGTTAAGAGAGACGACTTCCTTCATACTGAAACCATAACATGATCAGCGGATAACGGTCATCTGCTATAGAAGTGAATATGCAATGCTGTCAGGAATGGGGTGTTTCCAATGAAATTTTAAAAAAACCTTTCTTCGAAAACCGCATGAACGAAGAGAAGTTCTCATTTAAATTTAGCTCTGGGGGCATTGGTAACTTTCGTGACAGTTTATGAAGTCTAATGTTTTTTTATTGTTTTAAAAATTGCAATGTAACTTACAATTCTCAAATTGTGAAGATATGGCGACACGGCGACCGAAATTTGAAGTACATATGCCCGAATGACCCTAACTCGCTAGACAGTTGGTATCAAGGCCTCGGACAAATAACTGCGGTGAGCTTTCTTGGTTTTTGATTGATATGAATGATAAGAAACTGATATTGAATCATATGGCATAATAATAGGAACCTGCTAATCATGGAAAATCGTGGAACCTATTTGTAAATGCGCAAACCATGGCGAACAGGAAAGTTCAATGAGCTTAGGAGAAGGACCTAGGAGTTCGATTTTACTAATCTAGTGAAGAAGATGCGTTCAATCGATGCCAAGTTCAGGTCTTATTAGAAAAGGAAATGAAACTTACCGAAAAGACTAGAAGAGGCAATCCAGTTCAGTCTTGGAAACTAAAATCTTTCGGAAGAAATTCTTGAAAATTTTTGAAGCGGTTAAATCGAAAATTGTCGCTTAAATCGATTTCGATCTTCTTAATCGATGAGGCCTTACCATTTCGACACCTTTAAAAATAGTATAACATATGTAGATAGAGAGTTTTGTTTTGAATGCAACTCCCTGTCCACTATTCGAAGCCAATCAACATTAACCGAAATGATCAGAAGATTTTAGGATGTATAATGGTTAGATGTCTTGCAAAGGCCTTTACTTTGTTGAGTGATCGAATGAAAAACAGAAATGGGGAACTAGAGTAGGATGAGGCGAATGGGACCGGAAATGAAAGAACAATTAGGTGGGGAAGCTTTCAGCTACCCTAAACAATCTAAAAGCGATAAGACAATAGTATTTAATGAAATTGTGCTAATTTTAGTTTTTATGAGGTAAAATAAGGTAAGAATCATCACAGCGATAACCTATTTGGACGATATAATGTTTGTTACAGAACGGAGAGAAACAGCATTTCGATTTGGGTCGAATGATCTACGATGAGTATGCGACGAAGGCGCAATTCCTTGGCCCAGCTTATGATGCGGATGAGGTATAAAAAAAGCACTTCTCTGAAAAGGCATAATCTTTCTCGTTTCTGAAAAAGAAAGAGAGAGGGAGAGGGAGAGAGAGAAAGCGGTGAATCTCTTTCATAAGTGTTTACCTCTGTTGATAGTTATCGCCGGCAGGGATTTATTTTTCTACTCTTTGTATGAGTAGACAAGACAGTAGTTTTCAACCTTATTTTAGTATAAAGACTACAGCGCATTTCTGCTTCCGGTTCTAGGGTTCATGAATTCCGGATATTCCGAGAATACCGGACATATTTTGCATTTCGATTTCAAGTCAGATTTTGAATTTTAGAAATTCTCTTTGAGTAGTACTAGAATTCGTATTCTTTTAAGTTTCTGTTCATATAATTTTGATATTTGCCTTTCGAAACTAATTTTCAGCTTCGACTACTGAAAAGCGTGATGTGATGAAAGATCTTTTCTGATATCCAAAAATAACCAATCGTCAATTGCAGATTTACATGCGTTCAACTGACGTTAATTTAACGTTGTTGAGTGCGTACTCGAACTTAATGGGAATGTACTTCAATCGAAGTGTCCAAATAGCAGATGTCAACTATCCGGCAATTGCTGGATGGCCAAGTGGATTTGTACCAGTACCAGTTCACACAGTATCACGAGAACTTGATCATGTAATTTTCATCTTCTTTTTTTTGAAATATGATTTTCATTTCATTTAAAACCTTCACTCGAACTTAATGTATTCATTTTTCAAATCGTCTGAAAAAGAGGCTTCTCTCAGGAAAAAAAAACCTATTTAGCACATTACCGTTTCATTTATAACTTATTTATTTTCAGCTTTACTCCCAGATAAACTTTCACAGTATTTATTGTGAAGCTGCTAGCGATAACATTCCTCTATCGGGCAGAATGGCAGTAACTAGCTGTTTATTTCACTATAACTAACAAGTAATATCTAATCACCGTAAGGTGATCACATGACAAACGAACATAAGGAACTAAAAAAAAGTCAAAAAATTGTTAACGACAGCCTGATATGCATTGCTTTGTTGCGCTGTTAGCCGTACTTTATGGCAGTCGTTTCTGTGACATGCGATGGTGAGCATGAATTTTGTGCACTTGATTTGATAACACTGATCGTTCGTTTGCCTTACTGTTTACTTTACTGATTTCAGCTCTTCAACACTAAAGAGATGATGTTTGTTTAAGCTTTTGGTCTACTTCCAAACTGTATAGAGTTGCATGCAAACAGATGGCTGCACTTTTTAACGCTATCATCGATCAATTACTCGATTACAATTAAAAATTGCGACTGCAAAAGTGATAGCCGGATTGAGTTTCTGCTTTTTTTGTAAGAGACTGTAATGGTGAGTAGTTGGTTACAGATCGGATATACGGAGCCAAATTGTCCTCGTCAAAAGTTTCTCTTCGAGATGATACAGCAAACACCCGAATATCAGAACTACGTTCAGCAGATGAAAGTTTGTATTATCTCTTCACGTTTTGCACATTACCGCTATTTAAACTGCTATTTTTTAAAATTCAGTACCTTCATTGTTAAACTGAAGGAGATGTTTAAATTTTTAATGTACAACTCGACCACAAATTGCGAATTCTGCGACTTGTTTTGACAATTTTTTTGCATCCTATCACAGCTGATAGCGGCAGTTTTTTAACACGGTTGAATTTCTTTCTGAATTTTTTTCATTGTCGACGCGTCCATAAATAGCTATCATAAACTATCATCAGGCCAAGAGCTATGGCAGCTTCTATAGCAATGTTGATGATTTAATTTATTCGCTTGGACATTTCGAGCATGTAATGTGCAACGCATGTGCACACCATTCCAGAGAACCAGGCACTGATAAGAAAAGGTTTTTTTAAAGTTAACTTGTCTAAATTTTTACATTACTTTTGTAAAATTGTATTTTCCATAATTTTAGCTGTTCGGCGCCCATCTTTTAAAGTTCACCGATTTTAAAAAACACAAATATCATTTAAGATTTTGAACTAAAACGTCATTAAAAATTCCTCCTTCTGACTGCTGGCATAACAGCTGCGATATTGACCACCATTATTTTTTTTAAAACGCTTTGCGCTCGAAAGTTCAAATTTATGACTGTATTGAGCTTCTGTTTGAACAACATTTAGAGCTTGAAAGAGGGCTGTAATGCCCACTTTACGTCCTCTGTATATATAGTGAACATTCGCGACTTATATGAGAAGTACGTATGCTAAACAAACTAACTTTTATTTTGAAAACAAATCGCTAAACTTTTACAGTTCTGAACAAATGTTTAATGTAACTTTTTTATTTTTAGAAAAATGGCCACTGATTACTCGTCAAAATGTTGTGCCAGGCTGAGAGTTTATTAAATAATGTTTACTCTATGATAGTTCCTACGAATGATTCTTTGAAAGTTTTTCCTGTGCATTTGATTTCAGGAGACGATGCATAATGCCAACTATATTTGTGGAGTAGATCTAACAATCTTCGACATTTGGCGTCTTACTGACGCATATTTAATAGAGGTAAACTTTTCTTCGTTTAAGATCTTAATTCGGATTTTAAAACAACTAATAAACTTAAAAGCAAAGCATGATAAATTCACTATTTTATTGCATCAAATTCCAAAATTTATTACGCTTTAGCCGTATGAAAATAATCGAGTATAGGAAGGAATTAATCGATTAAAGGAAGGAATTAATCGATTAAAGGAAGAAATTAATCGAATGAAGGAAGAAATTAATCTGGTATATGAAGAAATACATGTATCCTGTTAAGTTCACTATCTTTATGATTCATATAATAAATTGTGAAAAAATGTTTCCCACGGTACAATCTTAATTGCTTCAAGAAGTACCCGACTTTTCAGTTGCATCACAATCGAACGAACAAAATAATTGACGCAGCAGGGTTTCAATTATTCCGTGCTATCGAGTTTCAGTCGGAGAACTTCAAGAACGGACAAGGTACTTTTGAGATTCGCTTTTCGTTAACGGTGTATTGGATCCATCGCCAACATTTGCCGACAGAAGTAGCTCTATGAGTTATTCAACATGAGGCTAATTTCAAGAAAAAAAAGTGCATATAAGTTTGTGTAACATATACTTGAAAGCTCACCAGCAAAACTAACCTGGAAATATGAAATAGTAATGCTTCTCTTTGGTAGGTCAGTTCTATTCAACAAATAACTAGTGTTTTTTGCCTTTGGACTTTATCGGCAGAATAGTCGAAATGATGCTGCAATCTTTTCGTTTTTTAGGAAATGCAGCGCTATATTTCTTAGTTTACGTTATCATCTCGATGAATCACAATTAGAAACGTGTACAGCTTAGAGTTTTGGTAAATTTTTTTTCTGGAAATGACGCCTTTTTTCAGGAATAAATTAGGAGCAAATGAGCAATCAGTTCGGAGAATTACTGCTGTTTCTTTGGCTCGGTTGATAGGCCTCATAGTTGATACTGACGAGGTTTATAAACTGAATAGGAAATTTCTGAAATTTGTAACTTATCAGTACGAAACAAACAAAGTCGTACCTCTTCTCTTCTTGAGTTTTGAAAATTTTTGCCGATTTGTTGCAAATTTTTTGTCGATTTTGCGACTGCCGTTTATAAAAGCAAAAAAAAGCCTTTGGCAACAGCGATAGCCGCGGAAAAGGCTTTTGCTGATGCAAAAATATCGTACGTGCCTGAGGTGTCCGAAAATTTCCAATTCTGAATGATTTTCTCGAGAAATTCCCTACAATATTATAACTATTTTCTTTGTGTTGGAATTCTTTGCTGTGCTTATCGACATGCCCGCTGGAGATCAATCCTTAAAAAT